>OY769911.1:11170289-11522789 GCA_963669185.1 Dyspetes luteomarginatus | reverse complement strand
CCACATCAAATTATCTTCTGTCACATTCTTTTTAAGCATCATTGTATCTCCAAGACAATGAAGGCAGACTTTTTCACACACAGAGAGAGAGAGAGAGAGAGAGGGAGAGAGAGAGAGAGAGAGACTAAGCAGGATGTGTACGAGTTGCATGATTTATTGTCGACGAATTTAGGAGAAATTGCTCGCTTCAGATAGTATCTCATTTACTCCTTTCTCATGCACATACGTGCTTCACATATCCATATCAATCGATCTGGCTTTTTCCCAAATATTATCGATGAACTATACAGAATAACGCTGAGATCTGTCAACACATAGCGAGGAAACTTGATACATCAGCGAAGCTCAACGAAGCGAGGCTGAGAGCTCATGATGTGATAAGCTCGAAATGCCAATCAAGAGAGAGAGAGAGAGAGATAGAGAGAGAGAGAGAGAAAAAGAGAGAGATAGAGGGGGAGAGAGAGAGACAGAGAGACAGAGACAGAGACAGAGACAGAGACAGCTCTCTCAGAGAGAGGGTTGGGATTTGCAACGTTTCATGCAAACCTTCGATCATTAGGATGTACATCGGTTTTGGCGTTTACTCGGTATCAATTCCCTCCGACCAGCATGACCTCTCGTGGACTCTGTCGAGATGGAGAGACACGGCACGGTGAATCTATATAGGATTGGGGAGAAACAGAGCATACGAAGCATTTGCGATCGTGGTCGATATGTATAGTTTAGCTCGTGCGGGCGCAATAGCTAAGGTGGAGGATCGATACGTTCGCCTGATCCTCCAATAGTTTCATTGAACCACATTCTATATCAGTCCCGTGTCCTGGGAAAATCGTACAGACCCTCGAGATATCACTCCGGGTCGCACTATATATACATATATATATATATTCGATGTATTCCATGTATTCCAATGTATATATATGGACATTGGAATACATGGAAAATCTCGCTGTTTCTGTACATACAAATATAAACACACACACACACACATACCCATCCACGCACGAACTCACATAAGTAAACTCGGCACTAAGGTACATGTATGTATATATATGTATATATATATATGTACATATATGTATTATGTATGTATTATGTATGTATATGTATATGTATATGTATATGTATATGTATATGTATATGTATATGTATATGTATTATGTGCATACGTATTGGTAAGCTACTGATGCCGGAATAAGAGCAGCCTGATTGCCATTCTATTGGGAAGTTTGACAGCTGCCTGGTGCATATAACCCACGCATCTCTTACTCTGTAATAAAATACCGAAGGAGACAAGCGAGTTATGGGGCAGCACACGGAGAAGGAAATTTCGAAGTGAATGAGCCTTAAAGTTCTCTCTATTTGCGAAATCAACCAAAATTAAAAGTCGCGAAATTAACAATAACAAAAAAGTAGATAAGCCCGGTGTATGGACAGATTCCTCTTTCCCTGATGGTCCTAATGTAAAAATCCGTCCATGCTATCTGCATTCCATCTATCTATCTATCTATTTATCGATCTATCTATCGATCCATCTATCTGTATATACAATCATAAACACACACACACACACATACGCATCCACGCACGAACTCACATAAGTAAACTCGGCACTAAGCTATATATTTGTATGTATATATATATATATATATACATATATATGTGCATATGTATTAGTAAGCATTCTATCGGGAAGTTCGACAGCTGTCTAGTGCATATAACCCACGCATCTCTACTCTGTAATGAAACACCGAAGGAGACAAGCGAGCTATGGGGCAGAAGTGAAAGCACACGGAGAAGGAAATTTCAAAGTGAATGAGGGAGAGCACGAAAAAAAGGCTTTGTCACAGTCATCGCGTGAATGAAATCAGAGTCTTTCCAAATACTATTAAAATTTACCATTTCATATTGGCAGCTTGATATCGAAAATCGTTGGTCCAAAAACTTCAACGAAGACGTGTATGGCAAAATTGAAATATCCCCGAACTATCTGGAAGAATGAAAATTTGTTCCAATAATTTTCCAATGCTTGATGACGTTATGAGCTCGAGAAAAGAGTTTAACCCATTCGAGACGGCCATTTTTTTCGAACACAGTGCCCAGGAGCGATTTTTTTCTTCTTTATAGTGTTAATTTTTAATTATTGCACACACGGGGTGCAACCGATCTTATAGCCTCGGAAATCAATTGGTCTCGAATGGGTTAAGAATGTCGAAATGATTGGAAAAATGATTGAAATGCAGTAGGTCAAAATAAAAATCCACGTGTAATATTCTAAGGGTAATATTCTTCCCCTAATTCTGGCACACATTTTTCCAATGTTTTGTACAAAGTCTTGTTGCTCTTCTGTTATCAAACTTTGTGACTCTTTGGCCACTTTGTAAAACTTTTCGTGTCAACTCCTTTGTATTCTTGTCATCTCCACGGTGGCGTCAGATGAATTTTTTTGGGGCCGAGAAACTGGAAACAGTTGTTGTTTGCAAACCATAAAGAGGATGACAGAAGGAAAAATACACTTGGGGCGGATGTTGAAAGAAAAAGTGAAGTAGTGGAAGAGGGGGATGTTGAGGTTTTTTGAAACGTCCCTGAGGCGAAAACATTCGTCGTTCTCATTTTTCTTTTCTAACTCTCTTCCTTGGGGCTATTTTTATTTTTCTTACCCAACTCGAGCAGCTTTTCTGGCCCTCGCACACGCCATTTTTCCAAGATCGGAATTGTTTTGGCGAGCTTCGTCTTAGCTCTACATATTTCACTATTGATTCTCGTCGTCGGCGTCGACCCCGTCGTCGTCGGTGTTTCCCGACAAGATTTCCGGCTTCCAGGCTCCATATCGTATGGATATATATATATTAGTATGTATTCAAGCCTATATATATATATGTGTGTGTGTGTGTGCGTGTAGAGAGATATAGATATATGTAGAGATATATATATATATGCAGAGAGAGCTTTATCCCAGCTTTATTTTTCGGGAATTCGAGTCCCGTAGTGCATCGAGCTCTTCCAGCACGGTTTCCTCCCTGTCTCTCTCACTCTAACGGCCTCGTTACGTATAAACTTCCTATCATTTTAAGATTTTATTTCTCCAACAGTCGCGTCTGAGAGCAAAAACTAAAAAGTATACCACCGTTTGTTCGCTTTTTGGAAATATTTCTCGTATCGAATGAAATTTTGGAAGATCCTCCCAGCACTCAAAAGACAGCGTCGACACTTCCACATACATCAAGTTATCATTGGAACTTTTTTACGATCTCCGTAGCCGTTAAGAGGGAAAAAATTTGATATTCCAGGGGCAGCAGGGAATTTCGAAGCTCGGGCTGAGCTTGAGGACGAACTCCACGCTGCTAATGGTGAGATTTTTCGTTCCGGCTTATCGTTAAACTTCTGCAGTGACATTTTCTTTAATGCCTTCTTCTTACCTCTTACCCGTGGCACTTATTTCTTTTCGCTTTTTTGCAAATAATCCTCACAAACACGCAATGTTTCATCACTCTTTTTGGTTTGGTTTTTTTTTGTTTAAACGAAATTTAGGTGGTGCATGGTTGGAGTTAACGAAAGAAACACTTTTATTTATTTATTTTGATAATGAGACTATTAATCAAACTTGATACGTGAGAGAAAGATTTTTCTTGTTGAGCTTTCTCGTCAACAGACGTAAACTATCGATTTTTTTCACTTTTGTTCGACCTTTTGCTTCAGTCACGTCTGAGACAATTCTGCGCTTAATCAACGCATATTTTACGAAAGGGCCTTCATAGCCCTCTCTTTCTGCTCCCTTCTCTCATCAATGAAATGCTCGGAACGCTTTCGTGAATGTTCCAGCCAAAGGCATTTCACACGTCCCTGTGGTCTTGTCGCAATCGGCCAAGTGCTTTTCCACTTCCGTCCGTCTTTCGTATATGGAGGACTTGGAGGAGAGAAAAAAAAGGAGGCAAAAAAGCAATAGAAATTGTCAACTTTCGACGCAAAGTACACATACATAGTTCGAAATGTGTCACTGAGCTCTCTGTGTTGGGTGACTCGTCGATCGATGGTACTTTTGTACCTTGTCAGACTTGCCCCTCAGGGAATTCAATTAATTCATGTTTTCACTATATCTAGAATTTTATTAATTAGATTATCATTTGAAATGGATTATTTTAAATTACCCGATTTTTAGTTCAGCCAAAGGCATTTCAGACGTCCCTGTGGTCTTGTCGTAATCGGCCAAGTGCTTTTCCACTTCCGTCCGTCTTTCGTATATGTGACTTGGAGGAGTGAAAAAAAGGAGGCAAAAAAGCAATAGAAATTGTCAACTTTCGACGCAAAGTACACATACATAGTTTGAAATGTGTCACTGAGCTCTCTGTTGGTTGACTCGTCGATCGATGGTACTTTTGTACCCTGTCAGACTTGCCCCTCAGGGAATTCAATTAATTCAAGTTTTCACTATATCTAGAATTTTATTAATTAGATTATCATTTGAAATGGATTATTTTAAATTACCCGATTTTTAGTTCAATTTTGAAATTGGTCAAAGAGACTACCAACAATTTGTAATTTGGTGCCTAAGATTTGTTGAGAAACATTTGATTACTCACAAAATTACGTTTATTTGTTCCTGATCGACGGAATAAAAGTTTTGATACCCAATACCGATTAAAGAAATCAAATTGTTTTGATTTTTGATTATAAATAAGTCGAATTACCAAAATGTCTAGAGCTTTGTTTCGCTTTAAACTTGCGTCTGTATTTCGTGCTCATTTCCTTCGTAATCATCCAAGCGTTAAAACGTCGGTTAGTTTATTAAGATACGATTTTTTCAACATTATTTTTTTCTTATCATCAATTTGGACAAATTTCTTCTGTTTTTTACTTTCATCATTTTCAAAATGCTCTGATGGCTACAAAAATGAAGCTATCAGGATGTACGAAATGGCATTCTCTAAGTCTACTCTTGTCTTTTTCAAAACACTGCAAATCGATCTAAATTAGTCAAACTGGAGAAAAGTTATTTGAAAATTTCATATTTTTAAGTTTCACGATTGGAAAAAGTGGGGAAACCTTTTTTTCATATTTTTTCACGTTCTATAATCTTATACGATTGGAGATTTCCAAATGGAAAAGTCAACAATTCACTGTAAAAATGCAACAACACGTTACATTTGTATGTTTTCATTGTTCTATGAAAATTATAGTGTAAATGTATATACGTAAAACTTTGTCTCGTTTAGTTTGCACGTTTTTACAGGGCACTCGTTAAAACTCAGTACGTTGAAATAGGGTCAGCTCGAGGGTTGTATGCTAGAGTTTACGTGACCATGATGTTCGCAACGCAAGGCTCGAATAATGCACAATATATATATATATATATGTGTATATATATGTATATGTATATATATGTATATATATGTATATACCGGACTTTATTGTCGGTACCTCAGACAGTGTGTAGTAAAACTTATGTGACCACTGTATGGTCAATGTATACAAGTCCGATGCATAAGCACAGTTTTACGTGTGTTTGTGCATGCACTAAGCTTATACTCTTGCAGCTCAACAAAAACCCCACAGGTGCGATAACGCTTGGAAACTCTCATAATGCAAATCGGCCAAGCCACGTCGCACTTTAACCATTTTTTTTTTCTATTCCACTTTTTGTTTTGTTTTTTTATTTATTTACACGAACGCATATACGATAGTCACACGTGTCGCCCCATTTTACTTGCGAGACACAAAACGCACAATTTTAAACCATTTTTGCCGTCTCCCAGAATACTCAATTTTACTCAAAGTTCAAGTAATTTACTTACCCCTATATTTACGATAACAGATGGAAAGACTATATGAATTATGAAATAATGTCTACAGCTTGCATATAGTACATAAAGGCAACATTGTATATTTATTTTATTTATTTTCCATTTTTTTATATTACAAGAGCGAACAATTTTTTTTCTCATCTCGCTGAGAGTTTAAAAATATTAACAATTATTTATCTTTCGCTATGGAAAATAGAAGATAACTAGCTGTTCTTTAAAATATTTGCGGTTCATAAATAAATTCAATTAAAATTTATATAATATACATTACCACTTATTAATTTCAATATAATTTCAATATAATTTCAATCTGAGGGTGTATTAAAATTAATGAACGGTAGTATGTACAACCCATTCTTGTATATAGGTAGATAAGTATATGGATAATACATTTTATATGGTCACACAAGTTTCTCGAAGAAATTATCTGGACACAATGGGCCTAATTGCTCGACCTTCGACCTTTCGGCTGACATTTCGCTTCGCTATATACTCCGTCACATACCCCGAAACTTTCGGTCACTTATTTTTTCTCATCCCTCCTCATCTCTTCCACCCTATAACTCAACAAGATTCATCTTACTCAGCACATAGAACGTTACGTTTTATAGGTGAGGTAGGAGAGGGAGAGAAAGAGGGAGAGAGAGAGAGAGAGAGAGATATTGTGTGTTGGGCTGGAGTGGATCGTGTCTTATATTCATTTGAGTTAGGTTAGGTCGGTGGCGAAGAAAGAAAGACGCGAAAACCGAGGAGAATTTTAGCCTTCGTGTGCTGTAGGAAATCGCGACGGACGATCGAAGTAAATGGTAGTGAATTTCTTATATACGTGTGGTCTTATATATATATATATATATATATATATACGAATGTTATATCTATCCATTCAACCCCAACAGGAAAACATACTAGTAGTAAGAACGATCAATCTTTCAGCTCAGACAACGTCTCTCGTCCCTCTCTGACGACGCAGTGAATACGAAGGATTTTTCCCAAGCACTTCTTCCCACTCCACAACCCCCATCCAATTTCCCAATAGCTATATATACCTATTTTTTCGATTGAAAGCTGGTTATATTGAAGTTTAAGAACGTTGAACGACAAGAGGCTTGTTATTGGATAAAATCCGACATTATTCAATATCTTTACACATTATAGAGCCTCATATTTTATATTCTCAGATTTATAAGTCGGCTTCATGGAAGATTTTGGTAAAGCTTCATAATGATAATATCACTTTTATATGTGGAGGTTTTTTTTTTTTTTTTTTTTTTTTGCAAAGAAACGTGTTTCTGTTTCAACATATCAAATGAAAAATTCATATCTCCTTGAATTTATGGCGCGATAAAGGAACGTTGAAGATTCAAAAATTGCCCTTTACCTGATGTTATAAATTGTAATGATCGTCTTACAAACTTCATTTCGATGAAAAAAATATTCAGTCCGAAGTAGGAGAAGAAAATGTGAATAAATATATGCAGTATATTGATTTTTTTTTATTAGTCACTCAAAGTAGAGATGTCTCATACTTTTTCTAAATTTTAATTCTCTCATGTTCAATATTTTGATGAAAACTCGAGTGATAAGAAAGGATCAGTTTTTCAAGCAAATAAATTTTTTGATGAAACTGTATATGATGTGAAAAAAATCGTAAAAGGCTTAAAATATTTTGAGTTTTTAATATTTGTCAAGTTTTTACTTTTTAATTTGACGATTATTCTGGTGGATTTTTTTTCATGCTGTTCTATAACATGATCGAAGGGAGAATTTTTTTTTTCAATCAGGAAAATCAGAGATCTGTTTATTTGCCCTGGAATGTCCCATATATTTAGATTTTTGTATTACGAAACATGCTGTCGCGACGCTATGACTCGTCTCTCAATCATGACAATATATCGATGTCACGCAACACGTCCAACGGACGTGTGAGACTGCGTCTGATCGCACATACATTTCCACTTTGCGATGATGCACGCGCTTTCCCACTAACTGCATCGTCAGTAGTGCACGTCCTAGTATATATTACTTTAACTATGCTGATGATGAAGATACACCAAATCTGTATATATATATGTATATATATATATCAGCATAGTTAGAGTAATATGTACTGTTATTATATAGGGGATGACGGGATCATATGTGCCAATTTCAACGTAAATATTTATCTTTTTTATACTGTTGATAGTAGCTAAAAATAAATAATAGTCTAAAAAATTATGAGATTATTCACCTTTGTTGAAAAAAAAGCATCTTGATACCTCGTTGAGTACCACAGTAGTCACATTTCAATCACACTGCTCGTTGTTTTTTGTCAAAAAAATGCCCCAAATTTGGGGTGCAGTTTGCCACGTAATGGGACTGTTCAAGCCACTCAACGGTCCACGATGTCAGCGACACAATTTATCGACGTTCTCGCAATCGAATTGGATAAGAACGTCGTATACTTGGGGTCTAGGTCGACGATGGCGTCGTTGTTGGTCCTCAGGTCAACGACAGCGTTGTTATTGGCCTCCAGGTCAACGACAGCCTTGTTATTGGCCTCCAGGTTGTCGATGACTTGGACTTCGATAAGGTATAAAATACGCCTCTGACGCAGTGGCACAAACTGCCCCTCAACACTACCATATGTTGGGGTACAGCCGAAGGGCTGTAGCTCTTTTGTTCGTTAACCGAATCGGTTGAATAAAGATTTGAAATTTTTTTCAGAAAACATAAATTCGATGAAGCATTATCGTACATTCGACGCATCTTCTTTTCCGAGATTGTTGCATTTAGCACACTGAAAGTCTATAATTAATGTTTGAAATAATCTGTGTGCTGCTAAAATCAAACAGGGATATTTCCTAATATTTACACGTAACAAAATTTTATTGCGATAAATTTTAGAACATTTGCATTTAAATTTATTGCAGATTTTTAACGCTCGTTAATCCATGTGACCCATCACATATCCTTTGACACATATAACCCCGCTCTATCCTATTGTATACAATATATATATAAGTGTAATCACGAAGTGCACGAGTATCGAATGTTGTCAGCCAGATAAAGAGAGGCTGCAAATTGCATCCTATAATTTATAGGCTTATAATAGAATGGAACGATACATATGGACGACTATATGCAACTATATGCAAATAATAATACACTCAATGGGTACCAATTGGTTAGAGTAACCGAACCGAACAAACTTCTCAGACTCGAAATGCTATTATTATTACGACATTGCCTGACGAAGCATAAATTTCCAGTACAATAATTTTTACGTTCGTAGAGCTTGAATATTTACTGATTGTGTCACCATGATTATTTATTATTATTGTTATTATTGTTGTTGGTAAAAAATTTGCGAATAGAAAATTGAATTAAAATATTAATTTGGTAATTATTGGTCTCTCGTCAGTTTTCCCGGGCTAATTTTCACGAAACTAATTTACCCAGATTCCGTTTCATGTCGTAAAAGCAGTTAATATAATTCGACCGCGAATGAAGATGGCAGCATCTCGCGAGTTTTCGAGTTTCTCCACGAGCACGAAATTCTATGTCAGGTGATGAAAACGAGAGAGACAGGGCCAGAGAGCTTGGAGATCGTGGCAAATGGAGCGGCCAAGTAGAGAAAGTCAGTTTTAGTCAGACGTAGACGTAATTTGTGCCATTCTCTCGTTCCGGAAACTCTCTTGAATATGCTCATATGCGGTAGAAAGGCAGTTCACGATTTCGGGCTGCCTCAGCATCGCTGTTACTACTGCCCACCGTTACATCCCATCTGCTACTTATTCGCTTGAAGCTTCCCCAATTTCACCAAGAAATTTCCGATATTTGCAAAAAGGACAATCTCTCCGATTTGAGTCGCAAGTACTTCTGGTATTGTGCGACATTTTCAAATATATAAAATGGTGGGGGAATTTTATTATTTTTTTTATAAAATATAAATGACTTCGATAATCATTTTTTTTTTTTTTTTTTTTAAGTATAAACGACATTTAACGGGCTTATATCATCTTGGAAATATACAACTGTTAACGTATAAACAGTTAAGATTAGAAAAATATTTTTTTAATATTTAAAAACATGAGAAATAATTACCGATCAATATTTTCGTGATTAGATGCGTTAAGGTTATATGACCAAGTTCAATTAATAATATACCTTGAACAATATTCTAAAATAGACAAGAGACAATGGACAAATTGCCTTCGCAGAATACTTCAAAGCTCGTAAAATATTCTTGCCTGTCATTAAAAACGTTCTGCGGATTAATTTTTATACCGAAGGGGAAAATCGCCTTTTTATGTTTTTGTCTGGTCGCTTCGTCGGGGGATTAGTTCGGTTAATCGAGAAACCAAAGTGCTTTAATTATGCAGGACATGCTTCGCGGAGGGTTGTCGGAAAATTGGAGATTTTATTTTTTCCGGTTGCTCGCGCGTTTTCATTCTCTCGAATCGTTCTTTCGTCGTCGTCGTCGACGAGTCACCGCATCAGAGACCGTTCACGATCGCGACCATTTGTAATTGCGTTGAATCAATTGAATTAATTACCGATCAACCTTGTTCCAGAATGCCTGCGGTAGCGAAGCGTTTACCCCTGTTCAATTTGCTTTTTGTTCTCTCTATATAATGAACTCTGTATTCATTTCAAACTAATAGAAAAATAAAATAGAAATCAGTCCAGTCGGAATGGAAAATATTAAACGGAAATATATTGGAAAATGAATTACGCGAATGTTTTTCATCGATAAATAATTGTTTATGCAATCGAGCTGCGATAAAAAATTATCTAAATTTCTTTTTCCAATTTTCAATTTGTTGCCCATTCAATTTGCCTTTTGTTCCATTTATATTTTGAACTAATTAACTTGACACTAATAAGCAAATAAAACAGAAAACATTTCGTACGAACGAAAAGTATTAACTGCAAATGGAAAATAATTCACGAGTGCCTTGCATCGAAAAGAAATCGTTTATGCAATCGAGTGGCAATAAAAAATGACCTACATTGTTTTTTTCACTCTTCAATTTGTTCTTCCATTCAACTCTCTTTCTGGTCGATTCACAATATGAACTAATTCATTTAGAACTGACATACGTAAATAGAAATCATTTCAGAGGAAAATATTAACCCCAAATATACTTTTAAAAAATAATGAATTCATTTTTGTTTGTTTAAATTATGGATTTGTATTATTTTATACACGTACATTATGAATTTTTTAAACTAAACATATTTCGCAGTGATTTGAATCGATCAATCCGCAGCCTATTGTGAACAATAATGGTTTTATTTCGTGTCTACGCCACGGGCCGATTTCGATTTCGAGTGGTTTTTATCCGCGTAGGAATAATATAATATATATAAATCAATCCATCGCCAGACAAATTTTGATCACCGGTGAACAAAATGGACACGCAAGGCAGAAACAAAATTGTAATAAAAGATCCATTTCCTTCGATTTTCTCTGCTGTCCTCAGAGGCGCGTTTTCTGATTTTCAACACTTTCCACATCGCTCTCCTATCTGACTTTAACGATAGCGAGAGATCCATGGGGAGGCCTTTGAGCTCGAGAAGCTTTTCTTCTAAAACCCTCGTCATCCCCTGGACGACTAGACGGCTCATATTTTTTTTTTCAGCGAGCTCCGGATGACATGGAACACCGAAATGCTTAATTGACGTTTATTTTTCTCCACAATTCAAAAGAATCTTATTAAAAAATATCCAATCCTTCCTACAACTAAATATGAGCTTATGATTGATTATTATTATTATTAGCTTACGACTCTTATTTTTTGCTTACGTGTCGTCCTTGGAGAACGCAAAAGTTTTTCGATTATACGTTTGGATATAATAAACATTTTTTACATTCCTATTTCTTTTTTTTAAATCACGATTGGTTAACACATGTGAGAATTTCGAAAAATTCAAAAAGTTAATTAAATTCAATATATAGTTGCGTTTTGTGAACACAAATTCTTAAATCTGAGAAAAAGTTGAATTCGTAGAGTCGATTGACGTTTCTTCGACTCCAGAGTGGTAAACGAGGATTAATTAATAAAAATAGAAGTAAATTATTATTGAATAAATAATAGAAAATTATCTTCATGTCTCCATCAATATTAAATCTGTTGCCCAAGTCTCGTTTCTCTCCCTCTGCTATTATTATAATGAGAATTCTGAAACGAAAAATCGGTAAAAAAAAACCGTGTCGAAATTTCACGACGTGTGAACGGTCAGTATTTCTAATATTGCTGAAAGCAAAAGCTGTTTTCTCGAGTTACTGGCTACATCGTTCCTTTATAAGCACTGAAGTGTGAATACGAGTGTAAAACTGTTGCAAGCTCTCTCGGTTTGATTTGATCCACTACTATTACGACGTACATAGAATTTCTCATACTTCTTATATAGCAGATCACAAAAGCGATACTTTTCAGGCTCGTGGTGGCTTTTTATCTATTTCTCCGGCATGTTATATCTATCTATATATATATATATATATATATATATATATATATATATATATATATATATATACATATCACGCACACATCGTATAAAGCTCCTTTCTTCCGCTCCACTTATCCAGAAAGTCTTGAATCGCGACTATAATCATAAAATAGAACGAGAAAAACGAACGTATAATAGAAATAAAGTAAAAACTATTCTATTGATAATTTTGTCACTATCTGTATATTTAATACAAGATATGAAGAGCAGGCTGTGTGGCATAAGTGATAAGGCCCCAAACTTCCACGCAGGAATCCTGGGTCCGAATCTCGCCGACACCACTGGTTTTTCTAACAGTGTTTTTCTGCAAGCTCGCTGTAGTTCAAGGCAAAAATGATCCCATCTAATCTATCGATCTATCTATCAATCTATTTACCTATCTATATCTAATACGAGATATGTATATAGAATAATAAATGAATTTGACGAATCTGAAATTAATTTCTTTATAGTTAGCATACGATATTAATATACAATGGACTTTGGACGCAATTGCAATCTTGTATTATTTTAATTGCCTCCATAATCTTCTTCCAAGTGGAGACATTCAGTGAGATCGATTAAAATACTTTGTACTCTAATATATAATATATATAGTTAGAGTATATAAAGTAGATAACACACAGTGGTAGATAGATAGTACATATGTCGATATATATATACGATTATCTATTATTGTGCAAAGCCGAGGGCGTCTATAGCTATTATAGAGCGCATAAATATATATATATATATATATATATATATATATATATATATATATATTTACTACGTAAATGTATATATTAGTTATATATACGACGAGATGCTGGTATGAATAGCTTTGCTACGAAAAAACTTTTATTCCGCTCGTCGAGAAAAACCGGTGAAAAGTCTCATCTCGTTTTTCCCGTGAGCTTTCAAAGCTTTCTTTACCATTCAATGTATATATATATATATATATATATAACTAGGCACGATTCTCGTTCGCAAGTTTATAATTCCTTGCCAATGCCAATGTCTCTCGTGTGCCTTCTTTCCTGCCTCCGGACTTTGAATTTCTCGACTACATTTTCTATCTTCATCAGTTTCCGTTTCTTTTCTCTCTTCTTTTTGTTCTGTTTTTTTTTTTTTTTTTTTTTACTTCCTGGAGCGTGAGGATTCGTTGCTCGAGTGTATGCACACCGTCGCATTTCAATCTCAAGTTTCACGACATAGGCGCGAGATATATTTTTAACGTATTGTAAGCGAACCGAACAAGCTCTCCAGATTTTTGCAGAGATTACGACAGATGCGATTATGACTTTGCGATTTATTTTCTCTAATCCGTCCAATGATATAAAATACATCGTGGATTTAATCGAGAGATAAATTTGAAATAAAATAATATTTTATTTAATGAGTAAAAATCGAAGACAAATCTTTTTACTGAGAATTTTAATAATGATTCATCGTTAATATTCGTCATTGCGATTGCCATTCTCAATATTAGTGTTGAAAGAAGACAATCGTGTGCACACAGTGCACAGTGCCTGTGCATTTATAAATATTTAGACTATATTTAGATATATATATATATATTATATATTTATATATATGTGTGTATGTGTGTTTGTGCTTAGGCAGGTTTGCAGAATCTCTTGCACTCGACTGTCCCTGGCAATCAGTGTGTGTGTGTGTGTGTGTGTGCAGTTACTAGACGAGTCTCTCTATCAGTGCGTGATAAACACACGAATCAAAGTCGTAAATGTAATTGAATAAGTTGTTTCGAGAGACGAATATATAGGTATACGTAGGAGGCAAACAAGAGAGACAGAGAGAGAGAGAGAGAGAGAGAGAGATCCATATAGATAAAATAAAGAGAGACGAGATACGTGCCTGTATAGTGCTCTGGCACATTGAATTATGCACAGACAGCGCGTAACGCCGCGCTGTTGAGAGCGAGAGCTCACGAACCTACGTAGGTCGCTCAATAAACCGTCATCAATGTGGCCTGTGCACGTCTCTTTCTCCCATATAGATATATGCAACGTTGCAACAAGCGGGTCGCAAAGAGCCAACATTGCTAGGGAACATCTCGAGCGACAGATATATGTATACAGTGCATGAGGCAAGTTGGCTAATGCTTTGAGTTGAGTCTGTTTGTGTGTGCATATGAATGTCAGACTCAGTCGATGATCCGAAGTTTTTGGAGCAACTGCGAGAATTACTGGATGCCCAGGCACTTCGTGGCTTTGTTCCTCTTGTAACAAACTCGTCTCTACCGACTTTGTACGGAATACTCGAACGAAATAGTGATTGAGCTTGCTGAGAAAACAACGAAGATAAGATCTAAGAGCTTTTAAGAGTTTTATAGTCCGTCGGAACAAGGACCCATCGTAAAAAGATGTAACAAGATGACGTAACTTTTTACGTCATCTTGTTACATCTTGAGAAGAAAAGACAATTATTCGGGCTCGTAAAGAAACAAAAGAGTCAGACTCTGAGAGGAGACTCTGATATCGCACGTGTAGCTATATTTTCCGACCAAAATGTGGCTCACACGTCCTCAGATTCATCTCTACCCTGTTAATGTAGGATATTCTTGCGAAATAGTGATTAGGCCAGCCCAGAAAACAAAAAAGATTCCTAATCCCATCCAAGAGTTGTCTAGTCCGTTGAAAAAAAGGACTCATCTTAAAATGAGAGGAAAGTCAATTATTGAGGCTCGTAAACGAACGAAAATGTTGCTAACACGTCCACATCCTCTCAATAGCTTTGTTCCTTTGATAGATTCATCTCTACCCTGTTAATGTAGGATATTCTTGGGAAATAGTGATTGGTCCAGCCCAGAAAACAAAAAAGATTCCTAATCCCATCTAAGAGTTGTCTAGTCCGTTGAAAAAAAGGACTCATCTTAAAATGACAGGAAAGACAATTATTGAGGCTCGTAAACGAACAAAAGAGTCAGTATCGACGTGAAGGAAAATGGAAGCTATTTTAATGTGAATCCTTCTATCCAAGATGTGGAGACTCGGATATCGCACGTGTAGCTGTATTTTCCGACAAAAATGTGGCTCACACGTCTCCCATGCACTCAATAGTTTCGTTAATATGGGATACACTTGTGATATAGTGATTGAACTGACTGAGCAAAAGCAGCAAACACAAAATCATCAAATGCTCTCTAAGAATTACCCAGCCCGTCGAAAAGAACGGAACGGATTCATCATAAAACTGCAAGAAAGACAGTTATTGGGGCAGCTGAACGGCGGACAAAAGAGTCAGTGATGCGGTCTATAAACCCGGAGGAAAATGGAAGCCACTTTATACGTTTCTTTCTACCCAAGATGGATAGAGACTTTGATATCACACGTGTAGTCGTATTTTCCAGTGAAAATGTGACTCACACATCGACAAGCACTCCAAAGCTTTGTTCCTCTTCCTGTAGATTCATCTCTGTTCGCTTAATATAAGAGAGACATGGTGATTGGGTCAAATAAGAGAACAGAAATGACAAAACTATCGAATTCCATCGGAAGAGTCTTTTAATCAAAGGATGTCTCGTCTACCAAAGATTCCATCTGAATAAAGAGGGAAAAGGGTAGGATTGAAGCATTGAAATAGAAAAAACGAGTCGATGGTTAAGTCTATATGCCTGGAGGTAAATGGAAGCCAGTGTACGTGCCTTTTCCTGTCCAAGATGTGAAGACTCTGATGCCTGGACGTGTAGCCTATATAAATTTCTGACGGAAATGTGGCTACACGTCCGCAAGCATTCCACAGCTTTGTTCCTCTTCTTGCAGAATCGTCTTTACCATGTAAATATTGGATATGCAAGTGAAATAGTGATTGGCCCCACCGAGGAACAGTTCTTTGCTGTTTTCCATCTACGAGCCTCCATCGAAAAAACAACGGATGGGCCAATCTTCAAAAAGTGGACAAGACACTTATTGGGGCACCCAAACGAAGAAAAGATTCAGTGTTGTGGTTTATCGACCTGGAGGGAAATAGAAGCCATTTTATACGCCTCTTTCCATCCAAGATGTATAGACTTTGGCATGCCAACCCTAGCGAAATTTTCCAACGGAATATCGAGTAAAAAAACGTTTCTCCATATCGATGGAAACATGGGGGAAGAAAATATTCAATTCTGCAACAAAAAAAAAACACTAGAATATTGTGAATTGTGTATGGGGCACCAACGTCACTCGCAGTTTATATGCATGACATTATTATGCACTGAGTGCACAAAGGTCTCGAGAGAAATCCCGAGTTATTTCACGACGGAATATCAGTCGGGCGTGTTGAGGCTAGATGGAACTTTATCTAAAGTTGTGTGTACGTCAACCTATTCGTACAATGAGATACTCAACCCCACGAGAGTTTGGTGAGCGAGTACATCAGAGTTATAGGCACGTTTCAGTGCAGAAGCATCCAATGAGAGTCGATCTTTCAACAACCGAGAAGCTTTGGAGCTTCTGGCTTGCTTCTATGTGTACACGTGTATCAGCTTTCGTCGAATAATTAACCGGCCTAGAACGAGAAAAGTCGATATACGAACGTCCCAAAGATTTGGGCCTGGCAAGATTATATAATAGAGAGGTTGAGGTTGTACTTAGCAGCTACACAAATCGATCGATGTTCATGTCCTGGATGTTCAAACTCGAGTCTGTACGAAAGTCAACGATGGTCTGGGCTTCGATGCTTTCCTATACTGTATTCAGAGCTTGCAATCCCGTTGAACGTTATTGTTGGAACCTTTGACATTTACATTATGTCGAAGGTAGGCTCATCTACATTATCAGCTCAGCATGTGGTCAGAACGATGTCTTCGTCCTCGCGGTATCAACAGAACCAAATCTATTCTCACTATCTTGGACATAGTATCATCCAATATACACCCTAATTACGTTGTCATATATCGTTATAGATGTCATTGGTGCTTGTGTATGTGGGTTTGTGTGTGCGTGTGTGTGTGTGTGCGCGCGTCGAGTGTAGATGGATTCGCTTTGATAATACAACATGGTGGGACACTTAGGGCTTGTGTATTGTATAGGATATCGGATGCGACCTGATTCTTGCCCAGGGCTTTTAGACCCTTCTATTCAACTCCCCTTCGAGTTTGTTATCATCCTCCCTCATGTCTAAAATGATCTGCAACGACGGAAGGACACCTTTATCGCGGTCGCAGGATGGACCCCAAATGCTTGGCCTGTCGCCCTTTCTATGTATTATACATTTGCCCAATGTATATGCACGTACCTATAATACTGAACCTGTCTTTTGGCTATATTGATGTGTACATAAAAGCTGCAGGTGAAGCAAACAGAAGAATGATGGGAATAAGATGTGTTCCCCTTGCAATCATCCCTCAACACAAATCCCACCCTTGCTTCAATATCATGATCAAAATTCCTCTAATCCTATAATACTCGTGTGCCGAGAACCAACTTTTTTCGACTAATGTTTTTGCTGGAGTGACCCATTTCGAGTTCCAACGACAAGCTCAACTCATCTCGACTGGCCGAGCAGTCGAATCAATAGCTCAATTTCGTGAACTGTTCAAGCACCATTTTGTCCAATCTCTCGTCATGATTGCCAACTCGTGGGTTATCAATCTTTTTTTTTGTAACGATATATACATATATATATATATATATATATATATATATATATATCATATATACGTAGAAATACTTGGAAAGATGGATGAGGTTGAGAAACGAAGACGGATTTCTGACTCTTCTTGATCCCTTTAAGAATTCATTGTTTCGTGAACGGTTCGAATTAGCCAGAGGGTTCGTCGAGATGAGAACTTGCAGGAAATGGGACGACGACGAGAGTAGATTGATGCTGAATCTTCCCCCGCAGGGCAAAAGAATTACCAAAGCGATATTAGGGAAATTAGATGACATGTCCGCCGCGGGACTTCGCTATTAGTGAAATTAATATTTATGACTTACAAATTACATTTCGTAGTATCTATACAGCTTATTTATATGTTAAAAGTCCACACGCATACAGGATATGTCAAAATATATATATATAAATTTATTTTTATATACATATATACATATATTTATAACATTTAAAATACAGTCGTGACCGTTGTCGTGACCGAATATGCATTGTACATAAATGAATCCAATTACGAAATCGAATGTATCGTTCCATTACGAAAATGTCCCGATGTTTCAATCATAATGATTTATGTATATATGTATACAAATATGTGTAGTATGTGAGATATATTTAACGTTTATGTACGAGTATTCTTGTGTAGTCACACTGTAACTATTTATGTCACTTAAAATCCATTTGTTGAAATAGTACGTAAATTTGCTTCAAGTAATCCAGCTACGAAATATATCATACGCGATATAATATACAATTTCGGGAAATTACGAAATTGTCCCGATGTTTCAGTGATGATGATTTATTTTATATGTACAAATAAACACCTAAATATTGGACATAACGTTATTTAGCTTAGGGTTACGTAACATTACTTATGAGTATTTTTATCTGTACACGTTGTATTTATTATATCATTTGAATTATATCTGCATAACGTTGATACGTAAATATGGATAAACTGATAGATTGACAAAATTTATCATTGAATTACGAAAGTTTTTTTCTATTTTACAACGTTAATGCTGATTTATCAAAATCCATCGAACTACCGAGAGACTCGAGAGTTTCAACAAAACGAGTGTCGAGAGACAAATTTTTCTTCATCTGCCACTCGACTGAATCGAAAAGTGCCAAGATCGACTATGTAGGCCGGTACTTCACTGGAATAATAACACTTCAGCAGTCCTGGACACAAGAACACATTGGTGTGACTGCGGCACATCGTTGATCTTGTTACGTAAATGGATATATATATATATATATATATATATATATATATATATACAACGTGTTTACGTACTTTTGTATGCCTGTATATGCCTTAAGCCAATTTGAGAGTCGCATCGGTTGGATATACTTCGAGGAAGAGGCTTTCAGGCTACTCCCACTATCTCTATGTGTATATATATGTACGATGCACTATATTAGAACTCCTCAGGGAAAACCATTGAGGATATCTTATATCCTTTTTCCATTTCTGAGGACTCGAGAGCTTCTCTCATTGAGCCATCTTTGCCTTGAATCATACACATATATATTGTCTTTTATTCAGGACATTCTCGATTGAATTATGCATATGAAGAGATCATGAAAAAGTGGATATTATTCATTCTTGCCTCATTGCAAAAGTGAATTTTATACGTTTTTGGTACCTTTGTAAAAGGTAAAGGTGGACATTGATGGGTTGAGGGAGATGAACTGATCAGTTTTCGTATATAATTCAATCATTTATATATTGAAGAATTATTCGATAACAAAGTTGTTTCCTCAAAAACATCGTGATGATCTTCAATTAAATATTTCAGGAGGTATCATATAAAATTGTCAAAAAAATTCATGTATCCTTTTTGTCCATCCATCATTCTCGTATCATGATCAGAACGTATCATGATGAAAGAAAATGATCAAAAAAAACAATATTTCCTCATCCTTTATAGTCTACAAAATTTATTATCTATTTTCACCATGAAATTACTCGAATAACAAATTTATAATTATATTCCTCAAAGATTCTTTTGACGATGTTTGGCTTTGAAAAAAGTGCAATGTGAAATTTGGGGGTAGCTTTATAGAGGAATGTTCGTTGTTATGAAATTTATTATTAGTTTAGATAATTGTACGTTGATTATTATCGTGTATGATGCTCTGACGAATATTTTATAAAATTGTGAGCAATAACGGGCTATGAGTGCTTTTTATAATACAAGAAACACCAGAAATTCTCTCGATTCTTACTAGGTTTTCTTCCCTCGTAAAATATAGCAAAGAAAAGCTCTTTGCTTCGTCTCCGCATCAGCTCGAGTCCTGGGAAATGCGCTTAGGATGACGAGGCGTTGCCCTTTTTTTTTTCTTACTTCTCTCTGCCTGTCGACGCTAATGTTTTTTCTCAAGCCCAAAGTAATATCTATATATATATATAGACTCGCTCATGGACGTTTCATTGCTTCACTTTCCGCGAATATGGAAAATAGGTCGTGCTTTTCGCGAGAGCTGCAAGAGTTCTCAAAGTTGGATGAAAAATTGAATGGACGATTCTCACGTAATATTCGTTGTGCGTTAGGGTGAAAACTCTGGCTGGCTCTCACGTCTCCCGCGAGGACTATAATCCTGAAGTGAGCCACGAAACCCCAACGCGATTTTCATCCGCATGCTTGGATTTTCCCTTCAAACTTCAGCCTAACCCTCGGTGGTTGAGCATCGAGAAGGACAAAAAAAAGAGAAACGAAGAAGAAAACAAAAAAAAAAACCGAAACGAGTTTTCTTCGAGCCTCGGTCATTTATCACGTGCGTAACTCTCGAGAGAAAGTTGAAAAAAAAAAAAGAAAAAAAAAAAAGAAATGTGTATAGATGGAAAAAGCTCAAGGGACCTGCAGTTATAGGACCTGCTCTGTATAGGATGGAGGAGAGAGCTCATCCTACAACTGTCTCTCGCGTCCTCTTCGTTCTCTTCGTCCTCTTTTAAATTACATACCCAAACCCCTTACAACATCGAAACACACGCCTAGTAATTGAATCAAGGTCTTTTTTTTTCTCTCTCTCTCTATATCCAACCCCTCCCCTTTTTTTGCCTTTTGTTCACTCAGCAAGAGCGAGTCTCTGTCTCTCTATAACGGAAAATCTCATCCTTTATTCCAGTCCTCGACAGCTAGAATGCCAGGCCGGCAACCATCCGTATCAAAGCAGCCTCATTTTCCACCAGGGTTGCTCCACTTTTCTGGTCGCTCGAGAATAAGAGCCAGAAGCGTGAAGGTGTGCAATTCTCTACTTGCTCACTCCCTCCACCATGCACTCACTCCCAATCTCTGGGTCCAAAGACAAACGAGTTTTACGTGGCGATTGCGAATCTTCTTGGAGTTGGCCAACCATTTTCTTTTTTGGCTCTTTTTCGGAGCATCGACTTTATGAAGAGCTCGTTCTTACGAGCTCAGGCTAAAGTGTGCAATTGCAGTGATGCAATAGACGAGACGAATTTTTCGAGCTATGCCTTAATTTATATTTCCTAACGAGTGTGTAACTTATACATTAAATAGAGATTCTCTTATCTGGGAAATAGGAGTACCCATATTTTTATTTGGGTCGTAATATGTATATCTATACAGATATATATATATATCTGGAATATGGACCTCCCTGTCTTAAGAATACAAGAATCACCCATAACTTAAGAATAGTTGGGCCACCCATATCTTTAAAATTAAGTGAGTGTTCATGATTTGAGTTGACGAATAAGATCGACTTTATTTCCTCTCCATTTGTAATCGATTTAGGAAGCCAGACTGTAGAGTGAAATTTGAATTTTTAAATTAAGAATTTTCCTATAATTACACTGCATTTTTTTAGTCCAATTCAACGAGACACTTTTGAGAATCTGAAAGCCAATTTTATAAAAAAATCACCAAGTCCTATTTCCCATGATAATGGATATAATAGAAAATATGACTTGGGGATTTTGTCTAGCAAGTGTAATTCACACTTTGAATAGAAGTCCTTTTATCTTGGAAGTACCCATATTTTCCATTTACCATATTGGGAGTACCCATATTTTAAATTGGATGGTAATACCCATTGATTGATTGGATGGGTACCCATAGTTAAAATATGGGTCTCCTCATCGTTAAACTAGAAAGGTCACCCATGTCACATCTTCAAAATAACTAGGCCATCCAATATTTTTTAAATTAAGTCAGTGTTCATGACTCGTGTGGGCGAATAAGATCGATTAATGGTCTTTATTTCCTCTCCATTTGTAATGGATTTAGACAGCCAGATTGTAGAGTGAAATTTAAATTGTTTGAATTGAGGGGTTAAAGGGCCTGATCAATAAAAATACATAGAAAATACAGGAAAATATTTGCATTTAGTGACACAAAGTAATCTTTATTTTATCAACCAGGGAGTCTCTTTATTACCAGAAGTGAAGATAATTCAAGAACCTTCATGATATAGCTAAATTGTAATATCAATCTTTTGTGGGGTATCTTGTATATGCATCTTCACAACGTTCGAGAGAAATTCGCGAAAATTACCATAATAGTTGTGCCGATATCGTCGACATTACGTTATAAAAAAAACCCTTTGGGAACAATATACGTTTTGGCTTTCTGTCGAGAATATTAAAATGCTCTACACAGGGGTCACGTGGGGTCACCTATTCCGTGCTGCTTTTCATTATGACGATATATATATATCATAATATACATGTATAAAACCCAAACGAACTTCGGGTTATTATTATGCACGAATGAGAACAGCGGCTTTTCATGTAACAGTAATTCTCCGTCATTCCCGTAATGCCGTAACGCCGTGTGTTGGTACAAGAGTATGTTTCAAATTACCTCTCATTATTATACATCGCTCTGAGAATAGCCTGATATATATTTTCACGTGTCCGTGTAAAATATCAGAGAGGAAAAAAATAAATATTGAGTGTCCAAAGGAATGAATTATTAAATTATCATTTAAAAAATGGCCTCTTACCGTGGCAAAATTTATACATGCGCCATTTTCGTAGTTGGAATTGGTAAAATATGCCACTTCAAGGAATTCCCCTTAGGGTTTGCGAAACTTGTTTCACCTCACCGATCCTATAATGCTAAGACGTTGAAGCTCCTTGGCTCAACTCTCAAAGGACCTCCTTTGACTCTAAAGACCCTTTGACTTTTTCGGTAACCACTCACAAAACTTTTTAGGTGGTTTTTCAATAAAGTCGACACAGGAAAATAAAAAAATAAAAAAGATTTGGAGCTACAACAAGTTGGGATTATCTATATATCCTGATTTGTCGTTTTTCGACTTCTGTTCAATTTTCATACCAAATTTCGTCTCATATTAAATATTTTGCTGGAGTTGTAATATATCGAAAAATCATATATGAATGGTTTCCATTTTATTCCTTATCAGTTCAAATATTATTATCGATTCAGATATTTGACATATCGATTTAACATCGTCATCTTTGACTAAATAAAATAAAGTATCGTGACTGACATCATTTTTTTGTTTTTTTTTTATCTTTAACTTTGCCTGTTGCAGATGGACGACGCGCTAAACGAGCTTGATGGAATTGATCTGACGGATCCTGATCTGCACAAGGCAGCGACGAAAATTCAAGCCAGTTTCCGGGGTCACAAGGTGCGCCAGGAGGTCGTGCCTGGCATGGAGGACAAGAAGTAGACGGACAAGATTTTTATTTTATTTTTTCCTTCATTATTTCTCGTACGAGAGGAAGAAAAGAAAATGCCCGAGACGCGAATGAAGCGAATGAGGGTGACTTGCAAATTTAACGATAAATAATTTCACGATGAAAATGAATTAATAAAAAAACAGTGATTTATCGATTAGTACGTATGATATGCGTGAGCCGCACACACCGGAAATCGGAGAGAAAAGAGAGACAGAAAGAAAAAGAGATAAGTGATTGAATTATGATTAAATTTTATTTAAATCAAAATTATAATTCATTTTATTTAAATAAAAAATATAATTCATTTTATTTAAATAAAAAATATAATTCATTTTATTGAAATAAAAATTATAATTTATCTTATTTAAATAAAAATTATAATTCATTTTTTTTACTCTATGAATTATGAAATTTGTTATAAAATTATTGAACTTCGATGTTTTCGTAATTTGAGTTTTTTGAGGAGAAGAGGAATTGCGATTAGTCGAACAAACAAAAATAAGCCTCAAAAATTCGTTATTATTTTTCATCACATTTTACACATATTATTTTATTTCAACGACACTTTCTCGATCTTTTTCTCTCGTGTCTTTGAACGAGGATCTCTCGTTTAAGCGCTCCAATCATTCCCCGCTAAACTAAAAATATTCGCAAAATTCAGTGAATATCGTTTGTATCCTTACTCCGATGCGCGCCTGACGGAGCTATCAAAATGACGAGATTTAAAAAACTCGTCGATCGACTTTCATTCTCAATCGTCCCTTGAATGCCACAACAAGGAATTGCTTTTATTTTTTGTATATTATTATTATTATTATTATTATTATCGTTTTTTTCATATTTATAATCCTTTTGAAAACAGTCCTTTTAGTCCTGACGTTCTCGAAGCCTAATGAATAATTTTTGTGACGTAACGACTTCCATTGTTGAAAATCGACGAGATCATGAGATGTCGATTCTGTACAATGTGGCTCTCATTGAAAAAAAAAATAAAAAAAATTAAAATGTCGACGAAGCCCTACGATGAAATAATTATAAATTCGTTTTTATTAAGTATATGCCACTGTACGCAAACGACACTGTAAGGATCCAACAACAATTAATGAATTATTGTTAAAAAAAAAAAAAAAACAAAAAAAAACAAAGGAAATTACAATTGTATAGCGAGACGAGGGCTGGAGGAGTATGAGGAGAAAATTAAACGAATAAAATGACGAATAACATCGAGAGAAGGTAATATCGGAAATGGTTGCATTCCACCATGCATACGTTTATGCAAAACAGTTTTTTTTTTTTTTTTTTAAGTGCATAGAGCTTTTTCCTACCTCATGAAAGACATTTTGAAAATTTATACCCGAAATTCCCTCACGTCGGAAAGCCCAATTACTGAAATAATTTTTTTTAATCTTGCAGGCTATCAAAAGAACTATAAAATTCACCTTTGAAAAAAAAAATCACGCACTTTCGAATGTATTTCGATTTTTTTTTTTTTTTTTTTTTTTTTTTTTTTAACAAAGAAAAAAGAAATGTCACACGCTCACGGCATGGCGTTTTATCTCGTTGACCTCGTTGGCCAGACCACAAATTTTCATCCAGCAGTCCGCGCGAATCGACACAGAAATGATTTTCAATTCATCGGATGCTCTCCCCCCCGTTTATCAATCAATATTACTGCTCGCAAACACCTTTTTCTCTGCGATATAAACCAAAAGGACGTTCAGCAAAGAACAAAAAAAAAAATTAAACCAACGCATAACAAAAAGAAGTCATAAATTTATTATGTATAATCATCATTTCTAAAATTCTAAAAAAATCACAGAACATAAATTTAAAAAAAAAAATACACTAATAAAAACAAAGCCAAAGAACGAAAAAACCAATATCAAAATACAAACAAAAAATATGTAAAACAATTGTAAGAGAATACAAAGCAATGAGAATGAAAATGGCTGCATTTGATAATCATTTGAAAGTTATATATATACACCGACTATGCATTATTTTTTTTATTTTTTCAATTATTTTTCACCTCATTTTGGAACAAATATTTACTATTTTACCTAAAAACAAATATAAATATATATAGGGAGAGAGAGAGAGAACTCGATGAGAGATTTACATTATAATGCTGTCCGACGAATCTCGACCTTCGACTCGCAATTGTATAACCCAAAAGTATTTCATATACTATAATTATACATTATATATACATATATAAATACCTAACTCAAAGATAAATTTAATTATTACGTAAAATAACCAAAAAGAATGTCCCCAAAAAGGCAGGAAAAGAAATTTAAAAAATTTAGAAAAAAATGGAAAACGAAAAAAAAAAATACGATATTCAACCGATGGAAGGGTCAACAAAGCGCGCGTATGTGTTAAATTTCATAATATCGAGAATTCGTTTCGCTCCGTCAGTGAAAATTTATTTTCTTCAACGATAAACACGATACATGCTATACATATATATATATATATTTTTCAGCGTCGAAACTTAAAGTGTACAACACTTTAAATGCTCGTAAATCACAAATACACGTATATACATATACCCTTAATTAATTGTAAAGAAAATTGTAGTAATTATTTAATTTTTCAATCTAGTCGATTTTCTCGTGCCAGTTTACAATCAATTGGATTAATTGTTTTTAGCTGGCCTAAAAACTTTGTGTGAAGCATCTCCTTGATTTTAAAAATTAATCCTCTCTGCTAAACTCCAATTATCATTATTACTAATTTTTTTTCTTCTTTTAAGTAAAAAAAAAAAAAAAACTTTTCTCTCTCACCCGCAATGCAAGTCCCGTTGCATTTTTATCTTTATTGATTTCTATTTTATTTCACGAAATCTTTAAATCGTGAATTAAAAAAAAAACAATTTATTTCTCTAAATGTTCATTGAGAACCGTCGATCTATCGTCTCATCGACAAATTAAGCGTATATATACATACACACACAAACATATATATACTAGTTTCCATACGTTAATTGACCGCAGAAACTTTGAATAATCGAAAAAAAAGTGGAAATATACCTTGCAAAAATATAAAATCATGCGGCTTATGTCATATTCAAAAAAACAAATTGGATAAAACGAAAACAGTAATGACGTGTGTAGCTATATATATATATATACATAATATATATTTTCTTGAACATTGTTTAAAAAAAAAAAAAACAAAACAAAATCGAAAACAAAAAAAGGAAATGAAAAAAGAAGAAAAACAACTGTGCGTTGCAACGTCGATAAACCTTCAATTCCGCATAATTGATAAATACATTCCAAAAATATGCCTGCGCGCGTCTAAACAATTATTTGTAAACAGCACCAACGTCGTAGAAAATGCCTGAAGTCGAAACTTTTGTCATGTTGAATAAAGACGTAAAAATTGAAAAAAAAAAAAAAAAACAGATCACCAAATTGCGATCGAGCTGTCGTTTTCGTGATTAACGTAATTTTTCGTCTAGGGTGTGAGAAAACTTCACGAATCCGGCCTAACGAGTTATGCCATCGTCTCGATCAAGCCCGTCGCAAAGCGTCTCGAGCTTTTCATTAAAAAATCATCAGGTAGCTTATTATACGACTTAAGCGAAAAAATCGAAACGACACAAGCTTTTTCTGTGTCATAAAATTCGTGGGATTAATTAATAAATTGAAATATAAAATGAAACAATTGCGAAAATGATCGGGGTACGGATAACTCGATTCTCTTGCATGCCCGGCGTGTATAAGTTATTTATTTTTTTTCTGTTAAACGATATTGGAAGAAAATTTGAGAGGCATTTCCTACGATCGTAAACATAAATTTAAGGGTTTAGCATTAATCATTATGCACGCAATGGTGGAACTCTATGATATTTTAACAAATGTAACAAAACAATTGTAACATTTAAATGAACAGTATCGTGTATTAATCTGTTTGTTAAGAATAATAATAATAAAAATGAAGAAAATACCCACCGTATACGTGAATGTCACGTATTTATGAAGAATTTGAATTTTTCCCGCGCAAATGTGTGTTTCTTCACGCTAGATGGCGCGAGCTGATGGCTCGAACGATCAATACGCTCCACCATCTTGAGTTAAGTCCAATTCGTTGCACTTTTCCATTTCTTTATTCGTACTATCGTACTTGTTTTTTCTCGAGTAACACAAAACACAAACGAACATTATTTACTTGTGATAACGCGTTGAAATATTTATCTGTCAGGCGAGGCCAAAAATAAAATAAGTTTATCGAGAGAGTTCATCAATTTAACGGTTGCAGCAAGAATTCTATATTTATAAAACATTCGTATAAGATTCGTGATTTTTTTTGTTTTATCCTGCAACTCGTCGTAACCTCTCTATGGGTAAAAGATATTATTGCGATTATTGCGATCGCTCGTTCAAAGATGAAACCGAAGCACGAAAAAAACATATTTCCAGTTTGCAGCATGCAAAAAATCGAGCTGATCATTACAGCTTATTCAAAGGTTCATATTACCATATAAATTGTTTTTCGATATTAATTATAATGACATTTCAAAAAAAAATCTCCCGCTAAAATTTCATTCAATGGGTGCGTTTATGTTTAGAGCCAGAAACGATTTTAAGAGAGGAAGCTTCGAAAACACCTTGCAAAAAATACATGGCCTATGGCGAATGTGCTTTTGGCAATGGCTGTAAATTTTCACACTATACTCCTCCCATGATTTGGCACCTTCAACAAATCGGTAATTACGAAAGGAGAAAACTTATTTTTTTATACACTATTACTCGCTATAAAGCATGCAATTTATTTTAATTTTTTTTCCCTTCAGAGCATCGCATTTCACACAGTATATTCGTTGAGTGAAAATTTCAATAATTTTTTTTTTAATTTTTATCATTTTTACATTTTTATTCGGATACCAATATAAATCCTAAAAACTTTGCAATAAATCATAAAACGATAAAGGGAGAGGGTAGGACTGTAAAAAGTTTTTCAATTTTCCGTGGAATCAGCCACGTACTGTTAGGCTAATTTGGTAAGAATAATTGCATTGAATTCGCTATAAAGTGAAAATTATTGCTTTGAACCGATAATAAACTGTATAGGAAATTTTGATGGTAAAATTGTTTTCGTCGTTATTGTTGGTCATTAATTATCCCTGTACCGAATATAGAAATGATTTTTAATCAAAATAAGTATTTTATAAATGAAAATATGCTCGTAATACATCTCAATAATTAATTGTCATTTAATTCCAGTTGCCAGGAATAATCATGGAAAATCTCAATCGATACCATCGCCAAATAGACCAAATCCAAGCGAAATAATTCAAGAATTTTTTCAACAGCCCGTGATTACCGAGAATACAGACAAAATTGATTATCCGATGTGGAATGTCGCACCCGAGTTACAAAATTATCTTAATCTTCCACCATCCTTGTGGCCAATAACGCCTGAGACTGTTACGGATTCGGATTTTGCTAAATGGGGCCTTTGATCTCTCTCTTTCTCTCTCTCTCAGTCTCTCGACCTATGTTAATCAATGAATCAAAGAACTACCCGCGCCCCTTTACAATCTCGAATACAATATCAAGAACATTAAATAAAAATACCATATTAAAGAATTTTTTTTACATCATATACATCCGTACATTACATAATTTTCATCATTCTACATCTTAAGAAGATTCTTTAAATTGTTTCTTCACCTGATTGAAGCTTGTATAATGTAATGAAAATCTTTTTAAATATATATTTTACATTACTTGTACATTGTACTTTGTTATTGCCATAAAAAAGTGGAAATGGACGCGATCCCAATGATCGCCCCGAGCAACTCTTTAAAACCAGCAAAAGGGTTAATCTTGAGGTGATGTGGCATAGACATGGATGCGGGAGAGAGGGATGCAAATTTAGTGGACAATTTCTTTCTAGGATTTCAATTGTTTCGGAGCAAACGCAAATTCTTATGCAATTAAAATGTTATTTGTACATGCTTTTCGTTGACGACTTATGTCTCTTTGGACATCCCGTTAAGGCGTGATGAAGTACCAACGATCGATAATACAAACTGTAATAATCCATCTTGGAGAGTTAGTATGTGCAATGTAATTATTTAAGAAAGTATTTCAACTGCTTAACTAAAAATGGAGCGCAATGACCGTCACTTTTTCTGACAACCGCCGCCAACGTAATGCATTCTGGATAATCTTGGGCGATGTCTCAAACGACCTTCCGAAATATTATCACCGGATGTACTATTATCGTTATATTACCTTGATATGAGCAGAAATATGAGAGCTCTTTAGGATAATTTAAACGATTCAAGCCACCCAAAAAAGAAGATCCCTTCTTAACCATTGCACTACTTCGAGCAACGCATCGACCCGCCATCTACAGCGTATACCCGAAACTTCGTAGCCACCTAAAGTCCTTTGACTCGGTGGTATCATGGTGCTGCTCGTTTGACGTCGATAATTTCCGGAAATATGCAACCATCTGCCCCCCCTGTGCGGCTCAACCGGCTTGTACCCTCTCTCTCGCCCCACAAAAGATATGCCCCCCACCAAAACACATTCATCCGTCCTCGTCGTCGTTCTCGTCGCATAGTTCTCGCCTGCCGGCATTGGGATCAGCCAAGCAACACACACAAAGGCCTCAAGGCCTATAGTAGTGGAGTATCCGCTGCCACGATAGCTTGGGTACCATTTCTTTGCGTCAATTTCATCTTCATCGACGCGCCGCGAATATATATATTATTTGCATGAAAATTTGCTCCAACAAAAGTTTTTCAAATTCTTTACGGACTCTATTTGTGCTCTAATATCGTCGTTACCGGTGCGCGTTCTGAGAATGCGCGAGATTGAGCGATTATGAAATTTTCGCGCTTCTCGTTCTCGTGGTGTTGCCTAGTTGATTTGGGTACATGTGTCGCGTCTATCGCCTGATCGGAATTGTGTTTATGTAAACATATATATATATATGCACATGTAATTAAAAGGATTTATCGTGGCCATCCTGCAACTACAATTTTACGATCGGATAAAGACGGTAAGTTTTCATTGATACAAAAATATTGTTTTAAGCGACTATTTTTTTGAATGATAAACGTTCGATTATCTGAAAATACGAATTAGTTACTGACGGCACGGACGCTACGAGAGTTATCATATCTTTTTAAATGTATCGAAGTAAGGTCAAAGCGTGTTGAGCGTCACTAATGCTACCGTGGACTCGTTACTGATGTTTTTTTTTTTGTTTTTTAATGCACGTGATCGGCGCTACGTTCGAAGTGGTGAAAACAAAAAAGAAAATACTGCAGCGTAGAAAATTCATGTGAAGTTATTATCGTTGATGCCTGAAATCTCGTAGTCTAATAAAAAATTATATTGTGGATTAAAAACAAACAAAGATATGTTTTGCGACATCGTTATAAGTAGAAATTCGATTCTGGCAAGGTCGAGAGATCAGAGCAACGTTTACCCCTCGATTCTGTCAACTCAATGGCGCCATGATTGTTTCAATCGAGCACGCTCGATTGGAATGTTGACAGAATCGAGATTGAGATGATTTTTTAGTGGACAAAATCAGGGTTCGCCTCTTATGGAAAATAAATGTATTCAAAAAAATATTCAACTGATAGAATTTTTCGCAGTTTCAATTCATTTTTTTTTAAACTTTGTTATTATTCATGAATCCTAAATATACTCTGGTTATATTTTAGATACATATTTTCTGCTATATATATTTCACATTATACTCTTAAATATATTCAGTATATATATCAAAGATATATTTTTCATTTTAACCTCCGTATGTGAGTTGTTTCATCGGTGAATATTTTCGTACAAAAATAAAATATATATATTGTCGTATATTCTGATATAAACCATAAAAAAAAAAGGAATAAATAGTAAAAGAGTAAAGAATCATTTAACTTCATGGCAAAAGTTCGATGTGTATATATCACATATTTTCAGAGTATGTCTCATGTTCATGGGGTTTTCGTACTGTGAGAATATGTACAGTCCACCCTGAGCGGTTATATATATATATATATATATATATTGTACACGAAGGACTCACGTACCCGCGTGGCTCTGCCTCTGCTGCAAGAGAATACACATCTATATATATATATATGTATACATGTAAATATAATATAGTGTGTGTTCTACGGTCAAGGCGAGTCGAGGGTCTCGATAATTCTCAAACTCCTCGAGGCTCTTAAGAGCACGAATAACATGCTTGAATATTTCTCAAAGTCGAAGAGCGTGCACATTACATACACTTTTCGATATTTATGCTGCCTCCCAACATACCAATCGACCATTTCTGATCGTGAGCGTTATCGGCGTCACACACACACACACATATATGCGAAATTTACACACAAATTGCGATAATAAACGATGAACGATCGCGACTCGTACAGGGAGAACGAAATTTTTTATTATTACGCGTGTTCTCTCGGTTGGAGAGTCTCGTGAATCCAGGATATATTATTCGCATGAATATAGGAGAGCCTAAACGGTCTCGCAGTCGGGGAATGGAATAATTAACGTGCCTGGATAGCCGACCATAATAGAGATACGACGATAATTTCGCTTTCGTGGGTGCGCTGGAATTCAATGCTGCGTGTGCGTTTACGTGGCTGGCGAATTGATATGTGCAGTAGCAGGAGAGAGAGAGAGAGAGAGGGAGAATTATCTCGTTCACTATAAGGAAAGTATATCCGATATTCAGACCACAGGAATAGGCTGAAAGCTTTTCATTATAGTCAAAAAGTTGTAATTTATAAATCATTGATGTGATGGACTTGATTTAAATTATAGTTGAACGTAAAACTAGAATTTATTCGATAATTCATTAGGCGGAATTCTTTTAAATTGGTTAAATGTAAACATTTATTCTGATTAATCGATCTGATTGATTGAATGTAAATTTATTTAAATTGAAATTTATTATTAATTCAAAAATGAAAATGTATCATTAATTTATTATCAAGTTGTAATTTATAAATCATTGATGTGATGGACTTGATTTAAATTATAGTTGAACGTAAAACTAGAATTTATTCGATGATTCATTAGGCGGAATTCTTTTAAATTGGTTAAATGTAAACATTTATCCTTATTAATCGATATAATTGATTGAATGTAAATTTATTTAAATTGAATTTTAATATTAATTCATCAAACGATGTAACGGAGCTCATGTAAATCAATTAAAATGAAAATGTATCATTAATTTATTATCAATCCATGTCATATGGAGTTAATTAAGAATGAGAAAAGTATAAGTTACCATTAATCATGTAATGGATGTGACAAATAATTTCAAATACATACAAGGCGTTATGCCACCTTGAGAAAAAAATCGAAATTTCAGGCTGGCGTAATCCCTTAACGGAAAAACAAAACATATTTTTCTACCTGCAATCGGTGAAAAAAAGCATTTTATTGAATCATAGTAATTTTTTAAGTTACTTTTGAGATTTTTTTACTCGGACAAAAAATGTTTTCATAAATCTGAAAAAAATATATTTATCGGTACTGATTTTCAAGAGATCACATGCCACTCCGATTGATTTGAGAGTGATGCAGTGCAGCCCTCATGGCATGCGTTTCGCTTTCGTCCTTGCCAGGCACAATGGGCTCTGCCTTTGTTTTGGAACAGCTGCTGCCCTTTCCGCCTCTCACGGCTGGTTCGGAAAGTGCCCGCTACGCGCTGGACAACAATGCATTGCGACTCTCACCCCGTGTCTATCGTAGTGGCGTGCGCCCATATAGACCCTGCACAATGCACGTACCACACAGATTTTACCAGCTCATGTATAGAGCTGGTCAAGAATAGAGCGATGTGAGATCGTTAACCCTCCTAGCGTAGAATTAGTCTTTCAAGGTACGATCGAAATTTCAATCTCCCCTATTGTCCCACATTTTTCTTCTAAATTAATATCGTTTTTTTTTTTTTAAGTTTCAAATATTTGAGTTTATCGAGTGTTAAATAATGTAGTATGGCATTGGGCCCAATTGGGCTAATGCTGTACCAGTTCCTGACACTCCATAAAAATTCTTCTATTGTCTCTCTCGCACTTATTGTTTATCCATAAGATTTTCAGCGACTGGTACAGTGTCAATAACTCACCCCATGTCTATCGTAGTGGCTTGCGCTCATATCGACCCTGCACAATGCACCACACAGATTTTACTAGCTTAAGAATAGAGCGATGTGAGATCGTTAACCCTCCTAGCGTAGAATTAGTCTTTCAAGGTACGATCGAAATTTCAATCTCCCCTATTGTCCCACATTTTTCTTCTAAATTAATATCGTTTTTTTTTTTTTAAGTTTCAAATATTTGAGTTTATCGAGTGTTAAATAATGTAGTATGGCATTGGGCCCAATTGGGCTAATGCTGTACCAGTTCCTGACACTCCATAAAAATTCTTCTATTGTCTCTCTCGCACTTATTGTTTATCCATAAGATTTTCAGCGACTGGTACAGTGTCAATAACTGGGCCCACTACCTTAGACACTTTAAGAAATAAGTCTGATTTTTATCTAATTCTTTCAAAGCCCGAAACACTTTGAAAACTTACAATTTTACGAGCCCACAAACACTGGATGTACATATATGAAACGTGTGAAAAATAAGTGTACACACGGTGGGTTAATTGAAGGTTATTTAATGAATTAAAAATTAAATTATTCCTTCGATTATTTGTCTAAATAATTATCCGGAATAGAATTGCCATCAATTCGCATCTAAATAGAAACAAGATCGGTATTTGACGGTTCATAAACAATGAAGAGGCGATTAAGTCGTGAATACACAAAAAGATGGTCAATTTGCAATGGAGATTTTTTTTTTTTAATTATCGTTCAATTGATGGTGAATTTTCGTGGAGAATTGTATTTTTTTAAATTGTCAGAATGGAAAGATGCGAAAAGATCGACGAATCACGATTTATTGTATGTATATATGTACATATTACGCATCTTTGCAGATCGATTCATGGCTTATCTTTGCTCCAAATAAAAAGCTTCCCCGCGACCCACAAGTTTGCCCGATGAAAAATAAAAATTTAACGCAAAGATAAGACGAAAAAACATTCCTGACCCACTTTAACCGTCCAATTTTGAGTTTGGTCTCTTATTGACTTCGTACTCGTTTCATTGATATTCTTATAAACTACAAACCCGATTTCATTAATTATTCGACACACATTGATGGCTCGAACGAGATCCAAAGCAACTTTACAATAATTGAGGCAGTCCAATCACAAAGATCTTAGTTAATCTCGTCAATACAACTGCGCGAAATGATCGAATTTAACAAATTTCATTGAACGAGAAATTTATCGATCCAGCTATATTTTTGTCGAACAATCGAGTAATTTTGTGCAACTTAAAACCGATTCCGTTCGTCGTAATTCTCGTATAAGTCTTCACACAAAATAGTCCATCTCCTAAAAGAGAAAAGAGCTATTGGAGAAAGAGAAAAAAACACAACCAGTCTCTCCCTGGCAATTTAACATCGTTTATTTCGATTGCTTTTATGCGGGCTCACGAGTTACGTCATGCTATTGCTCTGTAACCCCATTGTAGATGTATATATATATATATATTTGTGTATGTGAGTTGGAAAAGACGTTTGCTTCTCGCTGATGCGCCATTATCGTGCTCCCTGATGTCACAGACGCCACAACTCCAAGTACACTCTGCATTATAGTCTCACGAATGTCATATATATATATATATATATATATATATATATATATATATAGAAGCATCGCAGTGTGTCAGCCTGATAACGTTTTATGTGATACGACAATGTGAAATTCTCCTTATACCCAACAGATCACAAACTATTTACTCATTTGTATGGCTTCTGCAAACATAAAAAAAATTACAGCTTTTATAAAAGCTCCTGTGGCTTTTAAGCCACCCCTCGTATCTCCGAGACAAGAAAACTTTTATCACTATATTTATATTTTTACATTATTCAAATGATTTTTTTATGCCAATAAATGCGGACAATTAATTGTACGTGGAAAATTTTCCGAGTCATTTTTAGAGCGTTGAAAATTATAAACTGAGGAAAAAAAAACCCCCTGTGTTTTGCCCTGGAAAAACTGAAAATCTTTGAAATTTCAAGTGGCCATGCATAAAAAACTCTGCTGGCGTTTGAATGATTTAGATCGTTTATTTTGGGCCCGCGTAGTTTAAAAATCACTCAAATTGGATAAAGTAAAAAAAACTTGTGAAAATCAATGGTCGATTTTGAAAATCGATAACAAAGCTAAAAAAAATCAGAATCCCAGAAATCAATTGGCATTTTGATGCTTGTATATGTTTATGAAGAATAATTAATACAAAGTGGAGTCTCAACTTCATCGAGAAAAAAAATTCTAGACATTTTAGTATACCAAGTTAACGTTCGCCAATGCTATAATCAAATTAAATTTTTTATAGTCTCATATTGATTTATTTTTTCACCACTGACCTCGTGAATCAAACAGCTCGGTGAGGTCAATAACTCGAAATAAGATGGACACTTTTTATATTTATAAATATCGATTGTACTGCTCTAAAGAGTCTACTTTATAGCATTTATCGTCCATTTTATCGATTGCCCTTAAAACGCTCACGAAAAAATTCATTCCTCATTCTTATTCTTTTCCCATGCACTCGTGATCGATAAACTTCAAGAAACGTAACAATGGCTATTCTTATCGACAAAATCCGGGCACTTAGTGAATTATTTTCGTTCGTGTGCAATACAGAAGAGAAAAGAGTGTCTAAACGGTCTTCTTCTTCTTCTTCTTCGTCTTCTTCTTCTTCTTCTTCTTCTTCTTCTTCTTCTTCTTCTTCGTTGTCTCCTGGGGTGTTTACGTGTTTCAATCTCTTGCACAACCTTTAATGGGAATTGGATTCATTTCCTTCCCAACGAGAAGTGACAAACTTCTCGAGGGAATTGTATTACGCACGATTCTGGTCTGAATCTTTTGTGTTTACTGTCGCGAAGAGACGAGACATCTCCAAGGGTTTCTGGACCTTTTTTTCCTTCAATCGAATTCACCAAACGCTCTAAATATAGATTATCTTGTATTTTATTCGTAATTTGACTTGAAATTCGTATTAAATAAATATAAATTTAGTCAAACTTTTCCGGTCACTTACATTTCAAGAATTAAATAAATATTCGTATTCTTTTATTCTGGAAATTGAGATTTTTGCTCGTAGTATATCGATCTTGTAAAAAAATCTATTTTACAACATCAATTGGACCATTTTGATGAGGAAACTCTCGTGCAGCAAGGGAGTCGATGAACGTTCAATTAAAATGAATGAACGCCTCAATGGACGACGCGAGAAGTGTTTATTGATAGCCAGATATAAATCACTCTTATATATGTATATATATATATATATATATATATATATATATATATATATTGCACTTTACATAATCATAACAATATTTTTATGGCTTTGGTCGAATGGATACCAAATTGGTATACATCACGTGTGTTGTATTTATATATATATATATATATATATATATATATATATATATATATATATATATATATATATATATATATAAAGAGTATAGACGATTTAAATGCCTCCCAAGACAAACTCAATGCAAGCAAACTCGGTGTTGTGCGATAAAGAAGAATTTCATTCGTGCCAAGGCGATAAGAAACTAATCTCGATACGTATTTTTTGCGCTTTGCCTTACCTACGCTCGAGCTACTATTTATTATCAAGATAAAATCATTCGGATGTTGCACGAAATTTTCAACTAATTATTTCAGCATTTAAAAATAGGTGGCAATTTTATACTGTAGAAAAAGAGATTAATTTAATCAAATATAAAAAAAAAAACAAATTGAATTCTTACTAAATTTAAATAGTAAAGTAAGTTTGATAAATTTTGTGAATTTTTTTAATTCGTAAAATTCATTACAGTAGAGCGAAAAAGAAATCACGTTTTCGTTGGCAAAAATAAAAAGCGACGTTGCATTCGTATTTCTCGACCGTTATCCGGTGGGGAGCCCTTTGGCGAGGGTAACACGCAATCGGAATTTTACCTGCGTCACACACGCACAGGTAAAAACGAATTTACCAGTCAACGAAATGAGTCACAATGTGCTCAGTTCCTTGGATTCTCGATTTTCCTATCAGTCCGACAACTCGCCGAGATAAACAAAATACGACTCACTATCCAAATATTTTTATTTTTACGCTATTACATACCAATTTTTAAAACTTGACTCATCGACACGAATGTAACCGAATAAAAAATAATCGCTCGATTCATTCGATTTAAAAAAAATATTTTTTTTCGTTCAATTTAAGGCGATACAAAATTTAAAAAAATTAACATACGTCAAAAAAACCAGATAATTTAATTAGAATTAAATCGTACGTCTCCTCACTCTCATAACGCTATAAATTTATTGTATACATATATGTATACGTAATTGGGTAACCTGCGTGTGTGGCGTTTTTAAAGCAGAGTAAAAAAGTGGTGGCTGACGCCGGGCAAGGTCGTTTAACTCGCTATCGGTATGCCACTGTACACACATGTATATATATATATATATATTCCCTCAATTGCATAACACAAATTACCGTGCATGTATACAAAATATGCATTGAAACGTGTACACTCACAAGTATTTGCGGGCCTTAACATGTGGTCAAGGTCGTCTGAGATTTTATTATTTTTATTTTTAGTTTAAAAATGTGACTTGAAAACTTGATCACAAAATGTGCTTCTTGAGCTCTCTTTTTCTCCAGTATTAATTCCATAAATGTCGATTATAAAAAAAAATTAATAAAAATAAAAAAAAAACAGTAATCGCGATCTCGTAATTTTAACCGCGATAACTCTCTCGCCACGTTTACCCGTGACACTCTCGCCGTCACTACAAACCGACAGATCGAGTTTCGCTATGTGGTCCGTGTCACGCATGCCGTTTGTCTCGCGAGCTTTTGCTGCTCCTCTCCCTCGATATCAGCACACCATTTACGGAATATCTATGTGTATATTAACGAACCTCTTTGTGACTCTATATAGCCTGTTTACGCATACGTGGATGGTCTATGATTACAGCATATAAAGAGGCTCTTGACTTGTCCGTACAAACTTGTCACGTGTCTTTTTTTATTACACGATATGAAGAAGGAAAACGAGCTTTAGATTCCATGACGTTTTGTACCATTTTTTTTCTTCTTTTCTCTTTTTTTTAGAACAAAGTATTTCATATTAATTATTGTTATGATTATTATTTTGAGAATATTCTTTAAAAATGCTTCACCGATAAATTGTCATCGAAAATCTAAATTTAATCAAATTAATTTGAATGTTGTGAATTATTGGTCATGTTTTCGAACAAAAATCTCCATATTAAAATTGCAAGTTTTCAAAGTTATTAATTGATCGGTGTCATAGTCTCCTAAAGATTCACCAGATGAAAAATATCAAAATAGAAACTATTTTAGAGATTATTTTAATTATTTCCAATGTCGAATAAGCAACTTTGATAAATTTTCCATTTTTTTTTTAACTCTTCAGCTATAAGCAAATATTGTAAATTAATTTTCATGTCACTGTAAGAAGTCTTTAATGCTGTATTGCCACAAATTCGAAATTCAGTATGATGACGGAATGTCCTTGATGCTTTAATGATACTTCCATTTGCACGTTTGTCCTGTAAAAGTTACGAAACTATTGCGAGGAAGCTATTTTACCACTTCTGAGAGACGTGCAAATTTCTTTGCACCTGTTTTTCCTCTTAGTTTCGCAGATTTTACAAAATTCGTTACGAAGCATATTTTAGGTTTCTGTGTTTAAAAAAAAAACAGAGAGAGGAAAAAAAAGAGTGCAAAAATGAGACGCGTGCGAGTAATTATCCCCACGATCTTTACAATTCGTATAAAGGCTCATGCATATATATATATATGTACATGGAAATTATACGTCATATAGTGGCAATATAGAGGAATACTGACAGGTCTCCATTCAGATTTATAATTATTCTGTCTTTCAATCCTTTCGTCGTGACGTCTTTTCTCAACAATTTTTTTTTTTTTTTTTTTTTCGTTGCTTCGTGCATGGTCGACTAGACTCTGTACCCTCTCACAGCACCTTTCTTAATGATGGTGCTCATCTTGTGGCACCAGCTGTGCATGTGAATCGAAGCGAACTTAATACAAGCATACTTTATATATATAAAGTATGCTTGTATTAAGTATATATATACATATACATATGCATGCATGTATAACCGGACGAGATGCCCGATACAGTGATATTGGCAATAAGCAAGAAAAGAATTCCGCATTCTCGACAGCGTTGGCGGTGTTTGAGGTACAGTAAATGCAACACTATATAGTACAGATAACAAAGTATAGTAAGCGCGTTGTACATTTTTCGAACGCTCCGTAGAACTGCTTTCTCGACCCACGAGAGAGTAATCGTGATCCTTCGTAGCAACTCCAGATAGCGAAAGGCTTATAATACATGCATGCGTATTTTTTTTTTATATATGGGCTTTTCCAGGCCAATTCGACAGAGTCGTGAGCATTTTTTATTTTCCATTCGGACGTTGCAGGGTAATGCAAAAAAAAAAAACAAATACTCCGCATTAATAATTTTTATGGAAAAAAAAACAGTGCAATCGTTATCGACCAAGTGATGTTGCATTAATAAGTTGATGATTTTTCAACAACATAATTATCAATAAATTTTAATGCATTCATAAATAATTATTGCTTGACTGGTGAAAAAAAATGTTTTTTCTTTCCCCCCAAATAACTAATAACGATTTTCGTATCATTTGTTTATAATAAAAATTATTATTTTCAAATTATTATTCGTAATATATAAAACTTTCGTTATCATTTCAAAAGATAATCAATCAATACGGCCCGATTCATTCTTCATATCGTCAAAATTTTATCTGGCTTTTCATTCGAATGTTTCCTCGTGATGAGATCACCTTTTTCTACGAATTATAGATCAAACAGCAAATTTTTGCTATCTCATTTTTATTTCATACATAATAATAATATTAATTTTTTTCACTCGTGCATTATTTCGTTCTATAATTTTCCTCGGTTAGTTTAATTATCAGGCGCAATGACGTGGCTTGTTTTACCACGTCGAGTAACCCTCTCGTACCATTTCAGAGCGTACATATTCTCTTATCTCGATATCAAATCACAATGTCAATTTGCCCAAGCGAGAAATTCCGTTTTCAAATTCACTCCAGCATGGCAGCGTATCTTGAGATAAACTCGGCATTAAATAATAACAATAATAATAACAATAATGATAGTAATAATGGAAAATAATAATAATAATAATATAAATATTGTCTTTATTGTCCATTTCTGTGTAATTTCCGTGAAATATTATTTTTTTTTCCAAACTTTTCGATATTTTTCCAAAATGTGTATAAATATATTTCGCTTGAAGAAACCGTGTGTGATATCTAAAAAATTCAACATCGACAGTTGGCCCGAATTCCGTGGTCGTGTGTCGTTTCCACGCTCTTATCGAGCAGAAGGCTTTTTTTTTTTTTTAATCGTGACGAAAAACATATATGAGTATATGACGTGATCAATTTGCGGCATATTTAATGAGTATTATTCAATGTATGGGGCATTCCTTGTAGAGCGAGAAAGGTTGAAAATCGATATCTCGAATTCGATCGGTTATTCGTATATGTGAATTTCACGCGTCCACAACGAACTCGAAAGTTTTTATTCTTTATATACTTTATCGTTATAGCCAAAAAAATGTCAAATTTTTGGTTTCTTTTGCGAGAAGAAAAAGAAATTCATCATTTTCTAAACAGATGACGATCGTTGCATAATTTTATTTAGCTCGATAACTGATTTAAAAAGCAGAACTGGGCGCGGTCAGTACTTGGATCGGTGACCGCTCAGCTGTTCGCTGATGGTTAGCGGATCGATTAACCGAGTAGAAGGTCAACTTTCCAGAGTCTGGTGTTCCTCCTTTTTTTTGTCCTTCGCCAAAAATAAGCTTCGTTACTTTTTTTGATTTTTTTTAATGCGAAATCATTATGCTTGCCTGTAGTCCGGAACTCGTGATGCAATATCGACGAACCTTATTTGTTGTTCCATTCAATAAAACGAGCTGTCTCTCGGGTGAGGAAAGGTGTGTGTGTGTGTGTGTGTGTGTGTGTGTACGAACTATATTGAGAGTCAATGGCGAGACTGACGGTCTCTCGTCTTTGCAGAATATACGCTCGTTGACAATTGAACCGGGCGTGGCACTCTCGCAAGGCATCTAAGAACGCAGAATGGCAACAAAACGTAAGAAAGGAACGAAGGAGTGATGTGAGTGTTGGGTGGTTGCCCGAAGTATAAAATCGCGACCGATGACGTTTGTATCGTGAAACTCTCTTTGGTTATATATACGTCAACTCCCCCGCAACGTTCGCGTATTTCTCTGCCGAGCTCGATGTTTGAATTATGCATTAAAAAAAACGTGAAGGGAATCGTCGGGGTCGTCGTTTCCGCGGTGAAAATTCATCGTTGCCTCCTCTCTCTCTCACTCTCTCTCTCTCTCTCTCTCTTCCTCTCCCTCTCTCTCTCTCTTCCTCTTCCTCTCTCTCTCTCTTTTTCTCTCCCAACTCTTCTTTGCTTCGTCTCAAAGACGGGGTGACTCAAACGCATTCCAAAATCCTGACGGATGTGGGATTCTCTTTAATTCTCCCACAGACACACTATGCAGTAAATATTCTACAAGAACACGTGCGAAGTGCTGAGTGAAAATCATAAGCGTGAGGCTTGCCAAGTTTTCCCTCCTCGGACTCGGAAAATCCCGATTTTATGCGGAAGGAAAAGTTGTGCAGGATGGAGGGTGGTAGTGAATGACAGTTTGACATAGGGAATGCATTTCGACGCGTTGGAAAATCGTTCATTGCAGACTTCGAGGTAAACGGAGAGAAAAAATTGGATTTTTTTCACTAAAGCGATTCCGAGGATTGTTTACTGAGGGTTGAAAATAAGTGGAAAGCATGCAGAATTCTCTGCTGAAGAGTTTGAGTACCAACATCGATGGTGTAGGAATTGTATTTGACTGAAAGATGCACATAAATCATTTTCAAAAACTTTTCAAATAAAAAAATACACTTTTTTACTATTTCCATTGAAAAAAAATATTATTATCGTTTGAAATTACCCGCATAGCATGCAAAATTCTCCGCTGAAGAGTTTGAGTACCTACAACGATATAAACAAAATACATATTATTTATATCCGAGTCAAATAATTATTATTGAGTAGGAAAAAAAAATCTTGCTCTATAACAAATTTGATTCAAATCAAACATTTCTTTTCGGTCTACAGAGAATTTTGCCTTTTATCTTCTATCCGAACAATCTCGATCTAACACCCTCAGAAATCGCTTTGAACAATTTCTCTACAAAACTTTACCATTGGGTGTCCAACAACTGACCACGCGAATAAAATTGCTTGCGTTGCGTCTTCCACTTTTATCCGATGCCACATGATAACAAAAAAAAAAAAAACTGGGATGATATGCCGCCGTGGCGAGATTTTTATACCCGGAGTTCACACACGTGGTAAATATCTCGCTGAAACTAATCGTTGCTATACGTATATATATATATATATACACACACATCCGCTAGACACTTTCCTTCTTCGTCTTTGGCGTTGCTCGTTATCGAGTCGTTAAACTCGATGAAAGAACAGCGATGAACATAACACCAAGCCGAGAGTACGTTTATCCAAGATGTGCTCGCGTGAAAAGAGGGGTGGAGGAGGGGAAGGGATAGATCTCATGGTGCTTGCCGTTGAGTTACTCTATATAATGCTATCAACATCTGGATACTGTATGTCGGCGCAACTCCGATGAAGTTTCTCACATTTTTGTTATTTCAGTCAATGATACATTAATATTGCACAGTTTTGCGGTTTCAATACAAAAAATTCACCCCCGAATAGGAAAATTTATGAATAAAAACGATAATAATAATATTTTGTAAATTATTATTCAATTCATTTATTTGGATTTATTCATATGTACGCAATTCTTAAAATAGTATCTATTTATTCAATTATTATTATTATTATTATTATGGTTTCGATAATATATATTAATAATCTATACATATGAATAGTGCGAAAAATTGATTTACAAAATGAAACTTCCATATTGAAATAAATGTTAACATCTGAGGATTATAGTAAAGATGACAAAAGTGTAACTGAAGCTAAATTGTTTTGATCATTTCTATTGAATCGACAGTTTCATTCGTCGTAAGATGGTTAAGACACTTTTGTTATTAGTCTGCTGTTCTAATTTACTTTCTCGGACTCTTCGTCTCTTCCTCATCGTGTGATTCATCGGATCTCGTGTTGCCTTGCATTCTGACGGAGAACCAACCCCCCCCCCCCCGCTCTTTCTCTCTCTCTCTATCCTCGCGTGCGCCGAGCACAATTTTAGATACACCACCGTGATGCCGTCCACAAAGTGGATTCAACACTCGTGATGAAAAATCTCAATTCAAAAATTATATTGAATGCTCAGCTCAGCACATGACTGCAATATCTCTTTAATCTTTTCAGTCGAAAAAACTTTTTTGTTACGCAATTTTAAAAAATAAATAATGGAACATTTCACAAATGACAAAAATATGATGATTATTGGAAAATAATATTTAAAAAAATAAGAATACTTCATTCATGACGTTTTTACATTATTTTTCAATTCTTACGATATTTTTTTTTTTTCAAAATAATTTTTGTAAATACGAAAAAAATATTTCTCCAATTACTATTCATTTTGTTTGGATATATTATTTTTTTAAATAAATCATCGGTAAGAAGAATTTCAAGATATATGTTGACTAGATTATTATGCGAATAAAGAGCAAAAAGCAGTCTCATCAGGGAATATAATTTATGAGAGAGCAAGTTGTGTGTCGTCCTCGTCGTTCTACAGTCTCCAATATGCTATTCTCGTCGAGCGCGCCTGGAACTGTCAACGGATCCCGGCTGCATAGCACACACACACATACAAATACCATAAATATATATATATATATATATATATATATATATATATATATATAATGCTGTTTCTATGATCTTAACACGTCCGTTTCTCCGATTCCGTTTTATTTTGCTTTTCTTCTCATTCTTCTTCGTCTCTTAAAATTTTCACTAATGCATTTCTATTCTCCGAGTTTCGAGTCAACGATTGAAATTGTAAACGAGACTGTATCCTCTTCCGTCTAAGCCGGATTCCAAAGTCATATTTGTTCCATGTCCTCAGAATACTATAGCAGCATTGTATTATTACATCAGGCTCGATTCATGAAAAGTTCTCTATTCGAATACAAAAACCATTCAAAATAATGACAAATTCATTATGAATGATTATAGTGAAATAATAGAAATTGTAACTGCCTTAAAAAATTCAAAATAATTTGAAATAAATTGCAATAAACGTGATAATATAGATAGGATATAAAAATAAACATTATTTTATTACTAATAATTTATTTTTATAAATATTTCGAACAGTTTTTCATTCGAACACAAACTGCACAAATAAATTTGAGTAAATTTTGAGCTCAACAGAAAATGAACAGTGAAAAGGGAAAGCGTATTTTTTTTTTATGATGAAAGATTTTGCAGGGCTTTTCTCGACCGAGGCGAGTCCAAGGGAAGATGGAGAGAAGAAATTCTCTTTCTTCGTCCCCTTTGGTCTTCACAGAGCGGATGTGAGGTCCACGCGGTTTATTTACGCGCGCCCGCACCGTTTTACCATAGTCTTGTCTTTGTCGTTGTGTCGATGACGTCCCGGGGATCGGAAATATATATATATAATACGTACGTACAGAGAGATCGCGGAGGGACGTAAAAGCTCTACTCGAACGCGTGCTGGTACGTCCGGTGTAGCCGCATATAGAACATCCGCTGTATACAAGCAAAATGTCTTTTACACCCACCACGGCCGGCATATAGACTGTCAGGCAAGCTCCACCGGTGCGTGACCTGCACACGTGGGCACATTATATAGTGCATATATTAACAGACGAGGCAGCTTTATATATATATTTATACTACGACTGAAATTCGTAGGTATTATGAACATATATATGACTAAACGTCGGTAAAACAGAGATTGATTCCATGGTGGCTGACAGGGTAAAACCCACAAAAAGACCATTCAAAGATTTACTTTCACAGAATTTAAAAGTCAACAAATGAACCCGAATAAAAATTCAGAATATATTCTGCTCTTGGTGAAAAAAATTAAATTTCTTTATCGCAATTTAATGGTTTATTTATTTGGCGAATTTATGGACCTTTGTATATACTTCGAAAAAATATTATTGGAAAACGTAATGAAATTTACATTTTCAACAATTAATCAGTTAATCAACAAATTATTCGTTTTCGTGCAGAATTAAGAGATGCATAAAAGACGAGTTTGCTTTTGTCCAAAAATATTTAAGGTCTCGGAAAAAGTAAGGAAGACGATTTATCACCATCGTTCAGAGTGTCACATCCCCTTAAGGTTTCCACCACCGGCCTCGGCTTATTAAAACCGACGACCTAGTCAAAAAGATTCCCATTCCAAGACTCTCCTTGTCTCCATAATTTTTTCGAGGTCCCGACCGAGGGCAGCCTAGACCTTCCATGCTAATTCGCAGGAAGTAAAAATTCTTCTTGCCCCTTAAGGGTATTAAAAAACTCGTTACCAAGCGACCTTCATTAAGGCCAACGTTTGTTAAAAATTTGGTTCAGATTTTTGCAAATATCGATCCTCTTTTAATTTGTTAACAGAAAAATTGCCATGACAATTAATTACATAGGGTGAATTTATTTAAAAAAATATATAACGCAAAGAACGTTTAATTGTTCATAATTTTGCTTATTTTCACGTGTACGAAAAAGTGTGTTCAATATTTCGCACGACAGTTATGAAAAGTTGACGATAATGCCGCATAGCCGCGAATTTCTTCACTTGAGAGTGTCGCGAGAGAGGCGTTGATCGACACTGTATGGCCGAGCCGTGTACGGTGAGAGCTCGTGGAACCCGATAAGGACGCAGTCACGCCTTCGTCATTGACTGACTGACTGACTGACAACGAGGACGACGACGACGACGACGAGGCTACGAGTAGCACAGTAATTATACGTACGGATGCATAATATGCATGGGCAAGAGTCCACTGGCTTTTCCATTGCATGTATAATTTTTGTAGTATTTGCATTTTTAGGTACTCGTGAAATTTTACTGCGGTACTATTGAAGTAATTTCTATGTAATTACGTGAACAGAGTCGTGTCAAGAAAATAATCAGTGAAGTGTACATAGTCAACTAGAAAATTAAACATGTGTTTTGAATTTGAGTGTTTGCAGTTATCAGAAGCCAACAAAAGCAATCAAGAGTTAACCAGACAAATCCTGATAATTTATTATCTTTTAACTACGCAAATGATGTGCTACTTAACCACAGAATTTATAGGTGAACTGTTGACTCTGATCAACCAAAGAATTTGAATTTGTTTTTTTTACTTACCAGAATCGTTAAGAATCAATAGTTAACCATACAAATACTGGGAGATGTGCCAAATTAATCCTGTTTAACCGTCCAATTGTGGACCAAATTTTAATGGTTGATCCCAATGATGCTATGAGACTGGTTTACCCTTATTGGCCATACAAACTATGTGAAAGTTGTTAACCCTCATTACACCGAAAAAACTAAAATCTAGTTAAACAAGTAGTCTAATAGTGTAATAATAATTACTGAATTCATAAATTATTGTTGTCTCCTCATTCAACCATATAATTTTTTCAGTCTAATTGTAGAATTTCTGCGAGACCAACTAACCCTTAATAAACACATAAATGTTACGTCACTTTGAGCCTTACCAAAAGTAAATTCTCTCGGCCATATTGACCCTTATTAGCCAGCAATTCGTGGAATAAGCTTAAATAGTTAATCACACAGACGATACGAGACTCATTAACCCTTATCACCACAGAAACTACGAAATTCCTTAATACCCAACACATTCCCGTACGTACTGCAAGACTTGTTAACCCCTGTTAACCATACAAATGTTGTGAGACTCCTTAGTTATGAATTACACAAATGCACATTTCTCGATTCACAATATAGCACAAGTGAGACCAATAAAGAGATAAAAGGGGTTTCGTATTCTTGCTACTAGAATCTAAGCCCTCTTTAATCTCATTTCTCAGATGAGCACAAGAGTGTCCCCGGAGAGATAGCAAAATGAGAAGGAGAGAGAGAGAGAGAGAGAGAGAGAGAGAGAGAGAGAATTGAGAAGGTCAGCTAAGCATCTGAATTAGCTACTGGTTTTGCAGGTCGGTCAGCTAAGCACCTAGCCGCAGACGATTATGCCTCTTTTCGATGATAACGAAAGGGAAAGGATAAAAACTGCTAAGTATATAATACACATATTTTCAACTCTTGGTAGGGTCTCTGGCTCCGAGGCAGAATAAAGGCCTTCCAGTGAGTGTAAGCCATAAGCCCTGTTATCGTATCGCGTGACACTTGCTCGTGCGAAATTTGCACTCTCCAACGATTTTCTCATGTGTGTAGTAAGCAGCTCTTTGGGATCTGTTGGTTGTCATCCAGCATGTGGGCTTCTGCTTCTGCAACTGCTTCTCTTTTATTCCAACTTTGTTGTTTTTCATTCTTTCATTTATTTTTTTCTTCATCTCCGGTCTTTTTTTTTTCTTATTATTATCATTATACTCAGTTCGTGGGTTGGCTCCAGGGGCTTTTGCAAGATTGCGTTCTGCCCGCTGTGCACTGTGAGGCGCTACTAGCACGCGGGCTATGAGAGTGACGCGGGACGCCGCCGCTTGAGGGCGTCCACATACCCAGACGAGCTCGCTCTTCGCGAAGCTTCGGGTCCTCTTCCGGAAATCCATTAATTGAGCGACTAAACCGCACACACCCGTGAGATGGTTCACGACAAACTCTGTTCTTAACGGTGGACTTGATGAAGAAATTTTTGCGCAGTATCGCAAAAAAAAAAAAATGCGCCCTTGTGCTCCTTCGTGGAAAAAAATATCTTTCAAGCGTAATTTCAAAAATATCTGAGATACATTTTCTGCTCGTATATACCCTAAAATATATTCTAAATATCTTAAATTCTCGTCGAAAATATATAATTAATGTAACTTTGAGATATATTTTTAATACTTCTCACGTAGTTTTTTTTTTTTTCATGTCATTTCACCATATATATGAATGGGGATAATGAGGGTCAAAATACTCGTAGTTTTTTATTGACTCGACTTTTGATTTGTCCAGCAACCGTGGAAAATAAAGTGTGGACAAAAATATTGTAATAAAATATTTTGCAAAGATTTCTTAGCGATGAATATAAAAAGCAGTGAAATAATTTTCCGATAGAATAATCGTAGATAATTGTTATTGCATTTTTATAATGCTAGGATGCTTCATATAAAAAGGAAAATTATGACGTAGACGTGCTAATTTACGAAGCATTTTTGTCCTGCTCGATGAAACTCTGTAACTCACCCTTAAGGTTATACAGACTACTATGTGCGAGTCGAGAGAATTACACTTTTCGACAACTCCAGAGGGAGAGGAGGATAGGCCTCGTGTATAAAAATAGTGTACCAGGAATTGAAACCATACTGAAAATAACCCTGTTTGATGATGATGAAGATGATGGGCATTTGAAATAACTCTCGCGGGGACGTCTCGTAAATGAGAATAGTGACGAAAAACTGAAGCTTCGATATCTCAAATCAGAAAAAAAAATTATAATTATAAAGATATCTTCTCCCTGATCTGCACAATTCTCCCTCAAAAAAAGTATTAATTTTGCACTAATTAAATCCATTATTAAGAAATAATTCAATTATCGTAATAATTTCCTAAGTTATTAAAATTATTTCCTAAATTAACCGTAATGTTTTTTTTTACCCTCAACACCAATGTAATAAACAAAACTTCTCCATAAGGAGCTTGCAAAATTCTTCTCCCTGATCTGCACAATTCTCCTTAAAAAAAAAAATTACATTTGCACTGATTAAAAAGTGTCCATTGTTAAGAAATAATTCAATTATTATAAAAATTCCCTACACTATTAACCTTATCAAACAACAAAACTGAACATAACTTTTCCAAGAGGAGCTTGCAAAATTCGATCAGAGAAACTTGCGAGTAGATTAAATTTTGTTAAATTTTTTATTAAATCGATTCTACTGATAGGATTAATTACACATGGACCAGTGAAAATCCCATCGTTTGCTTGAATCGTGAGCAAAAGTAGTCGAGTATACAAAAATGGGGGAAAAAAAATTGTTAGTAGCCCCTACGGTTATCGTCTAGTTATTTCAGCTGCTCTCTCTCTTCTTATGTACACGAAACGACGATAAAAAGTTTTCGCTCATTGGGCGAAATCAACACGAGAGAGCCCTCGGCCAAGCTGACGATGTGTCTGTAAAAAATCCAGTAGCATTTCTACTCGCTGGGGACGCCAAATCCAAACCCAAACTTCTCCATAAAGAGCTTGCAAAATTCTTCTCCCTGATCTGCACAATTCTCCTTAAAAAAAAAAATTACTTTTGCACTGATTAAAAAGTGTCCATTGTTAAGAAATAATTCAATTATTATAAAAATTCCCTACACTATTAACCTTATCAAACAACAAAACTGAACAAAACTTTTCCAAGAGGAGCTTGCAAAATTCGATCAGAGAAACTTGCGAGTAGATTAAATTTTGTTAAATTTTTTATTAAATCGATTCTACTGATAGGATTAATTACACATGGACCAGTGAAAATCCCATCGTTTGCTTGAATCGTGAGCAAAAGTAGTCGAGTATACAAAAATGGGGGAAAAAAAATTGTTAGTAGCCCCTACGGTTATCGTCTAGTTATTTCAGCTGCTCTCTCTCTTCTTATGTACACGAAACGACGATAAAAAGTTTTCGCTCATTGGGCGAAATCAACACGAGAGAGCCCTCGGCCAAGCTGACGATGTGTCTGTAAAAAATCCAGTAGCATTTCTACTCGCTGGGGACGCCAGGGTTGTTCATCCCGTGCGAAATGATCTTAACGAGTTGAAACAACTTTAATTAAGCGCATTACAGAACATGAGCGTATATAACGTTGAACTTTGTCTATCGTGTGTATGTATTCACGTATACTATACTGTGTGTATTCAAACTGCACCAGTTTCGAGTACATATCCGTATATATGTGTATATATATATATATACAAATAGCACTGAGCGTGGGCACCGTTTATCCATTATGAACTCAAATGTACCATCCGCTCTGTGTTTATTTAACGTTATACTACATCTTTTATTTAACGCAAACAAGCATATGATATTTCATCGCTTAAATAAATACATAAATAAATACGACTAATTCCTATTATTGTTATTATTATTATTAAAGGTATGGACGATTAAATTTTTTATCAATTTTCCTAAACATTTCAATGTTCCTTACATTTTCATAATACCACAAGAGTTTTTTCTATAAATCATACTTGAACATTGGAATAGTCCATTAGAAAAATATCTTATTGATCCTATACTCTTATCAATGGGGCCTTTATCACTTATCACCTTATCACACGTTTTATCACGAGTTTGTCATAAAAAATAAAATTCATAGTAAAATATCAACATCGTATATTATTTAGGTGTGGATATCGAAGCTCCTCTGATTACCTCCTCACTATTGTCATATATATATATATATATATATATATATGCTGGGAGGTCTTGTATCGTGAATCGAGGATCCCACGAATCGATTTGAAACTTCACCTTGTCGAAGACTTATCTCTGTTTCTCTTTATGTACTTCATTCGTACGTTAGTTTTTTTTATCGATATATCCAACGATACCAATCAATATGACATTCATGCAGTACTTTGGTCATTGTGCGCACGTATTTATTTATTTATATATACAGTACAGTAAACTTAAGTTCCAAGCAATCGTATGGTGCGTAACTAAAACGCATAGTCAATGATCATCCGAGGGAGACGATGACGAGACGCTCAGATTCCATCTCGCCTCGGATTTCTCATACGAGACGCGTCCCTATCGGTAATTCGAGGCTCTCCTCGATATCGAGCTTCTTTCGAATAATTTAAAAAATGAAAATATGTATTTGAAAAAAAAAAAAATTTAATGTCCAATGATAGAAGATCAAAATTAATAATGATAAACTTTTATAATTATTGTAATGAACTAGCAAAGAATTATTTATAAATATCGACAATTTAATTATTCATTTTCTATATCCTAATTAATATATTTTTCGTTTTATTGCTTGAAAATTATTAACGTTATTGTTAAATCAAGTCTATATACACAATAACACACATTCACGTTTTTTATCTCTGCAATATTGAAAGTCTTTATCGAATCTTGAACCCTCCGTGTTGACGTATATATATATATGTGTGTATACATATATTATATATATATATATATACATATATATATATATATATATACACATATATATATATATATATATATATATATATGTATATACATATATATATATATATTTATATATAAAAGATGTCTCCAATGCCCGAAGCTACACTGCTCTCTCAGAAAATATACAAAAAATACAAGAAAAGTGTATTCCATTCGCGTTTCGAATCAGGAGCTAATCGTGGAACTTCCCGTCGTAATAAAGTGAGAGACTAGATGGGACAAGAAGGATTTGTGATTAAAAGAATGAAAAAAAAATTGATAATAATAATAAGAATATTGGAGAAAAAAAAAGGCAGCGCACACGCGGGATGATAGACGATCGTGAAGAAGGAATACCGGTTTCGGTGGTCATTCCGCTTCGGGGTTAGACTGTCCCTTTCCCCTTAACAAGAAGAGAGCGAGAAAGAGAGAGGGGGGGAGAAAAAAGTGAGATTGCTTGGACATGATTCGTGTGCATATATATACTCCCTATAGACATCATTGCCGTACTCATCGGGGTTGGATCGTCTATCGTCACTTTTATCTTTGGCCGATCGGTGTCGTAAACGAGGTCCACATCTTTTTTTTTTTTTTTTTTTTTTTTTTTTTTTACCAAGAAGATGGAACTCATTATTCGAAGACTGTGACGAAAACGACAGTGAAATATCTCCGAACCTGTTTACGTCGTCTATACTTTTGATGCAAATACAAATGTAAATTAAAATCCTGTCAGTTATAATTAAGAACGAAGGAATATATATTTTTTTAATTCTTGGAATGTCTGTCGTGTTTAAAACGACTAAACGACTAAACAATTCATAATGCATTCAAATGATTGCGTTAATCAATTTGTAATTAAAAAAAAAAAAATCTCATTTTTTTAATCCGATAATTGTGCCAATGTATTTGGCCGAATGATGATAATTAATATTATAAATAAAAATTGTTTTTTATTTTATTTTCTTACTTTCAATTCATTTGGTTGTTATTATTTTTTTTTCTATTACAGGTATGGCGAACGCGGGTATCGAAGTACGCGAGGCTGGACGTGCCCTTCGTTTTCAGACCGAATCACCACATTTAGTTTCCATGGGCAGTGGCAGACTCTCGACCGCTGTTACACTTCATCCCTTGCCAGAAGGTATTAAAAAAAAAAAATACAAAAACAAATGCCAAAAGAAATATTTTTATGAACAAAACTTGAAAATTATAAACCTCGAATGATTGTATTGCCCTGGTCATATGTCCTGGTCACATGACTAATGTAGTAAACGAATGATGGAATGAATCGTACATAATCGGTGACGAACTGATAACGATATCGAGCAAAACGGATTATCATTTGGCCGAGTACAACCGGCGAGCTCAATATTGCCTCGTTCGTCATTATTCTCGTTGCACAGTAAAATGGAGTGAGTCATAAAAGTGATTTAACCTTTAAATTTTCCCTGCAGTGAAATGCACGAGCAAGTATAACTGCGAGCCACCTAATGACCCTTTTACGAATTTCGTCAATAGAAAAATCTTGGAATTAATCATCGGAAATTTTAAACGAACATACCACATGTAATTTATGAAATATTGAATCATTTCATACTCACGAAATTTCGTGAAAAAATATTGGAAAAAAGTATTAATCGAAGTATTTGTCAAGTATAGGACAAAGTATTAGGAAATAAATCAATGGATTATAAAAAAATTATTAGTCAAATGTAGTAGCAGTTATGAAGTTTGTTCGTTTATTTATTGGCAATAGTATTGGTGAAGTATAGACAAAATTATTGATCGAGTATTGGTGAATCATTGGCCAAAGTATTGGTTAAAATAATTGTCAAGATTTTGGTTAAATTATGGTGAAAAGTATTGGTCAAATATAGGACAAAGTATTAGGAAATAAATCAATGTAATATTAAAAAATGATTAGTTAAATGTAGTGGCAATTATGAAGTTTTATTCGTTGAATTATTGGCAATATTATTGGTGAAGTATAGACTAAATTATTGATCCAGTATTGGTGAATCATTGGCCAAAGTATTGGTTAAAATAATTGTCAAGATTTCGGTTAAAATAATTGTCAAGATATTGGTTTAAAATAATTGTCAAGATTTTGGTTAAATTATGGTGAAAAGTATTGTCTAAATATAGGACAAAGTATTAGGAAATAAATCAATGTAATATTAAAAAATGATTAGTCAAATGTAGTGTCAATTATGAAGTTTTATTCGTTGAATTATTGGCAATCGTATTGGTGAAGTATAGACTAAATTATTGATCCAGTATTGGTGAATAATTGGCCAAAGTATTGATCGAAGTTAGGTCTCAAAGTATTGGTTAAAACAATTGTCAAGATTTTGGTTAAATTATGGTGAAAAGTATTGATAAAATTGACCAAGAATTGCTAAAGTAATCATCGAAGTATTAGGAGAAGTATTGGGCAAAGAGCTAATTACCAATAACAGTATTATTATGTTAACAAATCTTCTCTATTATGCCACAATCTTACTCGAATACTTTTTTTCACGAGTAACCGATGACGAACGCACATAGCAATTACCTTTCCCGCGCACTTAAATTATATATCACAACAAAATTCCAGACATTCGATCGCCCAGCGTTGACTACTTTCATATTCTTATATACCACGATGACTGAATCGCGTTTATCGCAACATTCCTCACTGTATTTTCATCGGGTGTACATCGTGGGTGGCTGTACGTAGGGTTTAAGCGTTGGGGCGTATTATATTGGCGCAATAATTGCCACTTCCGGTTCTTATAAAGTCGACGTTCCTATTATTATGAAAAGGGGCGGAAGTCGTATGAACTACACGACATAGAACGGGGGGATGCAATGTTTCTATGTACACTCGTGAGTCTTTGGAATTAATAATGGTATGTTGCTGCTAATCGCCAATAATGCGGACAACCTTTCTTAATCGCTCAATAAATACTCTGTGGACTAATTAGCCGAGTCACGTATTTAATCTATACTCGAATTTTTCATAATTTCTTATCTATGTAGGAAGTTTGAGTTAAATATTCAAGCACGTATGGAATGCCATTTGGGTTTATCGAGCGAATTTTTTGATACGTATGTATATATATATATATATATATGTGTGTGTGTGCGAATTTACAGCTCAAACGCGGGAAAGTACGCTTCGAATTTTCCGGGTCATCATCATCATCGTCATCATATAGTCGCAAAGTTTGTATATCTAACATAATTCATGTAAATCAAGGGTTGACGTCTCGAGTTCCTGGTGGAGGCGCACAGGTGCAATCGCTAGTCACGAACTTGCCAATATGCCACGTACTCTGGCTTTCCATACATAAATATACATACATATATACATACGTATATAGTAGGTGTAGAGAGGATTATCTAGGTTACCTTAGGCTAAAAACAATAACGTCTGTATTTAGCATGTATGCTGAATATATGCTTAAGCTGGGGTTAAATTCATATATATATGATATATATTTTTTTTATGTTAAATATATGCTTAAATTAATATATGATGAATGAATCAACAAAGAGATCTAATCAAAATAAGACAATCTCGTCACGAACAATATTTTATAGACGTAATTTAAATTTGTACAGTCAAAAATAATTTTTGTTTCCGAATATTTGTCCAACTAGCATTTGTTTAGTTTTATTAGTAACTTTTTGGTATTATTATATTGTTGAAACTTAATTTTTTCTTGATATATTCACTATGTGGTACATTATTATTATTATTTATCTCATTGGAATTTACATTACATTTCAATTGTTTTTTTTTTGTATTCGTTATATTGAAATTAGAAATTACAAATCTACGTTCACTCAAAAACGCAATTTCATATCAATTCGACGTGGGGTTATTGACCCTTATTTTCTCACTCGAATTTCGTTATTAGCCTCGTTGTGTGAGTATTTGTCGAGTAGACAAAATTTACCAAACAATCGGCTCAACGTCGAAAATCTCCCAGTGAATTGCTCGACAATTATGATGAGTTGGCGAGTCTCTCTAATGAGTCAACTCGGCGACAATTTTCGCTCTATCCAAAACGTAACTATACGAACGCACTATACTGACATGGAGATAACTTTGCTATGATGTAGCTTGAGGGAGCATCCAAGAAAGCGAGAATCGTGAACGAATAACTGAGAAAGCGAGGAGAAAGAGAGAAAGAGAGGAGAGAAATGAGACCTTAAAATATATCACCGGGGGGGATTGACTCATGCAATAATTTATATTGTGGGCTTGCAAGATATATACATATATACGTTAGTTCTATATTTGCGTGTCTCTTGCTCTTCCTCCTGTCCTCTCTCGCGATGTCGCGAAGTATATAGCATGTCGGCAAAAGATATAAGAATTGTATATATATATATATATATTGCATATAGCGTTGCAGCTTCTTCTCAAATACGAAGTTGCATTATAATATATACAGCACCACGGGGGTTACTGTCCTCACGCTTTATGCACGTATACCATAATAACCATCGAAAGGCCTTACGCCATTTACGTGTGTATAAATGTGTGCATTCACAGCATTTATGCTGCCAGCTGGTTATAGCATTGGAAAACGTGACGATTCTTTAATTTTCTAACCAGATAAGGGTCTTTTATCGCAGAAAACTTTTTTTTTTTTTTTTTAGATACAGAACGAACTCTCACAAGATAAATATTCAAACGTCATGAGCCTCCCCCCTCCAAAATTTATGAGTAGATGCCCCCACCATTGGTAGGTTCTCGTACATGCGCAGAGTGTACGGCGCTTCATCTGTCAGCCTGCCGAGCAGAGTGGGGGGGGGGAGATCCCAGCTAATATCGAGCGCGTAATTTATGAGGGATCGTACTGTATCGAAATTTCAAGTGGTCATAACTTTACTTCTATTGAATCGATTTAAGTTTAATTAGAGTCTTTTGAAAAGGCCACGAGCTGACTCAGATGATGCAATTTGTTTCATCTTGATATTTAAATTTTTTGGAGCTGTGAGAGTACTTAGAAAATGGCTGAAATTAAATCGAGAGGAGAAATAGTCAAAATTAATGGTCCTACTTTTAAAAACTGTAAGAAATGTGAAAAAAAAATTGTAGATCGATGACCCAATTATCATTTTTAAACTTTAACGGTTACAAACGAAATGAGCACAAGATTTAGACGAAAGGCAGAGTTCTGGCTATTTCATAAAATTTTATTTTTTATCAAAATACAAAAAAAATCATCAAATTTCCAAATTCCTTTTAGAATGTTAGATTCATAACTGGGCTTTCAGCTTATATATATATGTATATATATATATATATATTACACGTATACAGATATAAGCTAACATAGCTCGTGGTACGTTTTGTGAGCCAAATGCACTTGCGCGGTGGCAATTTAACGCGAGAAACACACATGCATCTAGCACTGTGGCTCTCGCAGCTAGACACCCGGTAGATTCTCACGAAAATTCGAATGCACTATATATCTGCATGCGGTCGATGCACGTATCGCATTTATACGCCAGGACCTCAGAGTAGTTTACAGCTCGAGCGCATTTTACTCATCGTTTTAATTGTCTCGTAAGAAACCTCGAGTACTTCGAAAAAAATAAAATTAATAAAAGATTGATTAACATTACTAGCGGTCGTTGCCCTTTTTTTTTAATCGAATGAATTCTTGTTCGAAATTTTATTTCGATGTTTCGTTCGGATTTTAATTATCTTTGGTTAACGATGAAATCGTTAATGACATTATTTAATCGTTTTTTAAATACCATTTATCTTTATCGATCAAAAAAATTATGAATTCACGAATTTATGAGATTTGCTATTAACGCTTTCCCAATGTATCGCATTAGGAATGTCCTCACTGTTTATTAATAAAAACATCATTTTCAACTACATTCATTGTGTTTTCCAGATATGGCTGCTTATAGTGAGGGAGAAGAAAAAATAATAGAGACAGTAGACAAAAATTTTAACTGAAGGGAAGCAGTTGGCTCGGGGGAAGTTAATTTATTGGACGTTTAACTGTATGTGATTTACGATTTAAAAAAATTACGTTGCAGTGTGTTATATCGTTGATACATATATATATATATATATATATATATATATATATATATACACACACACATATATATATATATATATATTTCTAACGACGTTCAAAGAACGATACACACCCAAACACACACGGTCCTGCTTCTTTCAGAGACTGATGCATTTCCAAAAAGACTGTAAATGCTCGGGGGACTTGACTCGCGCCAAAACTAAATATAAATCGTAGTTAAGAGCGCGTGCGGGTCGTTCTACCTCTCTCCCTTTGTAGAAAGCACGATGAAATGCTCTCGCCGGACTTTGTGCAGTATTATAAACGTCGACGCAACGACGAGGTCATCATATTCCTTTGCTAGAATTATAAAAATCCTCCAACTTATAAGACTCACGATTGTCGATAAAACTATCTCGAGCTTATTTTGTATTACCGGAGTTTTATCTGCCATTTTGAGGTAAGGAACGAGTTTGCAAAATGTACTTCACATCTTAATCGACAATTTTTCGAGCTCAGTCAATTTTTGGAAATTGATGAAGGATCGAAAAAAAAAAAAAAAAAAACACTCAATTCATAATTAATTGAGTGATTAAATTATTCAATAATTTTCTTATCAAATGAAATAATCAATTAATCATGCAATGACAGAATTTATATCTTTGTTGAATATTTCTTGCTTTCCCTATTTCATGATGAACTAATAATAAATATTTATCAAACTTTAATTCCGTAATTTATAATTTTTATCAAAATTGCATTTACGACTATTCATATATGCAATTCGTGACACAACATCGAAGACTCAGAAACGCCTAAACTCGCAGATAGATACTTTTTTTTCGATCAGTCTCTCCTTTCATGGGGAGAAAGCACCGCGAGCTCTATACCTCTCTCGTAATCTGAGATAGAGAGGATATATATATATATATATATGTCCTCTCCTATATATATATATATATATATATATATCTCCTCTTATATATATATATATATATGTGTGTGTGTGTGTGTGTGTGTACACGATATGCGTTAGATCGTTGCTCGATCCTAACGCAATAATCCTGATTGACCAATGCGGTCAAAAGTTCAACCCTTTTTCGCGATACGAACATGCCGGAGCGAGAGTCTCGAGTCTCTCCCGAGATCGAGTTTTTCAAGTCCGAGACCTTCGCACGAGTCTCAAAAAAAAAAAAAAAGTCTTCACTATACTGGCGGAGCATCCGCGATGTGTAATCTGTTGAGTGACTGAAAAAATAAACTTACGCTGTGGCAAGAAAAAAAAAAGCTTTTTGCTCAACTCGTGATCTACTGCGAGTAAAAGCAAACTTCCTCTCTGGCGTCTGTCTATATATCACAAAGTTTAAATAAAGTTTTAAAAAAAGTTTATATTGTAAAAGTGTATTTGGCGTTACGAAAATTGCGAGAGGACTCGTTAAAAAACATTTGACGATTTTTTTGTTTTATATGGAATTTGAAACAATTCTTAATTTATTTTTTTTGTCACGTTTATGTAAACGTTATGAGGACACTTTTGAGTTTGATTTTTAATAACTTGGCGTCCAGACGCTATCGCGATTTTTTTATCCAAATTCGTGTATTATATACAGTACATACATACGCGCATATCAAAGGAAATTATATAATTTTTGAATGTAATTTAATTTTTAAATGCAATTCTAGATTTGTGCAATGAAAAACTATATTCTGTAGTGCCTTAATCCATTTGTAATATAATTACTAAATTTAGTTTATTGAAAATTCAATTTATTTAAATTAATAATTATAGTTAATTACAAATAACATATATGAGCAATCAATGAGCTCTGCAAAAAAACTCGCGTTTTCATTTTAACGAGTGGAATTGGTCAGCCTCTGATCATTGATTTTTACGAGCGATGGATCTCGATAGCTAATACGTCCAGTTGGTGAAATAAACGAAAGCCCATTTTTCTTGTTTCTTTGAACACATACAATACAGAAAGAGAGTGAGAGAGAGAGAGAGAGAGAGAGATGACTAAGCACTCGAGAATTTCAATCGAGCAATTGTCTCAGACTTCGCCATGGTCGTGGGGATATCGTACACAAAACATTCGCGAAGTATACTCGGCTTAATTCGTCATTAGGTCACAATTGGTGCGGTTTATCTTGTTTTCGAGCGTCATCCGAGCTTGAAACTCAATTTAAAAAAAATTTAATTGACAACTCCATTTTCTCCTCATGATTTCGATTCATTTATTTATTCGTTTTCTTATTAGTTAATGTGACTTGGCATTTTCTAATGTTCCACGTGGATAATAAATATTACGTCACAATCTTTGATATTCCAAATGAAATTGTATTGACCAATAATTATATCTGCTTTTGATTCAACATAAATCTTTTAGTTGAGGAATATATTTATAAAGAGTGCAAAAATTTGCATTTCAGGCAGAGTGATATTGGGCTCGGACAGAAATGCTGATATACCAATTGCGGGTACGGGTGTCGAGCCTGTTCACTGTGCGATCGAGAACAATAACGGTGTGGTCGTTATACATCCGTTAAACGGCAGCACATCGATTGACGGAACTTTCATTAATTCACCCTTCAGACTAGCACAAGGTCAGTAGCGAATTTAACAATGATACATTTCTACCCTAGCTGCTCCAGATTCAAGTATTTATATTAAAATTTACCATCAATCTCGTGACCATCGATCGCGATAGAGGAAAAATCAAATGCTTTTGTCCATTGCCGAGCTATTCGGTCGGTAATATCTCGAAATAACATTGTCGATAGTGTTGAAATTATTGTGTTCCCACCTCAATATTTAAAATATTTTTTTGCTACATAACGAGTGAATCAAAATCAATGAATCGTTGACAATCAATGCAAAATGGTGGCAGGCACATCGTACAAAAATTTCATTAAATTTCGTTTAGCCACAGTTGAGAAAATTCTGTTTTAAGATTTTGAGGTTATAACACCGATCGATGACAGCTGTTTAACGGCAGCCATTAGAACTGCACTCAGTGTGTACTCATAAAATCCCGAATAGCGTCAATTTCACACTGAATTTGTTTAGAAATCAACTAAGTAACTTCAACTTTTACATCAACAGGCTGCATGCTGTCGATCGGTAGATCAAATTACATGCGTTTCAACAATCCAGCCGAGGCTAAACAATTAAAATCTGTACTTCCAAATTCCCGAATATCAATGGCACCGATAACTTTCAATCTACCCCAAGAAGCAGCCCACGAGTCACAAAATCTCGAGAGAAAACCACCAGTTGCACCTCGCAAATCACCAAGAAATTCCTACTCTGACGATGATGTTGGTTTTCTTGGTAAAATCACAAAATTCGAGATGTTAGCCAGACAGAGTAAAAATTGCGTATCACCAAAAGTCTTTCCACTCGGTGCTCTGACAACGAATGTTCCTGCCGAACAAATTCTCGGACACTCTAGATCATCGAGTCTCGTTTCACTGACAAAGAGTCAGCAAAATTCACCCCTGCAGAATCTCACGAATTTCGAGAGAAGTCGTTCGAACACTCCTTGCCATTCAAATGGTCCTTCATTGGGGCAAAACAGTGTGGAAGAACGTCTTCAAAGATTGGAGTGTAAAACACCAAGTCGTTCAAACACACCAAATAATTATTATGCCTCGTCCACACCGAATGACAATAATCAGCACGAAATGTGCCCAAGTACAAATGAGACTTGGACAAAGGTACGAGGTAATGAGCAATGCAACGAGAACAATAATGAGAATCACGAAGCAAAATTACACACAAAGTTACACGCTAACAATTATGATTTAATGTCGAGAAGCATGAATTGCCAAAGATCGAGCGATTTCGATAGATATGGTCGTGAATTTGACATGAGCCAGAGTCTCATATTGACAAAAACTACAACGACCGAGTTTCTTCAATTGGACAAATTTGGCGGCAACTCATCATCAATAAATCGTGGATCAAATGGATTTAGTGACAATGAGAGTCACCCTGGTTATCAAAATTTCGGTTCTAATCCGAATATCAAGAGAATTCAACCACCCAGTCCGGCATTTAATAGGAATCCTCGATATAACGAGCAAAAAAGACAATATGGAAGGGTCAAAAGTCCAACTCCAAGTGCTGGAAGTTGCTGCTCCCTCGAAGAACTTCGGGAGAGACAATATGACGCTGAGAACAAGAGACGAGAGGCTGAGACGAAGAGAAAAATTGCACAGGAAGAGAGACTCAAGGAGCAGGAAGTTGAGAGACAAGAGAAAATGAGGCTTGAAGAGATTTTGGCCATGTGCGCGGAATATGAGAGACAGAGCACTTTAGAGAGGCCCAGGCAACCAAATAGGTAATTTTTTTTATTTTTTATTATCATTTCCCTGTAGAAGAAAGTCAAGTGCAATAGGAAACTTTTTTTTTAGGCTTTTTAGGCCTTTCAATGTGTCTTGATGAAAAATTAAAAGTTTATATGAAAAGACAAAGAACTAAATAGTTGTGAAATTTTTTAACAGCTTTCCTATTGATCAATCGTGAATATGAACTGAGAAAAATATTTTCACGATTCTTTGGATAGAAAATTAACCTTTTGCTTAATTTTTTGACCCACTAAAGATTATTTATTTCTCACAAAATACCAAAAATACAAACTCAATTATAATTTATTTATTTATTTGTTCACAGGATAAAAACGAACGGATCATTACCGCGTGACAAAAGGCCAGGTTACAATTCTCCCTTTGACAGTCCAAATAGTCCAGCAAAGAGTCAACATTACTTCTTATTCGACACATCAAAACCGACATCTCATAATTCTTCATCATACGAGAATTTATCGGTACAAAATTCGAGAACGATTTTTCAAAATGGCGACGGTACTAATAACAATCGTAATCGAGGGGCAAAATTGTCCAGGGAACAAAATCGTGAGATCGAGTTGCCAACGACACCAAACAACAATCAACAATCAAACAATTGGCCAAATAATTCAAGTGGAAATTGTGCTGTCGATTCTGGCTTCTCCGCATCAATATCACAAGCTCGAGGACAAAATTACGAAAATATTCGAAATAGCTCGATCGAGGCTGAACTTTTTTGCCCCGATACAATCGGGGAAAATCGTAAAATCAAGTCTGAAACAAATCAACAATCGCAGCAAACAATTTTTGGCACAATTCAATTAAATGGTACGAGAATCGATCCTGGAAGTGGAGCAAAAAATTATGAAAATCTTGCGGCCATTAATGGAAATTTGAGTCTCTATGAGAATGTCAATGATACGCCATTGTCGAAACAGCAGCAAAAACAACAGAACAATAATCAAAATCGTGGAAGTCTCAAGAGAAATGGACACTTGACGAATTCGTGCGAAATAATCGAGAACAAATTGGCAATATCGAACGACGATTTTCTCGAGGCTATCGAACAGTTTTCTATATTATCGAAAACGAAAGAGAGCGCCACTGTAGCGACTCCAAAGAGAAACAATAGCGAGAAGGATAATGCGAAATCGAACGAGGCAAAAGCCGACAAAGAACGAAAAGAACTCGAGGAGGAGGATCGAAGAAAATACATCGAATTTTTGCAAAACGAAAAACTTCATATATTCGGAAATATGGATGTGCTCAAGAGAAGCATTGCCGATATTGAGGTACAAGAGGAAGAGATAAATAGAGAGGTAAATAAAAAATTCAAAAAAAATGTTTAATTCAGAATTAATAGCGTATATAGTCGTAAATAAAAGTCAGAGTTGATGAAAATTTGTATAAATTGCGATAAGGTAAAAATCTGAAAAAAAAAAATCGAAAATGACCATACTAATGGTCTAAATAACTTTTGATCGAACTTTGAAAACCGAATCTTAAATAGATACAACGTATGAGTCATTTCAGTTACAATTTTAGTCACTCAAAGATCTTAAAAAATTTCCACAGATCTGATAATTTGATTACAAAAATGTTCCAACCAAATTATAAGGAACTTAGCATTTTTTAATTTTCTGCATTATTACAAACGCATTCTAATGTACATAATTGATGAGTACATTTTTTTAATTGTTTCCTCAAAGCAACAAAAATAATATATTTCCCAATTTATTTAAATAATTTTTAGGGGTAAATGATGAGAAATGATTTTTAAAAATCTTCTTTTAGCTTCATTTTTTTCTATTTTGTTTGTGTTAATTTGCATAAAATCTTCTATAACTTTTAGATAAATTTTCAATTAATAGTAATTTTTTAAAATGTTAATAATTTAAGCTGGAACTAGAAAAAGCTCTGTTGTCTGCCGAGTATGACTCGGAGTCGTTGAAGTTAACTGGCGACGAGGGTGAGAAGATAAGAACGCAAATGCGAATAAACGAGCTTGAGAGAGAAATGACGGAGGACAATGGCTCACAGGCAAATTTACAAGCGGAAGCGAAACATCGTGTTAAACACGCTCAACAGATGTGCAATCGTCTCGAAGAGGAATTGGACAGTTGCGAGGATGTATCCAAGAGGCAGGAAATAATGGAGAAACTTGTCGTACAACAGGACGTACTCGAGTCCGAAAGAAAGGCTTTCGAGGATCTCGAATTTCATCATTTGGAGGAGGAAGCGAGCAAATTGGCAACGAGAGAAGAATTGCAGAGGTTCGTTCAGTCGCAGTAACGATAAATTATTGAAATAAAATATTTCATAGCATCTCAAAATTGTCTATGCGAGGATACAAACATTTTTATCTCTAGAAGTTTGCAATCGGATCAAAACTCACATTTTTATCATTTGGTCGCCAGTATTAGAGATTTCATTTTGAAAAAGAAAAACGATTTTTCATATTCTCAATAGTCAAAATAAGTCGTTCAAACGCTAATATATTTTGCAGGCTCCAACATATTCATTCCTAGTTTTTTTTTATTCAAAATTTTACAGTGGAACGAAATTGAGAGTCGTATGATCAAAAGTGCTCTAGCACCATCAACTTCGGGGCTGATGAGATCTTTTTTTATTTATTTTTTTTCATTTTTTCAACGGCAATTAACGTTAATCAGACACTTTTTACGTGTCGCAATTTTTTGAACAGTTGGACGTATTTTCCAAGCAATAGTTCGTACGATCAATAGCATTTTATAATTTTTGAAAAGTTTTTCAAATAAATTTATAATAAAATCTTGGAAGTTACCTTAAGATTTAGTATACAAAAATAGAAAGTATATTTTCGACAATGCGAGCAATATATTTTCTTCCAGATATCTGAGTGAATTGTCAGCGAGAATAGAAGCCAGAAAAGCTCAATTAAATCATCTGGAATCGCAGCGTTCAACGGCAAAAAGTTCAGCGAACAAAGACACGAGGAGTCTCGAGAGGCAAAAGTTGGGACACATGAGAAGATTGGAAGAGGTGGAGAAAAAAAAAATTGTTTCAAATTTTGTTATATTCGGAAAATTCATCATAAAAATTCGTTTTGTAATGAAAATTTTGTCTAATTATTCCGTAGGGTCGGAGCCGATTGCGTGCCATCGAGGACGAATTGGAGAATTTGGTGAGAAATCCACCGGAAAATTCCGAGGAAAAACGCTCACCGAGCCGCGAAGATTTCGACAGAATTTCCCGAGTCACGACGGACTCACCGATCGTTAACAATCAGGGCAGTTTGGGTAGAAAAACTATCGAGTCGTTAAAGGAAATTGAACGCAATCGGCAATTGCATTTGGCCAAACAAGGTAACTAGACATTCTATGATGGATTTTATTTAAATATGAATTTATATAATATCAATATTATTAAAAAATCAATAGAAAATCAAATGATTTTTTTTTTAAATAAATTCTATTTTGTTGAAAAAGATACAATTTTTTCAAAAATATTTAATTTTATTATGTTAAATTTTTTTTCATCGATCATATTAAGTTCTAATTTAAATCTAACAAATAGAGAATGTAACGAGTATGATTGAAATTTTAAAAGGGAGTCAAGTGATCTCGGATGAGCGACGACGAGTCGAGGAACTGAAGCGAAGAGTCCAAGACGAGGTCAGATCACAATGGGAGGAACGGAAGATGAATTGTGCGTCTTTCAATAGTGTGGAATCTGGCGAAGAATCCTCGAGTTACTCGACCGGACCCACAGAAAGGTGAGTTCTCATATTTTTCATCGTTATCGACATCGTCTTCATTTCATCGACAAATGCGTGTGCAATCGACACGTAATCTTGGTATACAAAGGTGACGCATAATTGACCTTTAACCATTTTGCACGACGCTTTTGTGCTAATACACAAATGCGTCACTGTCATTCCACCATATGTTCTTACTAAACAACTCAAATATCCATTTAAACGGAATTTAACTTAAAAAAAAGACAATTAAAAAAGTGAATGATCCAAATTTTATTTAAATTCTTAAAAAATCGGTTTTATGGGGGAAAATAAAAAAAAATCAAATAATAAATGGTTGAAAAAAATCATGAGTATTATTATTTTAGATTCACAATTATTTTTTATGGTTTTTTCGTTGAAATAATGTAGAAGTTTGAATTTAAAAAAATGTGTATGACAATGTTCAATATAATAACAGACTTGGATCATCGACGTTGACGTCTCGATAATTATAGATTCACCGATAGCCACTCCGTGCATAAATTAAGTTGCTGCGAAGCGTTTTAGCACTTATTGTTAGATATGTATTTACGTGCTTGTAAATATGCACATATGAATATATGTTTGGCAGATAGTAATTACCTGCTAAAAAAGTATATTGAGACTTTGGCCTGGCTGCATCGATTGTACAGTTAGTCAACGAATTCAGATAGGCGTCTGAATTCGTTGGCTTAGTATACAATACACCATTAAATGGGTACAAGTATATCTGAAATTCTGGCAAATTAACGAACGTATATGGAACGTGGAATAATCGATTGTTTAGCATTAGAAAAAAAAATATACAAAATTCAGGGGATTGAAATAAAATTTGATTTCTTTAATTTTCTATCGAGCATTTTAATAATTTATTACAATATTCAAGTTTAATTAAATTTTAATAGCTAAGTTTTTTTTATATGCATTATAAAGGAACGATATTCTAAATTTATCTTGATTATTTGCAGATTTTTTTTTCCGCTATAATAGTTCGATAGCAATAACACTCAGTAGTAGTTTGCCTTGATAGTTCTTTGGTGCATTTGTGTAATATTAGATGGGTCTCTGATATTCTAGCAAATTAAGTAACGAATGTATGTAGAACGCGTAATAATTTTCTGATAAATGGCATATCGATCGAACGTGATTTTTCGAATGATCGATTGATTAGCATTCGATAAAAAGTCATTTTTCAACATAACATTCGATTTCTACATATTTTTAGTGTATTTTTTAAAACTCAGAATATTCATATTCGACAATTACCCAGTAATATCAATTACAAATGAAAAAGTTTCAATATTTTCGCGATCGTCATTCTTGACTGTTTCTTTAGAAAATCATTTCAAATGATTCGTTTTTTTTTTTTTTTTTTTTGATCGTTTTTTTATACCTACACCGGTAGATCGCATCCAACACGTGACTCGACGGGGCTCTCCGGTATTTTATGCGATTCAACGAGAAGGAGCTCTAAAGAGAGGGGAAGAGGATTGTCGTGTTATCGCGACGCGATACGATATCGCATTTTTAGCTCGGAGCATTCGCGTTTCTATCTATCGTGTGTCAATAATGACGAGCTAGTGGGAAGTTTGGTTTTTCATACTGTTCTCGTTTCGGTCATCACGGGCTGTTCTTGCATCTCGATCCGGGCAACAAACAAAAATCATTAAAATTTCGGTAAAACAAAAAAAAAAAAAATATGAATTAACTACAAATGATCGCGAGTGAAGAAATTGATGAAAAGTTCGAGAACTTTTTTTTTTGTTGTTGTCTCTTGCTCCCGGCGTGCATTGATTGACACTGAAAAGGCTCTTAAATAGCGAATGAATGGCGCAAAATGATCGAGACAACGAGGACGACGAAACCATTTGGACTGAATTAATTTAGTCAGTTCGGAGTTTCTCGAGCGGATACTTCGTAAATTGAGCAATTCGATGCTGGAAGAGAGAAAAAAGAAGAAAAAAAAAGATGAACGCACGGGAAATGAGCGCGTCGGTGATGAACGAGGCGCGGGCGCGAACTTGCGACTTGATAACTCTGATAACGAGTAACAAAGTTTACATGACTACGAAAGATTGGCTTGGCAAAAATTTTTGGAGTCCCAGCGAGAGATACGCACGTAATTTTTACAGGCGTTATTTGTGAGTCCTAAGTGCATGCGCTGATTTTTAAATAAATTTATCTAATCAATTTCAGGATTTATAGTGGAAATTTTATACGGATTTTTCATGTCAATTAAACTTCAAACGCACGTGAAAAATATTTGAAAAAAAAGTCTTATAGATTGAGAGTCAATTTATTACATACTAGTCGCTTGTAGTATATGTATGGGGCATTCCGGGCAAATAATGACCAAACATATCTATGGGGTATTCCATGCCAATCGAAATTTTAAATCCAAGCGATTTTTTTAATACTGAGATTAAACGCTTTTATATGGGCCATTCGATCTGAATCGTATAATACATATATGGGGCATTCTATGTCAGTCATATAATTTTTCGGTGTATGAGATATATTTCATGTCAACAGAATTGTAAAACCAAATGAAAAAAAAATCGTTGACAAAGTTCGTTCGATTGAGGCTAAACGTCATTTTTGGGCTATGCTATAAACTATGGGCTATTCTATGCCGTGGGTTATTCCGTGTTAGGATATCTGCTATATTTGTCGGATTGTCAATTGAACTTTAAATCCATGGGAATAATATCGATGAGTTAATTTTTCGATTATGGTTGAACGTTATTTATTATATGGGCTCGTCCATTTTGCACATGCATTTTCCACATAAAGTATATGTATAGGGTGTTCCGTGTCAGCTATGAATTATGCATGGGGTATTCCATGTACATCAAACTCGGTAAATATGCTGGTTTTCCGTCTCATCTGACTTGAAAAATATGTGAAAAACTAAAAAAAGGTGAAGCCAGATGATGGAGCGTTAGTTGAAACCTCGAATGATAAAAAATGAAAATTTGAACACGCTCAAATCGCAATTCTATCGGGAATTGTTATGATTTGAAAAAATGAACTCTTTTTTTTTAATATAAAAATGAAATTTTTAACAATCTTTTTATATATATTTTTTTAGGACCTATCAATGAATTTTTTTCCCGTTGATTACGAACAAAAGAATCAATTTTCCCGAAAACTTCATTAAAAGTAATTTTTTTCCCAAACTTTTCCTCCAGAATCTTGTCATTTTTGTGAATAAAAAAACATTATTGAATTTTATTTTAAATCTCCGAGTATTAATCGCGTGTTTTATTTTGTTTTTTTTTTTCAGTGGTAGTGGAAGCAGCGATGGAGCGGAAGTGGGCACGAGTGAAAAAATGTCACCTGGCAAACTCGGAGAGTTTACGTCATCACCGAGCCCGGGACCATCGAACAACTCGTACACACTACTTCAGGGTGATAACGTGAGTATTGCGATATAAATTTTTTAATATTTCTTAGGGACAGATGGGCCTGACGTTGGACGATATGGAAATATTATCTTTTCGGTATGACGTTCGATATTATTATCATTTTATATACAACCGGAAGTCTATAATAGCAAGAAAAAGTTTTTTTAATTTTTTTTTTAATTATTTTAATTTTTTTCTTGCACAATTACAATCGTTTTCGCAACACTAAATCACCAAAAATTCAGCACTAATTTGTAAATATTAAATTAAAAAATAATTGCAAATACGAAAAAATATATAAACGTATAAAATTTTAAGCAATTTTGATCCAACCACGTGGGCTGGGAAATGTCAACATCGAAAAGTATCAACGATCACGAATTCTCCATTTAGTTCGAGCACATGACACTGTATGAGCTCCTATAGCATTGAAAAATCTATTTTCGTTGCAATTGCAATTCCAACAATGACAAACGCCGTGTGTTATATCCAATCGTGCTGTGTGTTACAAGGAACCTTTGCTCAATTTTAATCACTCGATTATTTCGGCAAAATTCGACGTTCATTAAAAATCCGAGTAAACTCGAGATTCTCAGCATTTTCAAAATTCTGCATTTCATGGAAACGAGATTTGTCTATATTTTAATATTGAAAAAATTACAACGTTCGTGAATTAAAAAATGTACTTGATGATCGTATCGAAAATTCAGGTATGGATTTATGCTTTTGTATACATAATGAAATGTCGAATTCTTTGATTTTTTTTTGGGTAAAAAAACAATGGGATTTTTTACACTCTACAAGGAAGTAAAAGATTTTTTTTTTTTTTCACCTTTATTAAACTTTGTGTGTTTAGTGTTTTTGAAAAATAACTGAACTCTATATGCTTACACTTGAGGCAAAAATACAACTTTCGTTCCCCACTCGATTGCTGGTTAAATATTTCCATCTGAATCGTTGACGGTTTATTCGACATTTTACTCGATCCTACATTTTGTGACTTTTGATCGTGTCTTTTACCAAACTATAATTCGTGCAAATGAGGTCGTGAAAAAATCGCGTTATTATTGAGGTTTCTACTTTTCAGAATAAAAACAATATCATACATTTTTTCACGATAATTCTTCATAATTATTTTGTTCATGCAATTATTTTCAAGCATTCTAGCAATAATTTTATTTTTCGTGAGGTGAAGTGGCGTAACGTTGATGGAATTTATTATTTGACAAAAGTGTATTATGCATCAGCACTAAATAAAATCAAATAATAATAATAATAATGAAAGAGCGTGGACGAAAAGTTGGAAAAAATTGACCGAGATAACTTTCAAGGGTTTTTGCAGCAATTGCATTTTTTGTGACAAAGAGTGGAATTGACATTGACGAAATTAATTATTTTGCAAAGTATTTTATGCATCAGCACCAAATAAAATTGTATGCGAATATAAATAAAAAGAATAATAAAATATTTAGAACGTGAACGAAATGGTAAATTTGGATGCTTTTGAGCTTTGAACACGTGTGCTACGTGCTTACGTGCATATTGTCACATCTTGGTCACATCACAAGCGAGGGCAATTTATAGATATATTACACATATATAGATCGACATTGAGTTATGGGGAGAGGTAGGAGTAGGAGGAGGTAGGGGGTAGGAGGAAGGGGCGTTTTTCAAAATACATACAGATTCGTTTCGTCGTTTTGCGAAACGAATTTCTTGTGTCGGTCTGTTTATTGCGTTGAATTGTTAATGTTCTCCCATTCAACGTTATATGTTATCGCATATATATATATATATATATCTACACAGAATATATGATAATGCTTATATACGAGATAAATCGCTATACGCGAATGATATATTGACGTGGAGCTGATTTTTCGGCGACGTGCAAACTGACCCAGGCAATGGAAATATTTTGTTTTCGAGTTTGAAAAGAAAACGTGATAATTTGCATCAATAAGAAAATTCCTTTGAACATTTTTGATAATATATAAGTCAGCTCAGGCTCAATTTTAACTACATTTTTAACTGTTTATAATTCTGTATAAAATATTTTATTGTTCAAATGCCAAATGTGACGATTATCTAAATCTAGAAGGGCTTAATAAAGCCATGTGCCCTTGTCTATACTCCTACATACAGTCTACACCCCCAAACAGCCTAATCACCCTTATGGTATTGAGCAATAAATAAATAAATATTCCAGCATGCACTGGAAAAATATTGCATACAGCCAAAAATATATATATATATATACGCACCATATATTTATATTTTTTCTAATCAACTCACAAGTGAGTAACTAATTGAAAACATTTTTTTTTTATAATTCACTCTCAATTTACGCACTTTGCAACAACAACAAAAAAAACAAAGAAAAGAATAAAAAAATTCTTGACTATTTTCAAGAATATCACATTGCCAAGTGCCCACTTTAGACTATGCGTTTCAGCCAGGACCCGTCGACTCGTTTAATTAATCACTCGGCACACATTGAATGTATGTTTGAGCTCAGGCACATAATCGATTTCGAAATCTCTCTTCTCGGCAGCCTCTGTCTCGTCCTCGAAGTGCCACGACGACGAGAAACGCTCACCAAAGCTTTCCCGGATATTTATACAAGTAAATTTTACTCGTTTTCAACCACACGAAAAATTTCGTATCGACCTAAAAACAAAATTTACTGCCCTGTGAATAAATGGAAAAAAAAAAAATTGTCCTTTATTTTTAACATTGAAAAGATTAAAATGTTTTTAGATTTTTTTTCTATTTTCCTCGTAAGTTTTGTGGATATTCTTCAATGGTTATAGACAATTGGGAGAAACTTTTTGAGCCCCCCAACCCGCTTCCTCGGCCCTCGGATAAACTATCGATCGACGTCCCACTATGAGCCGAAGCTTCAACCTTTCTCGGCCACCCTTCAAACTTTTGCCACACGGGGTTGCTGACAAAGGGTCGTACCAATACAAAGTTTAACGTGCCAGTGTTCCGTCGGATTGCCACGAGTCGAGTACTATATAATTTAGGTGCGTAAAGGCCACGCGGATCGCTCTCATATGCGTATTACGAGTATCTATATGGGGTAATGAGGGTCAACGACCTTTTTAAAAATTATTTTCTATTTACATTATTTAAAAGAAAATAAAAAATAAAAATATATAACAGTAATCGGACAAATATTAATGTTAAAAATTCTCAATCGTTTCAAAAAGCCCGTTGATTATAAAATTAGTGAAAGGAAAATTCATAACGCCAAAATTCCTAAATATAGAGGACATTAGGGAACTTTAATAATTGTAACTAGGGACCTAGGTGATAACTAGGGAGGGTAACTAGGGAGGGGATTAGGGAACTTTAATAATTGTAACTTGATGCTTTTATTTGTATGGTTATTTCAATAAAAATTTAGATTCAATGAAAATTCTGGTTTATCGTGATAAAATAATAATATGGAAAAAACATCGAAAGAAATTATTCGGCAATGCACCCTAGGTAGGTAAGATTTTCAGAGATTTTTTTACGAGGTGACTGATCGTTTCGTATATGCAAAGTTTCAAAAAAGGCTGACCGTGCTGTGTTTAAGGGATAAAAAGTAAAAACAAAAATGATAAATGTGAGTGATTTTTATAACGCATATATATATATATACTTATTCTTGATAGAGCAATTTTTATGCGATTTATTTAAGGGACGCTCTTTGACACAATTAGTGAAGACTAGATTTCGACTAAAAAAAAAAAACGATAAATTATTTTAATAAAAGTTCAATCTATCTCAGTGATTTTCGTTAATAAACAAATGTCAATTAGCTTATTTGAAATTTTATTTACAATAAAAATTTTCAGTTTTTTGTAGTCTTTTCTCGAGTAGTTTGGATTTTTGTTTTGTTTTTTTTTTCGTGAATAAGATGCTTTGTTTGACAGTTTGACGGGGGCAGTTTTTCTCGTGCAAACAACACGCGTGTGAGGGTGGAGGGGATCGCAAAGATTGAATATAGAAGAGTAAACTCGCTTGGCCGAGACTCAGTTGTCTCTGAAACGTCCTGCGAGAGAGTTTTCTTTCTTTACCGAGTACCCGCTCATTACTTGTTTTATTATTTCCGTGTCTTTTGAATTTTTAAACGCTTCTACGAATTGTACGTGAGCTTTGCAAAATCATTCATCGGTTTGGACCGTCCTATATTTAATAATATTTATAAATATTAAATATTTTGTATATATATATATAAAATATAAAATATAAAATATATATATATATATATCTTGGGTCGCGATACTCGCATGGAGCATCCTGAAACGTGGAATGCGGTCAAGTTCGCGATTGCGTCAACTCTGTTGGGTCCGACGGTGACTTTACCACAGTTTTGGTGACTAAGTCGTGAATGCATTGAGAGCATTTTTTTTTTTGTTTTCAACCACTTTCTCAAGCTCAACATATTTTTTTGTGTCATTAATTACATTTGATCATATGAATGTATAATTTACATTTAAAAAAAAATCGGAAATGTTAGTTTAGAAAAAAAAATGTTGGAATTATGTATTTTTTGCATGAATAAAAATAAAACTTTTCGCTCCATCACTGTGAGACATTTGACCAGCAGCAACGATTGAATAGTTGATGCAACGCTAAAATTTAAAATTCGTATAAATATCGTGTATGCGACATAAAAATTGAACTTTTTATAAGTTCGATCATGAGTTAGAATTTAAGAATTTCAAGATCGATATTAATTCTATATAAAATTGGATAAGATCGAAAATACAGAAATAGCGAATATTATTTAAATCAATTGGCAATTCTTGCATGTACGTACAACAATATTATATATGACGAAAAATACGTTGAGAGAAAGTGTGAGAAAAAAAAAAATTTACTACTATAGTGTAAAGGACCTTCACGCGAAAGCGAAAGTGACCACCCACACGTGATTCTCACTTAAATCTTTCTCACTGGACCGAATAATATAAAAGACGAAAAATTCATCACGTGCCCGTGGTTTGACGCTATAATAGAAAAACATTTATATGTCCCTCATGTGGATGAATTACATGAAATCAACGTGCAAGAAGAAACAACCCAGAAAGAGACGTGTAAGTCTCTGAAAAATAATTTTTCACCAACTTTCCTATTAAAAAATAAAAATACAACTTTTTTTTAATACGAAAATTCTTATTAAGAAATAATACAATGATAATCGAAAATTTTGTCCACGATAATTTTGATAATTTTTTATCACATGAGATATCGATGAAAAAAAAAAACTATCTATTTATTTGTATTGTTTTTGTTTGTTAAAGATGCGAGACGATCGAAGAACGTCGATGGAGGGCGAAAGACTGAGTGGCAATAGTGTCGTTACGATTGACGAAACCGAAAGTCGACCATTGTCACAAACATCAAGCGAGATGGACAGCGTTGGTCCATTGCAATCGGTCAAACATCGAGACAAGCCAAAGCTTCAAGTGAGCCCAGAACAATTTTATTATTATTTTCATCCAAGTTTTATAAATTTAGGCAAAAATGAGAAAATAAATAATAATCATGAAATTTATATTTACATTGAAAAAATTAATAATATATAGATCAGTCAGTTAAAACTGAAATTTTTTATCATCATTTTGCAATATCGTGATTTAAAAAAAAAATTCTAGCGTCCACTTACGAGATATCTGCCCATAAAATCGGAATCCTTGGATCTAAGGCATCACATAGAAACAGCAGGACATCATTTGCCTCTTATACCCGATGTGACCGTCGACACGACAACGTGCTCCGGTTACTTGTCAAAAATGAGCAAAAAGTTTCATCATTGGAACAAGAGATGGTTCGTTTTCGATCGAAAACGAAAAACCCTCTCGTACTATAGCGACAATAACAACAAGAAAGCCCGAGGCCTCATTTACTTTCAGGTATTCATCAATATTTCATTTTTCGTTTCGTCGTATAATTATTGACTTGAAATAATATTTTTAATAATAATTACACTAATGAGTAGAATTATTTTTTTAATGCATTTTCGAAGCTTATATAGAAATTTTTATGAGCGTTATTGAAATACTCGATTTTTATAACAAAACATTTCCGCAACTTTATTTTCGGGGACACTGGCATGATAAAATAATGTATATTGTCAAAATTCCATGTAAAATATTACGCCGATAACCAATAATTCGATTTTGCTATATAATTTTAGAAATTTCTAGTGTATTCTATAGAATTTTAGAGAGTAACTTGAAAGATTTTACAGTTTAGAGTTTTATATATGTGAGACTATATCTTTTTGTCTAAAAGTTGCCTCACACTTACATCATAATCAATAATTCCCTACGTAATGTTAAATTTTTCTACCCAATACTTAATTTCCCTATAGGTAACTTTTGAATTCCTTATACAAAATATGATATTTCCTTTTAAAGCGGAAATGATTGCCCTAACATTGTAATTCAAACGATAATTAACCTGAAAACGTATGTTTTTTTTTTCAATGCAATTTCAAAGCAACAATATAGGAGTTGAGTCCATTGTCTAAATACATTCCACAAAAAAATGCTAAAAAGACTCATTCCCATTTAATTTTTTTAATTCTCGTTACTTAATCTCATTATCTTGCTATATTTATTTTTACTCATCTTTTGTTTTTTATTTTTTTTTTTTACAGTCGATCGAGGAAGTTTACGTCGATCACATGAACACCGTAAGATCGCCACAACCATCGCTGACGTTTATCATAAAAACAACGACGAGGCTCTATCATCTAATGGCACCGAGTCCCGAGGCAATGAGAGTCTGGGTCGACGTTGTGTTCACAGGTGCCGAGGGATATCACGAGTTTGATCACGGTGTCTGACGACAAATTCCAAACTGTTCGATCTTGAATGATTTTTCAATGTGACAAAATAACAATTCCACGGCATCTTCGTCGACCGTCCGTGCGATTTGCGAAATTTTCTGCTCTTTCGTCGCGAGTTAAAAAAATAAAACAAACAAAAGTGTGCATTGGTCAATTCCCGGAGAATTTAGACCAGGATTTTTTTACAAATCCCACGATCAGGCTCGCCAAATATAAGGATGGATATTAATTGTGAAATAATTTGTTGACTACTCAAAAACAACCGAAATCATCAAGAAAAATGGCAAAAACAAACATTTAACTCCGGACATTTTTTCCCCTTTTTTTTTCTCAATCAACATTAACTGGCATAAATTGAACAGAACGTTTCGAGTATGGAAAAGAGCCCGGAAAAAACAAAATTGTATAAAAGTCTCCATCATAAATGTTTGAAGCAAAAAAATGAAATATTACGTGTGTAAAAAATGACACACGAGAGAACGTGTTCGTCACACGCACAAAGTACGATAAAACAGACGTTAGACAAAATAAAAATAAAAAAATATATATATATATATATCGATATATATCGACGAAATTGGGTGTTTAATCTGTGGTGCCAATATTTGTACAACTATTTTACATCGATCGATTTTATACAAGATTTTCACCAAGTATTACTCCTCTCATATCCCCCCCCCCACCCCCACCCCCACCTTCAACGATTTATACATTAACGACGAATTTATAAATTTATATTGTAATTCAGGAATGACGACAGTAATACACAGCGTAAAGTATGTTTGATGATTCTAGAAACTTTTAAATCTAGTCTTCCGGCGCGAGTGATCGAAGATATGTTAATGTGCGTAAAAAAAAAACAATTTTTATCCTATACGAATGATCGTCGAACGAGATGAAAAATATTTTATCGTTTTTTTTTTTCTGTATCGATAACGCGAGCGAATTGGAAAAAGCAGCTAAAAGGCAGCAATTATTTATGTCGTTGCATATTGCGAAAAACGACTCGATCACGATTTAAATCAATTATCAATTTATTTTACAATTTTATCGTGCTACCTACTCCCAAAGAGATAAGCTACAGAGTGTGTCGATTGAACATCTACGATTTCAAGCGTTAATACGCCATTTGCTAGTTTCGTATAAAAAAAATAAAATTAAAAAATAAAAATAGATATTAATTTCACGAAAAATGTGTTTCGAATTGTACATATACATATTATATACATATACCGTTCGTTGTATTTTTTTTTCTTTACCACATACACACACACACACACTCATTAGTGTTAAGAATATGCATTATTCGTTCACAGATTCCGAATCTCGAATTGCATTTACTCTCAGACGCAGACTCTCAAGATTTCTGCGTCTGCATCTTTGAACCTTCAGCAAGCGACAATATTTAAACTGTCACACCGACACGAAATCATCCGAGGAACTTTTTGTACCTTTTTTGACTCTCTAGATGCGGATTAAAAGAAAATTGAATCTTATTTAAAGTTATATTTTACCGAATTAATACTTTAGCTCTCCGTAACTCTGAAAATATCGCTCTGAGAGGAATAAGTGATTTCTTTTTCTTTTTTTATTATCCAAACGCAGATTTGGCCAAAATAATTTTTGAACCAAGAAAATGCTATTTTGATATTTTTCAGAGCTACCGAGAGCTAAAGTATTAATTTCGTAAAATATACCTTTAAGATTTTTTTTTTCATCATATAGGATAAATATCGAGTGAAAAATGGATGATTCAAGATATATTCAGTCAAAAATTATAGCATTTGCCTCTATATATGGGAAAATTTCAGGGAAAAACGAGGATTCGTGAAAAATTCTATATGAACCATCACGTTTTATAATCTTCAGAAGCCCGTAATCATTGCGATTTTTTGCATTTTTATCATCAGGAATATCGTCTGAACGTCGTGTCCACTCGAACGATTCTGCTTACCCGGTCTGCGCTGTGACCCGGTCGCTGTACCATTGGCGACCATGGCAGAGCGAGAGGGAACGATATAGCGAGCGTGTTTGACATTACGTTTGCCCTTTATGTCATCAGGGTGCCGATGAAATACAGTGTCGAAGAGTAACTGTTGTAAATGATTCGTAAAGCGAGTAAGCAAAGGAATATCGTCGTAAAAACTTAAAGGGTCATAATATTGAAATAATAAAAATTAAAAAAAAAAAAAAAGAGCAATAAAATAGTCGGTGCACAAAATTTATTTTTCATACATTTTATTACGATTTTCAATTAAATTACATAATAGTTTTATAATCTTTTATGATTAACATAGTAATTTATTTGTACGAAGGACAAAGATCCACGAATTTATCACGCAGATATTACATATGTAATCTAAAAACCATTTGAATGCATAAAAAAATTTTAACGTTAAATGTTTATCGCTTTGATTGAGCGATTGGGTTGGGTTACACATCGACTTGGCAGGTGCAAAACGCGAACATAATTGTATTTTGTACCGAGTAATCAGATATTATAATTATATTTTTATTTTTCACAAATATTTTCTTTAGACGTTTAAAAATATATATTTTTGAGTCGTTATATGAAATATATTTATGACATATATATTATATTTAACATATATATGAGATATATTTTTTATTTATTTTCTACCAAAATTTTATGGAAGCCATTGAGGAATGTCGACTACTATATCCGCTCGTATCGGTTTATAATTCTCGCAGCAAATTTTGGATTCAGGCGTCTTCTCACCATTAGGTGCGTCACGACATTGTATTCCATCATCGTTTTGTACTTCCACAACTTTACCATCCAACGCATTTTCCGACGTGCATTTATCAATGGACACGCAAAAACCATTATACTTCCCATCCGTAATGCACGGCCAAACTTGTTCTGTCGTTATTAAAAATAATAAGAATAATGATAGTAATAATAATAATAATAATAATAATAATAAAAACGGGCCTAAGCTTGTTCTGGCAGTTTTTACGAGTTACGGGGGCATTCTAATTGTCACTTAGGCAAGGAAATTTTTTTAAAAAAATTTATATCATCGTCAATAAAAGCGGACATTGCACTGAACGTATAATTTTTTTTTATTTGTTCATAATATATATTCAAGAATTTGTAAACTTTGAAAAGTTAATCACCAGAGCTGATTTCGATATATACAGTACACTCGCCACATTAAATAGGCCGAGTTTGAAGCAATTTATCTTTGAAATTGTATAAAATATCGAAAACTTTCATGAAATTCTCAAGTGGGATTGATCTTTAATTTAATGGTAAATTTACAAAATAATTGTATTTTTGATTTGATGAAAGAACCATTTTTTTTAAGAAATGTAAAAAAAAGCAGGAAAACTCACCTTGGAAAGGCACATTGGCACATTGGGTAACAGCAACCACCAAAGCAGCAAAGACGATAATTGTAATTTGGCGAGCCATGTTAGCGAGCTATTTTGCGTTCGTTCGAAAAATCGTTGTACCTTGTGTCTCGACAATTTTCGAGATACTACGTCGTTTTATACTAAATTCTCGTCGATCCGAGAGGTGCCAAAGGTGGTGGAAATGGGCGATAATTTTTAAATATTAAAATTTTGCGTGATTCTATTTGCTTATCAAACATTACGTGGACTTTTTTTAACGAACCTTTGCGGCCGAGGATATCTGGGTTTTCTGTGAATAAAAAAGACGATTATATATTTCGTCTCTTTTGCTCTTCACATATGACCAAGACAATCGCAATATCTGCGGTTCGATGAACATGCTGTCCCTGAATAAAAGCTGTGTACACATTAGATGCCTCCTCATTAGATAACAAAAAAAAAATCTTTGATGGAAGAAAAAGCTGCGCCAAGTTCTTATTTTTTATTATGAAATTTGTAGAAATTGCCTAGTTTTTATTTTCCCTGCCGATCAATGTAAAACGAAAAATTTATTTTTCATACATATTTTATTACGATTTTCAATTAAATGACATAATAGTTTTATAATCTTTTATGTTTAACATAGTTATTTATTTGTACGAAGGACAAAGATCCACGAATTTATCATGCAGATATTACATGTATAATCTAAAAACTATTTCAATGCATAACATTTTTTTTAACGTTAAATGTTTATCGCTTTGATTGAGCGTTTGGGTTGGTTTACACATCGACTTGGCAGGTGCAAAACGCGAACATAATTGTATTATGCACCCAGTAATCAAATATTATAATTATATTATTATTTTTCAAAAATATTTTCCATAGACGTTTAAAAATATATATTTTTGGGTCGAGCATATATATATATATATCTGTATACATGAGACATATTTTTAATTTATTTTCTACCAAAATTTTATGGACGGTGTAGAGGAACGTTGGCCAGCTGATCCGTTGATTGCGGATCGTAATTCAGGCAGCAAATTTTGGATAAAGGTGTGCTCCCACCATTAGGTGCGTCACGACATTGTGTTCCATCATTGATTTCTCTCACACCTGTACCCTCAACCGCATTTTCCGACGTGCATTTATCAATGGACACGCAAAAGCCTAAGATCCCATTCGTAAAGCATGGCCAAACTGGTTCTGTCGTTTTTTAAAATAATAATAATAATAATTAGTGTTTTTTTTTTCTATTTGTTCATAATAAATATAGTAGAATTTGCAAAATTCCAAAAGTTAATCACCGGAGCTGATTTCCGTATATACATACAAAGTACACTCGCCACATTAAATCTTTCATTTAATGGTAAATTTACCAGATAATTGTTATTTTCATTTGATGCAAGAACCATTTTTTTTTAAGAGACGTAAGAAATAACTGGAAAACTGACCTTTCATAGGCACATTGGCTGTAATGGCAACCACCAAAGCAGCAAAGACGATGATTGTAATTTGGCGAGCCATGTTTGCGAGCTGTTTTGCGTTTGTTCGAAAAATTATTGTACCTTGTGAATTGACATTTCGAGGTACCACGTCGTTTTATACTAAATTTTCGTCGATCCGAGAGCTGCGAAAGGTGGTGGAAGCGAGCAATTATTTTCACACAATAAACTTTTAATGGATTTATATAAATTTTTGCGCGACTCTATTTCTTTATCAAACATTACCTTTTTTTAATGAACCTTCGCGGCCGCGGATATCTGGGTTTTGTTTGAATAAAAGAGACAGTTATATATTTCGTCTCTCATGCTCTTCGCATATTATCAAGACAATTGCAATATTTGCGGTTGGTTGAACATGCCGTTCCTGAATAAAAGCTGCTTACACATTAGATGCCTGCTAATTGGATACATTTACGTATATATATATATATATATCTTTGATGGAACAAAAGAAATTGTAGAAATTGCCAAGTTTTCCTTTTTCTGTGCTCCGATCAACGTAAATCTATACAATTTTAACTTTAGACATGGAAAAAAAATTGATAATATACGATGAAGAAATAAATGAGAATATAAAATTAGAAGAAGAATAAAGAATTTGTTTCTTTTTTTTTTGCGCAAGTTCTAGGATTAAAAAAATTCACATCTCGAAAATAATTCGTGAATTCGTAATTTTATGAGCAATATATGTTTCTTTTGTATTCGGCAACTAAAACATAAATTTTGTGCAAGTATACAGAATGGAAAAATACTAACATTAAAAGTTGAAGCGATTTTTCTATTAAAAGAAAATTAAATTCGATATAAACTTTCGCAGTACGAGGAATATCATTATGTGACTTGGGACAAAATTTGTTTTTTACTCTTCGTATATGAGGAAAAAATAAAAAACTCTCGATAAAATTTGGCCCGTATTTTTATAAATAAGTATATTTGTGGAGGCCAAAATGTATGAGTGGTACACAAGACGCTTTTTTTTTCTTTCAAATTAATAGCGGTGAAGTTTGAAACGTTGCAGATTTAATTAAAACGAATCTTGCAGCTCTCGGCTCTAGCAAAAACAAATTAATGTCACAGGGTCGAGGGTCAGGATACGAAAAAGTGATGGCGTAGAGATTTTTATTAAATTTACGAAGATTTTTGTTCCCCGCAGTAATAGATTTTTGTTCCCCTGTAATAGACAGGAGATATGTAAATTTGACAATTTAAAAAATTTCATGTTGATGAACCGTTCAGGAGTTTTGATCGTTTTGATTAATTTGTCGAGGCCAATTTAAACCATTTAAGGATCTCATGGTTTTTTTTTTTCTATGATGTAGAATTTTTTTCTATCTACATCGAAGCGGATAGATATGAGGAAAATAATTATGAAAGAAGTTTTATGGCCATAAACCGTCCGGAAGTCGATCGTTTTAGTGTAGTCTTTGCGTTAAAATTTTTTTTTCAACACATTACGACAGATATAACCAGAATTTGTGTCCATGAAACGATTGCCTTCCGCTGGACGGTTTATCTTCATAAAACTTCTTTTGTAATAAAATCAAGATTTATTTTCCTGATAGGCTCCGCTTTGATTTGTGGCAAAAAATTCTTTAAGTGATAAAAAAAAAAAAAGTAAAAACCGTGACATCCTTGAATCTCATATCGCCCTTGGGAATTTCAGTGCATTTCTAGTGCCCTGTCCAAGTTTACATTCGTCCTTGCGTTTTAATATTTTTTTTTAACACATTGACAGCCATAACCCCCGCTAATCTTCAGAAAATCGATAAAACGATCGACCCAATTCGGTGAGTCGAACTTCGCAATTCGCCTTTATCGTAATTACACAGTTGTTTTGACAGTTTGATTGAACGATAATAACTTGAAAACCTCACCAGTAGGTGGGAATTTTCAAATTATTATCGTACGACAAAAAAATATTTCTGTCATCGTAGCTTGGCAGCGTCGTCGTGGAATTTTTTTTACACTATCAAATTTACACAGTAAATTTTCCGAGAACTCAGAACTAACCACACGTGTGGAACGTGATAAAAAAGTACCCACAAGGGACGTCAAATAATCGAGTTGTCGATCTGAAACATGATGATCGTTTTTGTACCGCCGAGACGTTAACATTTCAGTGTTAAAAATTTATAAGAAATTATAATATTTCTCTGAAATAAAAAAAGAAAATTGCTCTTAAGGCACGATTATGTATTACAGCAGAATTCTCACTTTACGAACCTGAATTTATATTCAAAAATTCTCAATTCAAGGTTGTCAGGGTTTTTATATATTTTTTTTTCTGTCATTTAGAGAATTTTCTTCCTTGCGGGACAAAAGTCACATATATAGACGAGAAACTCGTTCTATTGTAAAAAAAAAGTTTCATGACGATAAACCATCCGGAAGTAGATGGTCTTACGGATTTCCTGGAGATTTACTGGGGTTATCGCTGTGACTGTCAATCTGTTAAAAAAATATTTAAAAGCAAGGACGATTGTAAAATCGAATGGCCACTAGAAATGCAATGAAATGATTCACTTCCGAACGATTCATCGTCATGGAACTTTTTTTTTATAATAAAATCGACACTTATTTCCTCGATAACCAACTTTGCTGCAAGAAACAAAATTCTCTAAATAATAGAAAAAAAAAAATGCGTGACAGCCTCATCAATCTCATATCGCCCTCAAAAATTTAATGAAAATTAAGTTTGCCGACATCATTTTTTTGTATCGTATATCTGATGTCCCTGATGTAACATTATTTTTTTTTTGCTAGAGCTGAGAGCTGGAAGATTCGTTACGAATCTGCCACGATTCAAACTTAACCACTATCATACATATCCTGCCTTTATAATTGCCAATCATAGGACCAAATGACAAAAAAATCGTTAGTTGATTACTCGCGTGATCTCTCCCTTTCCATATCAGATCCATCAGACTCTCGCACACATACTTCATACATCTCACGTAATGCTCGCGCAGTCACTTCTTATTCGGATGCTGTACGTAATGTTTATCATTACGAAACTTTTTTTTAATCATAAAATGGATTTTCCCGATATCCGGCTTTGTTGTAAAGAATTCTTTAAATAAACAAAAAAAAAAATGCGTGACAGCCTTCAATCTCATACCGTCCTCATCATAAATTGTTTCAAACGATCAACTTCCGGATGGTTTACCGTTATACATTTTTTAAATAATAAAATGAATATATTTTTTCACTATATTTTTGGCTTCGTTGCGGGAAAAATTATTCTCGTATTGCTAGAAAAATAAATTAAAACTGTGACGAACGAGGTCATGATAATTCCCGACGTTTTTAATTTTTTCTTGTATATGAAGAGAATTTTTTTTACGCACATCGAAGCCGGTTATCAGCAAAATAAGTCTCGATTTTATTTTAAAGGAACTTTGATGGCCTTTAACCGTCCAGCAGTCGATCGTTTTAAAGAATTCCCAAAGGCGATATGGGATTCAAGGCTGTCACGGTTTTTACTTTTTGTTCTATCATTTAAAGAATTTTTTTTCGCCCATCAAAGCCGCGCGTTTATATCAGCAAAATGAGTCTCGATTTTATTTCAAAGGAACTTTGATGGCCTTTAACCGTCCGGAAGTCCATCGTTTTATGAATTTTCCTGGAGATTAACTGGGGTTATGGCTGTCAATGTGTTAAAAAAATATTCAAACTCAAGGACGAACGTTTGGTAAAAGACAAAATTTTATAAAATTTAAATTCCCTCGATTGATTTTTGCCAAAAACTTAATATCAAGTATCTTCGTCTGTTAGCCAATTTGTGTAGCGAGTTTCGGTTTGATTGGTGAACATTTATGAAAGTTCGAGCAAAAAGATATTTTTTTTTTGTTTTTTTCAAAAAATTCAAAATTCCATCTAATCCGAACGCCTTGAATCGATTCTCGCCAAATTCTATACCAAACATCTTCCTCTCCTCAGATATTTGTACAAAAAATTTCAGCCCGATAGCTGAAAAATTAAGAAAGCTAGAGAGATATTACACTCTTTTTCGATAAAATTAGACTATGATAAAATGAGACACCCGTTAGCGATCTGGGCAAAAATATTAAAGAATAGTGTAGACGTGTCAATTTAATGGTAAATAATAGCAATGTAAAAAACCACGATCATGTATATTTGAAACTCGGAATGAAGGTCATTAATGCGAATTACCGTCTAATGTTTAATTTCATTATCTGATGAGAGCCCTATCCACTATATTATGCTATATATATATGTTATACTCTCTTATGCTACATCTACCTATCTACGCTATGCTACGAGTAGCACACATTATGCCAACGATCAAAATATATAATCGTATATAGCATAAGATAGGATAACATGTGATGGAGATCCTACCCCATATTTTAATACACAATTCATAAAAATCAGCTAACAAAATGTTGATATCAATCCTTTTTATGCATATTATAAAACAGATTGTGAATGACCTTTTGATCGTAACCATTCTGAGCCACATTGTATATTGATCTAGCTTACCTACGACCCCGAGAACACAACACACGTGGCGCGGCAACGAAGAAGAATTTTGCAGTATCGACGGAGTTCTAATCACAGTTTTTGGCATCGCCGCTTGATGTCGCCACCGGTCACCACCGCCGTCACCGCCGCTTATGTGCCACATGATAAGGTCCATCTACGCACAAACGACTGTCGGTTATGCTGCTGCGGCAGCGCGCGCCGGAAGTCTCGCGGTCAAAGTGCCGGAAAGCTCGATTGAACGCAGCCCTCTGGTGAGTGTTTGAAAAATCAATGAATCTCCTATCTAGTACGACTTTTTCAATTCAATGGAACTCGCAAAACGGTGAAACCTACGATTACTCCGCCAGTTGCTTCGTGCATTTCTCTCACGTAATTTTCATCATTTACATTCGTGATGTGAGTATATAATTGTTCCGAAGTGTTCGATCATCGTTTAAACGAATTAACAATACCGAGTGATTGTCGTTGTTGGCAAAAAATCATTAAATATAAGGAATGCTTTGGGTGCCGGAGAAAGTTTCGGAATCTCTCGAGGCTCACCTCGACCTAGCCTACGCTCATCCGGCACTCTCATCAAAACAACTCTCCGTTAAGCCTCATCTCGCGAATTGCTATTAAATTTTCTTAAATTTTCACTACAATGGCAACATCTCGTATAATCTTTCTGCGATAATATCGTCAACTAGATATGCATTTAATTCAAGATTTATCAGCGACGAATCAGCCCAACAATCCTCATTATATTCGATGAGTCTTAATTTAAATGATCCATCAAGCTTATATCATTGCATCGAAATTTTTTTCTCCCATGTGCGATCTAGATCGTAAATTAACCTCAAATTTTTCGATCCATTTGGCTTTTCAGCAAAATTTTCGTTTCGTAATCCATTTGGTCTATATTTTTGATAGATGAGAAATTTTTTTTTGCATTTTTTCGGCAGGATTATTGAGTAGCAAAAATGTCGGTTCATTACAAATTCAAATCCACTTTGGATTATGACACCGTTTCGTTTGATGGACTTCACATATCTGTTGCTGATCTGAAAAAGGCAATTTTCCATCAGAAACGGATAGGCAAGAATACAGACTTTGACCTGCAAATAACAAATGCACAAACTAAGGAAGGTAAGTGCAATACAAATCAAATTACGTCCATTTAATTGATTTTTATGGATCAATTGGCAGATAGATCTCTATAGATCTATCAACAGGTGGATTTTCACAGATCCATCTGTTGATAGACAAAATTGCTGACCATCAACAGAATTATCTGTGTAAATAAAAAAAAATATTGATCCAGATCTATGTATCTATCAACTGATCTACTTTTATAGATTTAATACCATATTGATCTTCATAAATCTATAATTAATCACTTTCTTCTGTGCAACTTATAAATTTATTGATAGATCTATCTAGAATATATATATATATATCTATAAAGATCGATCTACCTCTATAGATATATCTCAAAGCATTTATCTCTATGAATTGAACAAAACCATTTTTTTTTGTCTCTGCCACTGATCAATAAATGCTTGCAGATTACACAGATGACAATGCTTTGATTGCGAAAAATACGAGCCTCATAGTGGCTCGAGTGCCACTGACCATACAGCAAAAAAGATCGTGGGATAGAAATGAGCAGCCTGCCTTTGCAAATTCCAAAGATGAATCCAACATGGGCAGATCTGTTGATCTGACCCGCTTGGATGGCTCAGAAGAGGACAAAATTCGCGCAATGATGACTCAGTCTACACAGGACTATGATCCATCCAAGTAAATAAAAAAAAAGAAGAGAGAAAAACAAATTTTAAACATCCTAAGAAATGAATAAAAATATAATCAAAAATTATTTTCAGTTACATGAAGATACGAGGAGCTAACCAAACGGGCGAAGTACCACCTAATTATCGTTGCTACAAGTGTCACCAGCCTGGACATTGGATAAAAAATTGTCCCTCTGGTGTCGACAGAGAGCCCATAGAAATCAAAAAGAGCACTGGTATACCGAGAAGTTTTATGGTGCCGGTTGAGGGTCCTCTCGTTCCTGGAGCAATGATGACACCTACTGGCCAGTATGCGGTACCTGCTATAGATCAGTGAGTCCCATTATCACATATTTACTCCATAAATCATGTTTTCTCTTGCAAACTTCAATCTCAATATAATATTGACGCGATTTTTTCCAGTCAAGCTTACAAAGAAGGCAAAAAAGAACGTCCACCCTTTGCTCACGACCCCGAGCCAGTCGTCGAAAAACCCGAGATACCTGAAGATCTCTTGTGCAACATTTGTAAAGATTTGCTTACCGATGCTGTAATGATACCTTGCTGTGGTAATTCATTTTGCGACGAGTGTAAGTAATTCAGTAGATTCGTGAAGAAATAAAAAAATCTTTCCTCAAGATTCCATCTTATCAATCATTGCATTTGTTTTTTTTTTCCTTAGGTATCCGAACATTCTTGCTCGAATCTGAGGAACACGAGTGCCCTGATTGCAATGAAAAAGATGTCTCGCCAGAGACTCTTATACCGAATCGTTTTCTTCGCAATGCCGTGATGAATTTCAAAAACGAGACAGGCTACGCGAAACGTCAGATTTACAGGCCAACCGGAAAAATGACGCAGCAGCAGTCTCTCGTTAAATTGGAAAAACCTAAAATTGAGAGTGAACAACAACCCCTAGTTGCATCCACCCACGATAATAATCAGAGCTCAACCTCACCGAGCTCACAGACCCAGATCTCAGCAAACTTGTTGTCCCAAGACACAACGGATGAACCACCCGAAGCCGAACCCGTGATAACACAAAAATTTGATGAACCAGACACGACAACGATCTTACCTGGTAAAGTATATCACTGAAATGAGTCTTGTATGAATCATCGGCGTGTTATGTACATATAAAAAAAAAAAAAAAAACTGCTGCTTTTAGCGTGGTATGTTTGTTGGCATTTGCATTTATTGCACTTATTTCAAATTTGTATTGAAAAAGTACAAAAATAAAATAGAAAAGACGTTTGCGTCAGTTTTCCCATTGTGCGTACGTTTTCAAACGTAGCGGCGTCATGTGGCGCCATCTTGCATGCTTTGCCGGCAAGCTGGCAACCATGTATATATATATATTTTTTTCTCGTCAGTACATAACCTAACGCGATTCAAGAGAGGCTGCTAGATTTGCGAAATGCGAAATAATGCGCGAAAATATATTATTCACGGATGATAATAATCCCAATCAATACGAGGGATACAATGTGAGAATCTGCGACAATGTGATATTAGAATGCATTTGCAAGAAAGCGAATATCTCATAGCTCCTTTTTTTGGCAATTTTGTAATTTTCGCTTCATCATAGGAGAGTTGCTCTGTGAATGGTGGAATATTATCTGATAGTGATATGAGATTCTTACACATTTTAAATTCTATCTTGCTTTCTCATTTTGGTGATAAAAACAAACAAAAAAATTTCGTGATTTTTTTTCCAAACTACTCAAATTGGCCAAATTATCTAAAAAAAAAAAACGAAAAAGTTACAAGCAAACAAAAAATATAAACCGCGTCTATATATTTGAGATTCCCTTTCAATGGGTATAATTTTTTATAAAATTGATGGATTCTTTCATTTTTATTTCTTTTCTTTTTTTTTTTTTTTTTTTTCTTCAAGAGTAATTGCTCGAACTTGAGTAATTTTGGAGCTTCTGAGCTAAAACTTTCTACAAAAGTGGAATATTGATGAGCAATGTTTGGTACACGGGTAAAATATTTTTGAAAAAGAGTTATGATTTTGCTAATGAGAAATTTACAAATTATTTTACAATTATTTCCCCGTGTTCACAAAGCATCCTCTGTGTAGAAATTACAGTATAATTGAAAACAAACGACTTTATCATCGTGCAGCTTTATAGATAATGGCCAATTATTAGAGCAAAAAAATGTTTAATCTTCTTATTTTTATTTCTTTTTCTCAATTCAGCATCGAGCGAATGTCCCGAGGACACGGAAATACGAGTCGATACCGTGACAAAATTGCAGCCAGACAACGAAACCGAGGTACCACCACCACCTGGCACCGAGCCGCTTTTGCCAATTCCTTCTATCGGCCAAAATTCACCGGAAAGAGATACAGAACGTGTCGAAAGCAAGGCAGAGGACAAGAAGGATCACGAGGATGATTATTCTGACGATCAGAGGCCGCGGGAACGCAGGCGAAGCTTCAGCAAGGATAATCACCGTGAGAGGTACAAACTAACTAATAAACAAAAAATCTTTCAATTTGATCCTACAACAATTTTCCAAAGATATTAAATGTATTGTCGTTTTCTTCTATCAGAAGGGAAGATCATGTCCGCCGATTTGAAAATTTGCGAACAGTAAATCGTCGAAGATCTCTCTCACCGAGGCACTCGCAACGCGGTGATTATCAGTCTCACGGTGCTGCTCCATCACCCCATCACATGAATCATCCATCATCGAAGGGTTACCAGGATTTGCCACCTGGCAATGGTCGGTATCAACAGAGCATGCATTATTGTGATCAAAGAGATATTCGTAGATCGACTGAAGACAGACCCGGCACGCCAACGGTGAGTCTAAAATTCAACCAAAATTTGACAAAATTGGTATGATAATCCAGTAACAATAACAATAACAGTAATAATAATAATATACATTACTTCAACTATTAGTCTGCATAGTAGAGTTTACTTCCAAAAACTCAACCATGTTATTTTAAAAGACTGCTACGATATTATTAAACTCTGGTAAAAATTCGAATAGAATTTGACATTTGTTTCTGTATCGTGAAAAGGTGGACGAGCCTCATCTCCACGGTCCACCGTCAGTTCCGAGCCAGCAGCCTCCTTTGCTTCCTTATCCACCTGGTGAGGAACGACTCTCGGCACCACCACAGGCACCTCAACAGCCAAATTATAATCAACCACCGCCAAATTTGGCACCTCACAATGCTCTATTGCCAGATCCTTTCATGGCTCACAGAATACCGATGTATCCACAGCATCAGAGTGCCCCTCACTACGGGCCACCGAGATACGACAGGCCACCGTATCAACAAACCGGCTACAGAGGAGCTCAAATACCGCGTAATTACAATGGACCACCGAGGCCAATGCGAGGGATGCATCATAGTGAGTTTATTAATCGAATTTCCGTACAAAAATTGGAATTGTAATTTTTCACTCAATTCGTGCACATTTTCTGGAAATGTTATTGTTATTATTATTATTATTATTATTGGTATAGTGGGATACAGGGGAGTTCAGCCACCACCGCCAGGAATGGGGAGAGCGATGCACAATGGAAATCCCCCAGGGTATTTATTTCTTACCGTTAATATAAAATTATTGGCAATTTTACGAACTCGCGTTCTCATATCCCGAATATTTTTTTATTTTCTTCCACAGTGTAATCGACGATCCTCTGGAAGCTTTCGAGCGTATGCTGCGAGAAAAAGACGAGCGTGATCGTCGTCTTGGCAAACACAGAAGACGAAGCCGTACACGCACGAGGTCTCGAAGTTACTCGAGATCACGTTCACGCTCGTTTGGACGTAGATCCCCATTGCCATCAAGAATTAGCAGATCTCGAAGTCCACCGCCCAAAAGGCGATCATCCAGATCTCCTTTGCCACTTCGACAACGAAGCCGTACGCCCAAACGACGATCACGAAGTGGAAGTTTTTCCATCAGCAGGTAATTATGAAATAAATAAAATAATTGAAGAAAAAACAAAACTTAAAAAAATGTGTCGCCTATTTTTAAAATTAACAAAAAAAAAGTAAACGTTCCTTTTTCAGATCCAGATCATACTCTCGCAGCCAATCGCCACGCGGCTCAATTTCCCGCGACAGAGAAAGAGATCGCGAGCGTGAACGGGAACGCGACAGAGAACGAGAACGAGAACGAGAACGAGATCGTGAGAGAGAACGCGATTTACCACCTCGTTACAGATCACCGATCAGATCTCCACCGAGGTAAGCTAAATTTAATAAAAATCCATTCCTCCGTATCATGAATAAAGGATACCGGAATATTTTCATGTGATGAAAAAAAAAGAGTAAAAAATGGAATTCCTTTGATATACATTTTAATCGTATTGATCGTTGATTAATTAAGATTTCATCGAGAACGTGAACGTGAGAGGCCGCGATCCCGCGAGGCAAGAGATCCACCTGGTGGCAGTTACAACAGTTATTACAACGATTCGCCAGCTCATGATTATGGATTTCGAGACCGCGAACGTGATTTGCCACCCCCACCACCCAGAGAACGTCCAAGCGGACCGCGTTATCCGCCACGTAATCATTCATCGCAACACAACATACCACCGCTGTTGCCTCATCTTGCGCCCGTCAATAGTGGCGGCGGCGGCGGCGGCGGCGGTGGAGGCGGAGGCGGAGGCGGCGGAGTTCATCCACCGCCTCTAATGTCACTGGGACCTCAACAACCGGACAGGAAAGACTATTATGATTCCTACAACAGGTATTTTCGCCACAATAGTATTTTGATTCGTGTACACGTTGAAAATCCAGCTGTTTGTTATCAGCGTAAAACTTACCGCTGTCCCGGAGGATGAACCATCGAAATTTACCTTTACGTCGATTGTATTCAAGTCGAAAAACAATTTTATCACTATTTTGTCGTTTTTTTATTTCTTTCATTTTTTACTGATAGCTCGATAATTCGATCCGGGATAGCGGTATGAGATAGCCACATTATTATGTTCGTCTGAATTCACGTAAGATTTTGTTTCGGTCCCGAAAAACAAGAGCACACAGGTATCATCGTTTCGTCATTCCTCGTGTAGCTTTTTTTACTTATAATTTTTGATTTTTAAAAATTAATCACAACGCTACTCGACGTTGATGCGGTGAGCAAAGTGTCAAAGTTCGAAACGAAAATCACGTATTGAGCCTCAGTAAGCAAGCAACAAGATTTTTATTCACTTTTATGAATCATAGTTGAAAATATTGAAGAACGCAAAATAAATTGTGTACGCTAAAGTGTGTCAATGCTGCCAAAAAGGGGTTAATAAATTACGAATACGAAACATTTGAGATTGATGATTTTATTTTGTACGAAATGTTTGGTACTTTTGACGCTTTGTTAACGGTGATAAAATATTACGGGGATCGATTATAAGAGCACGGACATTATGACGATCATAGGTCATCGTAAAGAAAAACCAATTTCTGCCTTTTGCGGATTTGCCTCATTATATGGTAAGAGATTTTCGTTTTAACGAGTGTGTATTTATTTATTATATTTTGTACACACAAATATATATATACATATATATATATAAATATATATATATATATATATATATATCATACTATTTACACACGTCTGTGATATTAGACGATTAGTGCGTATGCTAGAGTTTATAATGGACATTGAAAAAGATCGCGTTATCGATCTTTATCTGTCCGGCCAAGTTGATTTGCCTCTGGGGCAATATTTTCTTTTTAATTCTTTGCCCGAAAAGAGCGTTGAGAGTGTCCCGACGACGCGCGTTGTCGCTTTGAACTTATAATATCGTTATTACACGCGAATCTTGGTGCGTTAAACATTCTTTGTACAACTGAAAAGAGCGCAAGAGTGCGATTTTTTGTAAAATAATTTTAAGTTCTTAAGTGGAAACAAAAAAAAAAAAAAAATCAAATAGCGTGTCTTTCCTGCGAGAGAGTTGATCGAATATTGTTGTAAGATCGGCTATCGAATGACGGCGTCATTTTTTTTGTTTTCTTTGTATGTTCATGAACGGCCGATCGGGGCAAAGATAAGAAACAAACAAAAGAATATTCGAGAGAATTGATTTTATGCCGCGGAATGAAAACAAAATGAAGATTTAAGTATGGAGTCAATCGATCGCCGGACTTTCTAAATCTTCTTTTTTTATATTTCTCTTGTAATGACAAAAACAACAACTCGTTCGTTTATTATATACACGAATTTTTATAACAAAGAAAATTTGTTCGATATTTCAATCGGAGATGTGAGTTCACACTTTGCGCTTGTTCTCTGCGTTATAACTACGTAAAATTTCGCATTGTATCGATAAAAAAAAAACTGTGAAGAATGTATAATAAAGAGTGGGCCAAACGAGAGAGAGAGCGAGAGAGAAAAAAAAGAGAAAAAGATATAATTCACATAGTGAATGAAGAGGAAACAGGACCCGCAGAGAAAAAAACGAGTTTACAACGAGGCTCTGGACTTTGAAGCATTTGGAAGAACATTCTCTCTGCCGAACTGAACGCGACGCATCAACTCGGTTTCTGATTCAGGTGAATTCAGGACCAAATCAACATTTGCAATTATTCACTGATGCACAAACCATTTTTCTTTTTTTTGCCAACTTTTCTGTTTTGTTTTGTTTTGTTTTTTTTTTTTTTTTTTTTCTCTTTTTTACACCAGAACTAATAAACGGTAATGGTAAAAAATACAAAATCGTCAGAAGTTACAAATGTTGATTTACACTATATCGTTTCTATATTAATTATACGATTGTTATTTTCAAAAATTTCAGTCCCATCGCCCGATTCAACATCGCACGAGTATTTATCTCGTCATTCTCAATAAATCATTCATTGTTGCAGCTCGCCTGGAAATCTCGAATCGCATCTACCGATTTCAGAAGCAGTCAGCAAACACGTCGCACGAGTTGAAAAAAAAAAAAAAAAAAAAAAAAAAAAACTACAATCTGAATAACCAAAAAAAAAAATTCTCTGTATATTGGGAAAAAATGTGCAGTATTTGCTGACTGTCCGTTCTCGTCTCATACACAAAGTATTGAAACTTTCTTTCTTCCAGATAACATTTGTGATTAATCGTTTAATAAGTCTTCCCCACTTCCGAATTCTCCCAAAAAAAAAAGCAACGGAGGTAAAGGAATTTTTTTTTTTTTTTAGGACTACTAGGAATATTTAAAAATCGTCTCGGTGTATGTAAGTGAGCAAAAGTGCGTGTGCGAAAGTAAAAACGAGTGATTTGACTTGTCCGAATGATCTCGATTGATGGACGACATCGCAGCTTGTCCAAAAGTTTCTTTTTTCTTTTTTTTTTAAAGACAGACAAAGAAAAGAAAAAAAATAAAGTATCGATTAATCTTTGATATTTCTGTCGTCAGGTATTCTGGTGCAGGGCCGCAGAGATTTGGTGGAGGCGCAGCTGGAAGTCCATTGCGCGATACAACGTACAAACGTCCGTTCGATGATGTCGCACCACCGGGAACCGAGGGATATTACGATTTGCCACCACCTGGTGTCGATCATCTGGAGAAATTTTCGCGCGATGATCGTGAAAAATCGCGTGTATCGAAAGAACAGGAAGAGCGTGAACGCGCCAAGGATCAGGAAGTTGACGAACGTGAAAGAATTTTACAACGAGACGATCGGTAACGTCCGATTATCTGTATTAAACCGAATTTCCATTTTGTTTTTCGTTTTTTTTTTTTTTTTGGCGATTCGCATTTAACATTGAAACTTTTTTCTTTAAGAAATCGCGAACGTGACGATCGTATTGAGCGTGGACGCGAACGCGATGATCGTGGCGATCGTAGGATAATTGATCGTGAGCGGGACAGAGAGAGAGAACGTGATCGTGAAAGGGACGATCCGCGAGAGAGGCCAGTATCGAGTCGAGAGCATCAGGACAGAATGCGCGAAAAAGAGGAGCGTGAGAGGCGAGAAAAGGAGAAAGAACGCGATGATAGGCACATTAGAGATCGTCGTGATGAGGAACGACCGATCGATAAGAGAGATTATGAAAAGGATCGGTAAATATAAAAAAAATAAATATAATAATCATATCACTTTCACATTTAACGTGTTCGAGAGAATAATAATTTGCTCACTTTTGCAGTTACAGAGACGATCGTGATCGGCACAGAATTGATGACAAAACTCGTGGACGCGATCGTGAGCGCAAAGATCGTGATTACGAGATGGAGAAAGAGCGTGAGCGTCACGAGCGTTACGAAAGATACTCGGTAGATCGTAAAAAAGCGAAGAAAAGCTCGAGCCCACATCCGCCAAAGAGAGGCAACGAGGCGAAAGACGCGTCGCCGGAAAGAACAAAGAGGAAGGACAAAGATCACGAGGACAGATCAGAGGAGAAGAAGAAGGAGAAAAAGATCAAGGAAAAGAAGAAGAAAAAGGATGGTGACGAGAAGGAGAAAAAGAAGAAAAAGAAGAAGGAAAAACGTTCGATGCAGAAGGAAATGACGAAGGAAGAGGCTCAAAAAGTAGCGACGACGACAGAGTCAGATTCCCTGCAAGAGGTGAAAACATCGAACGAAAGTTCCTCCTTGAAAGTCGAGGAAATTATGAGATCCGAAACTTTACCGGTGGAAGAATGCAGCGAACCACCCAATATTACAATGTCGAAGGATAAATTCGAGGATAAGTCGTTGGTGATAAATCCCGAGCCACCGGAAGTCATCCCTGACGAAAAACCTTCTATGGATGTTGCTGAATTTGGTACAAATCCACCAAATCCAAATTTCAAACCAATACCCGAGATAAAGGAGGATGTGAAGCCTCTTGAGAGCCTTTATGCTGGCCTCGACGATACGGAAGTGAAAATTGCCGTTGTCGATGAAAAATACTCGTTACTGTCGACGAGCGGAATTGACGAGGAAAGCAGTAATGTGGAAACGACGCTCTCGCCACCGGAAATGGAGACGAAGAGCTCAGTTCCGATATCCGCAGCATCGTCGAGCCTTGGCCAAGCTGTGAAAGATAATGGACCGGAAGTGGACGGAAAATCGCCGAAAAAGGATGAATTTTTGGCTCAACTTCCAGAACTCTCAAAATGGGAGCGTGAAGAGACGACAGAGAAATTCGACACCGTTCCCGAATCACCTACAACCGAAGAACCAACAGCAGGCAGCTCTGACGAATCAAAATCAACAAAAGTCGTTACATCGGAGGTATTGAAGAGAGCAGAAAATGCCATATTTCAAAAGGCCATCAACGCCATCAGGCCGATAGAGATAAAGAAGATAAGCGAGAGTCGTAAGATTCTTTATCAAAATCCTGAACCAAAGATAATCGAGGTTGAGCCAGCCCGAGAGACGAGAAAGAGCGTCAATGTAACGATTAATGTTGGACGTAACGAGAGAAACGTTGAGATTACGGAACCGGCGAAAAAGGCAAAGCTGGATCGGACAAAATTCAAACCCGTGCCAGAGAGTCATTCACCGACGAGGCTCTCGGCCAAGGAAAGACTTGGTGATAAAATCGACGATGAGAAGGAAAGAAAACCGAATCAGACGAAGAATTTTGGTGAGCGAAGGGATTCGGGCAAGGGCGAGATGGGACGACAGAGATCAAGATCACCGAGAAATTCTCGAGATCGAAGATCCTCGCCTGCCTCGGACCGACGAGTTGAGCCCGTGAGTGTCAGTAATAGTGAGAGAAAAGTTTTCCTTGACGATCGTAAGCGAGATCGTGAGAGAAATGAGAGACCAAGAGAGCGGAACGAGGCAAAGAACGAGAGACACGATTCGAGGGGCGAGTCGAGAGACACGAGAATCGATAGTAGATTGGAATTCCGATCGAGCAGAAATGAGTCAAAAAGCGAAAGAAACGAGAGAGAACGGGGTGAAAAGGAACGAGGTGATCGTGGTGATCGAAGAGCTCGGACTCCACCGGCTCAGCTGACGAAACGCGAAGAATCGAACAAGTCTATTTCCCTCAAGCGCAAAGAACCGACTGGACCACCGGCGATTCTCGTTGAGGAGGAAGTCGAGAGGAAAAAGGAGAAAAAACCGAGAGAGGAGAAAAAGAGGAAGAAAGAGCACAGAAGTCGAAGTAAATCTAAGGATCGCAAGAGACGAAAGGAGAAGAAGCACAAAAAGGAGAAGGAAAGAGCATTAGAGAAAAAACTAAAACACAAAGAGGATAATTCATCCGCGCCACCTCCCGCAGTTCCAATTCCAGTCGCAAGTTCTGCAAGAGACAAATTTGCGATTCCTGATATGAAAAAGAGTATTCAGGATGCTCAAGAAATTCCTCGTGTTGATTTGTCAGCTAAAAAACAGCGTAAAAATCCAAGACTCGTTTCCGATCGTAAGCGCAGCGTTCTCGATGAGGCAAATTTCGAGCCGGATTATTCAGCCTCGGACTCGGACACCGATGGCGAAGAGAGCAAAGGTACGAGTCTACCGGCGAAAAAAGCCAAACTAGAGGCGACCAGCGGTGAAACGCTCGTCGAGAAAATTGTCGAGACGAAAATATTGAAAAAACGTGTTAAATCAACAAGTTCCGAAGATTATTCGACAAGTGACTCGGATAGCTCGTCAAGCGACACAGACAGCTCCGAGGATTCGCACAGAAAGAGAAAGAGAAAGCATAAAAAACACAAGAAGCGTAAATCAAAGAAGGAAAGCAGCTCTGATTCTGACACTTATACAGACTCATCGAATTCAAGCTCGGACGAGAGACACAAGAAGAAATCCAAGAAATCGAAGAGCAAGAGCAAACAGGCAAAGAAAAAGAAGAAGGCAAAACACAAATGACGACGTTAGAAACTGCAAGGGTGGTGGAAAAATGGGGGAAAAAGAGGGAGGACGCGAGAAAATTGCTTCTCCCTTTCAAATAAATTTGAGGAGAAAAAAAAAGAAATTATACGATTATACATCGGGATATTTAAGCACTTTGGACTGTCGACATTGTCGATGTTCTCTTGTCCGCTGGTTACTCTTTACACGATGAGAGTGCTGCTCTTGGAAAAAAAATATAAATAGATTGGCCAACATTTTCTCGAAATGCATTTTGTTTTCCAAGACGTCATAATTCACATAAATTATGGTGTTCTTATGCATTTAGGGGAATCCCTATTTTTTTGGAGCATGCATTTGGAGAATATGGCTAGCCTATAAAAAATAAAAAATAAAATACTACAGTAGATAAAAAACGTAGATAATCGATTTTCAGGTCCCTTCGAACGCTCGCGTTATTTCGAAAATTAATTATTTATTAATATTATCTTCAGTATTCAGCTGTCGTGTCCGATGATTAAGAAACAAACAAAAATGAAAAAAAAAAACGAAAAATAGGACGGGAGAAATACATCGTGCGTTTAGTGTCTTGAGTTTTTACGTGAGACAACCTGTTCCTCACGGTCGTTATAGTTGCCGTGTAAGAATATCGAATTTGTCCTTAATTTTTCTTCTTTTCGTTCGATTATTCCACGAAAAGAAATAAATACTAGCAGCATCCAATAACGAAGAAAGCCAATTTCACCCGTGTATGTGCGTGCGTTCGTGTGTGTGTGTGTGTGTGTGCGTGCGTGCGTGCGAGTGTGTTACGCGCAATGTACAATACGAGTGTGCAGGACAGCCAATAATTACCGAAGATAATAAATAACGATTGAAAAAAAAAAAGAAACGGACCGACAATTTGAATTTAAAAAAAACAAATGTAATGAAGAAATTTGAGGATGAAAAAAACCAACAACCACTTGTGAATTAATAACTAAAGCTATATTGTACTTTGTAATGTCGATATGTAAAAGTAGTCTTTAAATAAAAACAGATACGAGAATTCTTCTAAATAAATAGTGTTTACAATTTCTTTGGTATGCCTAAAAAAACAGAAAAAATACATTTTTTTTTAAGCATATTGTAATTTTTTTTTAGGTGAATTTATCGGTTGAACCGTTCATGCTTTTAGTCGTCTCGACGAGGCTGTAGAGGAGCGGTATATTTCTTGTTGTCTCACTGTCTCTGACGCCCAAATCCTGAAGCAAGAACGATCTGTCCAGTGGCTGCTTGGAGAGTTGACACTCTGAAAATTTTTACGGCCGATGCCCCAATTAACGATCGTATGAGCATCACAGATCCGCCAAATATCAGTATTGACGAGATTTTATGGATTTTTTAAAATTTTACTCTTCTCGTACATTTTTAAATTCGTTAATTAAGCTTATTATTATTATTGTCATTATTTATTTCAAATTGTTAACTAATTAACTAGAGGTAATTAAATTCATCCACTTGACCCATATAGCGACAGGCCAATTTCATCCAAGTCTTGATAAATTCACCTTACAATAAATTTCATTAGATATTTTTCGAATTTGGATTTTTTTTTTTCGTACCTGCTATAAAAACCGACGAGGTGTATTTGTAACCAATCCAATCTAAATACTCTCGGATAAGTTCATTCATGAGAGTAACATTGCGTGGTCTGTCGATATTCGAAATTCTGTGTGATTTGCTCGAGCCATCCAACAGTCTCATTACCTCAGTACGCATCTCGGCCTTGACACGACCCAGTTGACCGGCACCCTCGAGCGAATCCCTGACAGCTAGTACAAAAATCCATGTCAATCAATAATTCACATCTGCCACGTCGGAACGATATATATAATCATTAATAAATATTTCAAAAAACTGCTAACCATTGATCAAATCTTTCTCCGTCGCCATTTTCAAACAAACAGGTGCACCCCAGACAAAGGCAGGTGCATCTGCGAGATTTCACACACAGGTGCAAGTTATAATAATTTTCAAATTTTCTAGTTTTAACTCTCAACGACAGATGGCGGAGCACGTGCTCATCTCCCTCTTGCGGTAATTCATCCGAAGCTTCGAAATAGAGTAAACATTCAACAATCTTGATAACAAATGCAAACAAAATTCTCTCTCTCTCTCTCCTGCTCATCAGCTTTTGTTGCAATTCTAAATATATTCAAACGAAGATTCGCGTGAGTGATAAGGCTTTTATAATGAAAAAACAGCAATGCCTGGAAACTTAACGCACAGGCCCGCCGATGTTCATATACATTTTAAGCTCGTGACAGATCGATGACAATCGCAAGATTTCCCTGATTTTCCTAGGCCGTTTTGTACCGCAAGTGCGCAGTAACGTTGATTGGTCTGACAGGCATTTGTATATATAACAGACGACGTGCGAAAAAAATCTTCACGTACGGCTCTCGGGTGAAATAATTTGCATGTATATAAATAAGGCAGTGCGGGAACTTTGCGTGAAATCGGATTATAATAAAAATTGAATAGATATATATATATATATACATATATACAGGATTTCCCAGATTTTCACGTATCTAACGTGACCTCTGATTGCCCTCGTTATTCCTTATAGAGATCGCGAGCGAGAGAGAGGGAGGGAGAGAGAAAGAGGTACGAAAGTACGGCGGAAATGTCGCGCTTGCGCGGGGGCCCTTTTCCACAATAGCTTTGAATTTTCAGCTCGGCTCAGTCGCCCTAAGATGGACGGTGGTGGAGCGTACGGTGGTGGAAAGGCCGGAGCCCCGTTTGACCCGATTACTTTCGTACAAAGGCCTCAGGTTATTCTGAAAGCTGTATGTTTGGTGAGTAGTGACGTGAAAATTTCATTTCCCAGTTTTGACATTTGGTTAATTGCTCTCTGGGCTTTTATACAAAAACTCGTGATCTCTTTCTCTCTCTCTCTCTCTCTCGCTTCTTATCAGAGAGTTGTTTTAAATGGTGGACATCGATTCGAGATGAGAGAGAGAGAGCGCGAGAGATGATGTCCCCCCTCTCCTCCCTTTTGGGGTGAAGTGAGCGAGACACTCGCCCCCAGCGAGATGGGGGTTGTTCCTATTGATTTTTCAACGAATTAAAGCTATACGTCCCATGAAAACGTTGCTCTTATGATATGATCATATTTATCATTTCAATACCAACCGAACCTAAAATTCTTCTTTCTGAATCCTAAAAACAACTTTCACCCAAAATACCCGAATTACGAAAATTATACCGTCGACTTCGCCCATTGATAAATTGCTCTCTTCCCCCGCCCCTCCCCTGTCCTTGTATGCTCAATAAATCAAATCTCTCTTTAATATTTTACGTTTTAACTTTTTTTTTTCTTGTTTTCTCTTTTGGTGGAAGAAAAATTATATTATTTTTAAAGTATAATAAAAGTAATTTTTATAAACGCCATTTTGGAAAAATTATATTTCATTAGAATTTTTTTACTCGACTATGTTGAAGCCAGTTGGTTCGATTTTGTTAGTAAAAAAAAAAGTCTTTACACAAAAATCACATTTTATTGATTTTTTCTTGTTTGCATTTTCCTACCATTTTTTTAAAAACTTTTTCGTTAAAATTAAATTACAGCACAGCTCGAGAAAGTATATAATTCAGCGAGCAATATCATAATTTGATCCTTATCGAGTTTCTCTTGAAAATGAACATTACCATTGACAACATTTTTTGTCTTTATTTAGCTGTTTGCCATAATAGTCTTTGGCTGCATAAGCAGCAAAGGATACTTGCAAGATGAGTCGGGCAAAGAATTGTGTCTCTACAACAAGGACGCGAATGCCTGCAACTATGGAGTGGGAATCGGAGTTCTGGCGTTCCTAGCGTCAATGGGATTTCTCGTTGGAGAATATCTATTTGAGCAAATGTCATCTGTTAAAACCAGAAAGCATTATGTACTATTGGATCTTGGGTGAGAAATGTTACGACCCTATAATATTACATTAACCCCTTCGCAGTGTGGCGATGTGTCATAACGCATAAGTGGGCACGACTTTTTTCCGCCCATATATGCGACACTCACAGTCAAGGGGTTAACGAGCTCCAACTTACAGTAATATAATCGAAAAATTGTTTTTTTTTTTTAATCTTTTGCAGCTTTTCTGGCTTTTGGGCATTTCTTTACTTTGTAGGATTTTGCTATTTGACAAATGCATGGAACAAATCTGAAGATCCCTTGGATGGATACGGTGTCAACAACTTACAAGCGGCCATAGCATTTTCTTTCTTCTCAATCTTCACCTGGGTAAGTTTATTGATCGATTATCGAATATCGAAATTATCGAAATTTGCATTTTTTTTTTTTCAAAAATCTCGAGTACTCGGGAGAAAAATCAAATAAATTTTGTTGATTTGCAGGCAGGAAGTGCTTGGTTCGCCTTCCAAAGATTTAAGCAGGGCACAGATGCAGCATTCGCGCCTAGCTACGAGGCAGATCCGGTCGGTGGTGCGGGATACACGAGTTATCCCGATGCCACGGATGCTGCTTATCAAGAGCCCCCGTTCGCTCAGCAACAACAGCAGCGAGGTATGAGCGAATTTCAGGCACCCGCATACTGAATACGTCTCGACGTGTCCTGAACTCTCAAGAGTTATTTAATGAAAAACCAACCAAACAAACAAACAAACAAACAAAAAACTAACCGAAAATACAATATATTTTCAAAGTTAATATTGCACAGGGAGCTACGAACAAGGGACGACATTTGATATACAATTGTAATCGTACAATTGTGCCGCATCGATTCTCTGACTTTCGGTATATATTCATTATTGCTTTCTTTTCCCCAATTTTTTATTAAACATTCCAAAGAAAATATACGTTGAAAAAAAAGCCACCGAAAAAAATGTTTCCTCACTTGTATAGAGTCTCGTCTTTTTTGTAGCTCACGATTAAATATTTGTCGTCGTTCTCTCCAGATTATATACATACAAATATATGTATATACACCTATTATATATATATACATATATATACATATATTTATATCATATGTATTATTGTCGTTTTTGCGAATAGAATTAGACACGTTTCTGCTTATATATATATATATATGAATAAATATATATATATATATATATATATATATATATGTATATGTATATATATGTATGCATATGTACATATATCTTATCAAAATTTGGACATGACCCTTAATCGACTTACATTACGACGATAGGTAGGTAGTTGTACACTCGAAATGGAACTGCAGGCCTCATAAGAAAATCAATGTGAAGAAGAAAAAAGCAAAGAGAGCCTTTTTATCGATAGATCGGTAAATGGGTGATTGTAGAAATAAGAGACAGGATTTCCAGCGTTTATCGATTATATCCTTGGGATTCCGTGCAGAAAAATCCCAGCACTCTTTATAGCCGCGTACGATCCTAATCTGATTCCTCCCATAATAATGAAAAAAAAAAAAAGAAGAAAAAAACGATGACAAATTTTCTCAACCATTTTGGCCAGTATCCATAGATATAAAAGACGAGAGAAATGAGAGAAAGAAAAGAAAAAAAACATTCACCAAATACCCGATCTCATAACGAAAGGATCAACTGACACGTAAATTGGCAGCGTTTATGTGATTTTGCCTCGCACTAACGTTACGCTTTGTGCTTTCAACTTAATAATACGTAATAAAGAAGAACGAAATAAAAGAAAGATACGAAAAAGATAATGAGAAAGAAAAGAAAAAATGCAACAACACGCAACAAAAACAGGAGAGAGGCAAAGTGTATAGTTTGTTGGAATACAATTATTTAGTATTGTATTACGATTTTTATTTATTTCATTTAACATTCTCGCGTATTAAAAAAATACGACTACGAATATCGTCTGTTATATTGGAGAAAAAAAAAAAATAACATCGGAAAAACGTGATGTCCGTGATTAGTTGATTGATATTATATAAATTTAGCTCATAATTGTTGTAAGCATGAGGAAAAAAAAAAGATTTACTTAAACAAACAAAAAACACCCGCATATATTAGCTAGCGAGTGATCTACTTCCGCAAAGGCATATTAGGTGGAAAAAAAAACCAGAAAATAATGTTCATTTTCTCGTTGTTCCGAGATGACGCCAAAAGAGCCCTCGAGATGGCGCGAAAATGATAATTAAACTTCGCTAAGTAGGATACTTGAAACAAAACGCGTATTTAGTGCTGTGTCTCAACCGAGTTGACTAATTATTCTTAAAGAAAGGAACAGAACAAAAATGAACCATACACAAAAGATAGTAATCTTGGCATTTAATGTAGTGAAAATAGACGAGTGTGGATCATTCGCGAGATCTCTCGTGGCACTTCTTTTAGTGAAAAACAAAAAAAAACGAAATATTCTAACTATCGAGAGTCGGGACGGAGAGAATAAAGGGAGAAAATACGATATTCCATTTTTTTTTTTTTTTTTTGCAAAAATTGTTTATTATAGAGCGCTCATAAAAAGAAACCTAACAAAAGTCGAAGGACAAACAAACGCCAAATGATTGTTTTTCGATTTAATAGCTGAAACATATTTATTCCATTGCTCCTAGTCACATATACATATATATATATATATATATGTATATAATATTTATGCTATAAAACACACACGGGCACACACACTTAACAGAGGGAGAGAGAGAGACACACACTTGTCACAAACTCTTGTCAAAAAAAAACCTTCGATTCGAGTTATTTGTACATTTTTTCTTTTTCTTACCATAGAAGTTAAGTTGTATATTGGTATAATCGTGTATAACTCGTGTCGCAAGCTTGGACTGCCCGCCTTTTCTGCTCGAGACGACCACAGTAAAACAACTTGGAAAATAAGACAAAAACGAGAGCAAAAAAAAAAAAAAAGAGTGAAGAGATGAAAAAAACAAATCGTGTAATATTTCGATGTGTGTATAATCAAGCAATAGGCGCGGCGTGTTAACGGCCCAAAGTGATGTGACTGTATGAATGTTATTCGTGTATAATCTCGGTAGTATTATTTGGAATCGCGGTTATAATATTGTAGAGCAGAAGAATGTACTTGAGTATTAAACATACAAAAAAGAGAAACAAAGAAAGAAAGAAAAAAAAAAGAAGAAAAGAATTACAGGAGCGAAAAAATTACTCTAGCTGTATGATACGTGCGGGTGGAGAATGCCAGCCCACCTAACTTCAAATCGCATATAAATGTTACCATCTATCGTGTTAAAATCTTCGTCAAATCTGTTTTATTCTATCCCGAGCATTCAATCCATTTCTCGTTATTTTCCCTTGAAACAAGGAAATTGCCCAACATGAAGGTGAGTCCCTGGGTGAGTTTCGTAAGTATACTTATTATAAGAATATAATAATATACTATAATATTGTTCGAGTATTTAAGCATCTTTTTTTTTTTAAATATATTGTTTCGATATTCTTTTACAATATTTTTTTTATAATATGCACAGATCGTGAGGAAAAAGAGTGAGAAAAGTTAATTTTCATGTATATCGATATAGAGCTAAACTTTTACATATATGTACAATGTTTCGTTATTTCACCACTGCTGGCGCTCCCTGTCAATAGATTCACGAAGCAAAATAACGGAACTAACTATATAATACTTACGTTATATTACGCTTTACACGTGTCTGTTTATACATTTAATGATACAAGCAGAGACTTCCGGTTTAAGTGGGATACACAACTGTGTCATTTTTCTACATATATATTTGTATCTACGAATGCATGTATATATACATAATATACACCACTCAGCGCTCCGAACGACATATGCGGACAAAAAAAACTTCGCTCTTACCGATATCCACTTACCGGAGTGATTCTATCGTACCTATATATCTATATTTTCAGAAGAACAGTCAAAAAAAGAACGTACATCTTTTCGTTTTTTGTAACATCCGCATGACTATAGTCATATAAAGAGAAAAAAAGGAACGAAGAGAGTGCTGTAGCGATATTGACTGTAAGATTTACGTATTATCGCGTAACAGTCCGTCTCTCCTAACGTGTTCAATTGAAAAAAAAAAACTAGAAAAACCACCGTGCGCACGAGATAACCTCTCTCTCGTTTCGTGTTCTCGTCGAGCAAAGAAAAAAGTGTGTGTGTGTGTGCAAAAGATCGAAACACTCTTTCTCTCTCTGACATCTGTTTCTCGAACGTATGTTTAATATATTTTTGGTCATGCGCTTCTATTTTCGGAATATCTCACGGACGGACGGGTAAACGGATTAAAATCTGAGAAGGTCGTAAACAAAATTGGAGCAATCGTAACCTTTCAAATATTTAAGAATTCAAGTTTTTGTCAAGGGCGAGTTGCACTTTTTCTCTCTCTCTCTCTCTCTCTCTCTTTCTTTCCATCTCGAAATACAAGCAGTCTCTTTCTCTGATTGATTCGTTTTCTCGTACGATCTGTTGCCTACGTGTGATATTTTCATCTGAGTGGTTTTTTTTGTATAAATTTTTGTTTTTCAATATCCAGAATCGTTGATTCAACCATCATGTCAGAATCCAGAGAGCCGAGCAGCAATAATAGCAATGCCTGTGTAGTTTGCTACCGAGATGTTGAGATTTATAGCATTGGATTATGCGAGCATCCAGTGTGTTATGAGTGCAGCACCCGAATGAGAGTACTTTGTCAACAAAATGAGTGTCCTATATGTCGTCAGGATTTACCAAAAGTCGTATTTACGACTGTCGTTAAGCCATTTCGTCATTTGAGGAGGAGCAATCTTTTGGATACTCGTTATAATATATACTTTGATAATCTCGACATACAGGAGAAATTTACAAAGCTTTTGGCCCATGTTTGTCCATTATGTGAGGATAAACAAATGTTTAGTGGCTTTAATGGCCTCAAGGATCATATGAGAAGGCAACATGAGCTTCACTACTGTGATCTATGTGTTGAAAATTTGAGGGTAATTATTTTATTCTCTATTGTTATTTTTGTAATGTTAATAATAATCATATTTATTAATGATGATTTATAATTCTTTTATTGTTGTTGAAAAATCTTAATATTTTAGAGTAAAATTATACTAATACTAATTACTAGTATTATTATAATTATTAGGGTTACAATATAATAATAATGGTCAGTATCTTATATTCTCTCTTTTCTCTATTCTCATAGATATTTTCACACGAAAGACGTTGCTATACACGTTCAAATCTAAGCCAACATCGTCGCAAGGGTGACCCCGATGACAAGAGTCACAAGGGTCATCCTCTTTGTGAATTTTGCGATCAACGTTACATGGACAATGACGAGTTGTATCGTCATTTACGACGTGATCATTTATATTGTCATTTTTGCGATGCCGATGGACTTCATCATTATTACAATTCATACAACGATTTGCGCGAACACTTTAGAAACGAGCATTATCTCTGCGAGGAGGGTACATGCATTGAGGAGATGTTTACCGCAGTATTTAGAACGGACATTGATTTAAAAGCTCACAAGGCTTGCATACATGGAAAACATCTTGGAAAAGCGGCCGCGAAGCAAGCTCGTACATTGGAGTTGGAATTTACTCTTGCACCGAGAGGCGATAATCGTAATAATCGACGAGTCGCTGGAGGCCCATCTGGAGGAAATAGCGGAAGTGCCAATATGAGCGGAGGATCTACATCGAATTCACGTAGACCCAGAGATTACAACAATCGCGAACAGCAACAACATGGATCATCAATGGGAATAAGAGATTATCAAGCCGATACCGCAGACTCCGGTGGTTTTGCCCAAATTCCCTTCGACATGGTCGAGAGTGCAGCTTTTGTGCGTCAACCGGATGTAAGAAGTACTGAGGAATTTCCATCTCTTGGTAATGCCTCACCCGTAATACCAAATTTGGGCCAATCACGAGGACGTGGAAATCTCACGATACGGGGTAGTCTCAAGCCTCAAACATTGGCAATAACGGATGAAAATTTTCCAGCCCTTGGACCGGAATCTGGTATTCCTGGAAATGCAGCAGCAGCTATGTCAAAAACCGTGAACCTTAGCGTTTTTAGTAGTAATAAATCAGACTCTGTTGGTTCTCAACGTCCTCACAGCGCGGCTCCCAATGTATCGATTCATGTTAATCACAAAACCGACGGGACCGTGACAACTAGAGTTTCCGGACCAAATATTCGGATAAGACCGAGTCAACGCTCGTCCATGGATTGTGACTTTCCGGCTCTGGGTAGGTCAAATCTTCCAGCTGGCTTGAGCACCAGCAGCTCCAATACCGGTCAATGGACCAAGGTCACTTGTGTCAAACAAGCATCAGCACCACCGACTCCAAAAGCAAAAAAAGTCGCACCATCGCCATTTGCCGAATTTCCACCGCCATTACCGTCATCTGATGATTTTCCAAGTTTATCGAAACCCGCACGTTCCAAAAAACAACTCTCTATTGCCGTAGTCCCGGAACAATCGAGCTGGCATCAGTCCCATAATGGCGACAGTAATGAAGCAAAAGCGACGGGTGACGCGACAAAGGGGAAAGCCAAAAAGAAAAAGGTGAAACAGCAACAATCCAGTGGAAATAATTCGAGCAGCAATGAATCCACAAGCTCAAAATCAAACACTAATCAGACAACGAAAAAGGATAGCGAGAGAGCCAATAAAGTCGTGGAAAATTTACAGAGAAATTCCAATGCTAGAAGTTCGACAGTGATAAAGAGAAAAGACGAGGATACGATGGATGTGGCAAAGAGCGACAATTCGACAAAGAGAAAAGAGTCCGAGAGAATGAAGAAGGAAAAAAGAAAAGGCCCGAGCAGTCCGACTTCCGATCAGGTGATAAAATCATCGAGTTCCCATCAATCCACTGTGGAAACGACGAACAACCAAATTAGCAAGAATAATTCTGATTCTACACCAAGAAAACGATCCGAGCTCAAAATCGATAGTTTGAACTCAACCAATGACAACACTTACAGGATGGAGGAAGAATTTCCAACCTTGAAAGGAGGGAAAAGTTCCGCTGTAACTGGTAATGGCAAATTAATGGCAAAATTGACGAATCCACCGCCAGGTTTTGGAAGTGCGACACCACCACCTCCAGGATTTGCCGTTAAACTCAACACCGATGAGCGCTCGACGAGGCTCAATAGCGGTTTAACATTCACAAACAGTTCTGGCGAAAGTTACAGCATATTACCAATGAAAAATGAGCCTAACAAGATTTACATTTATGCACCACCTTTAGATTTTCAAACGCGCAACAAAAATCTCGTTGCAAAAGTCACCGAGGTGCTCGGCGATCAAGAACCAATTCAAGAATTTCGTTATCTCAGCGGTTTGTTTCGTCAGGGTGCTTGCAGTGCCGAGGATTATTACAAACGTTGTCGTAGCGCGATGGGTCTCAGCGCTTTTGAGACTGTTTTTCCGGAGATTCTCGTTCTCCTTCCCGATATTGATAAGCAACAAGAACTTTTCGCCCTGCACAAGAGAGAATCTAACGGTAAGGTTCGGTCATTAGAAGCTTGCACGATTTGCGGTCAAATAATGAAAAGTGGGCCCGACCAAAGAGCCCATTCGTCGAGTCACACGATGGAAAATCATTTTCCGGCTCTTGGCGATTCGTACAATGCCCAACCGTCCACCACTTGGGTCGTTCGAAAAGCTGTCTGATCCACGGATTTCTTATACAAATATCTTCGATCTTTTTTTTTTTTTGTTGCAAAATCGTTTTTGTCGCTTTTGCGTCAAAATTCGTGTCTTTACCCCCTTCACCATTATCATCAGGGACAAAGTTTTTGCTGTACGTTTTATCGCAATTTTGCATACCAGGACTCTTGCCTTGTTCGTACAGAGTTTGTTCGACATGATTAATCAATGTACATAAAATACGTAAATTGCGAATAACTAATGGAAAATGCTCTTTTTACTTTTCGATCCATTGTTGTTCCGAGTTCGAGGGTGTTCAATCCGAACTGATCGTAGATCGGATTATACAGAATCATAGAGTTTCAACAGAATTTACAAAAAGGAGCAACACCAAATGTAAAAAAAAACAAACAATTGTTTGATACGTTGTAAGTAAATACGTATGTACCTCCGGGATGTACTGTTTTGTACAATAATAAAGTTACATTAGTATGGGTTCATTGTGGGTATTTTTTTTTTCTTTTTTTCATTGACCAAAAAATATAAAAATCCTCTTTCCTGTATCTCATTATGATTTTTATTCAAAGTATGCCAAGATGGCTAGTTTTTCTCCAAGATTACAAACTATTGATTCATCCATCAAATTTTTAATCATAAAATCGTGACTATGATTAACGATATTGGGCCCGCGCAAGTGGCCACATTCGTGAAGAATAATAAGCATATTATTTTCATTATTATTTTTCTTTATTTTTCCTCTCCCTTTTGTTTCCATCACATCAGAATACTCGTTCTTAAATCATACATATGTACTAAAATTACGAGATAGTCTCAGACATGTATTTTATTATTCAATCAACATGATCGTACAAACGCGCATATGCATGTCAGTGCAATTTTTTTTTTACACCCGTATTATGCAAAGTTGTAATTAATTTTTGTTAAAAATTTATTGAGATAACAGCAGATGACGAAAATTCGGAAGATCATATTAGAGTTCTTGAATTTTGGTGCACAAGCACGATAAGTAATTCTTCCATTGTGTAAAAAATGTTATCGAAAATACGGGTCGCCTCACTGAATCACTCACTGACAATTACCAGAGAATATTTTGCGCATCTTTTATTTTTTCGCATATTCAAAGTCCAAGGTGCTCGAGCGATGATTTGCCGGGGGGAAAAAAAATATGGTTCTCCAAACGCCATCACAGGTAAAACATCGAACGAGGGTGTTTCCAAGGCCATGATGAATATTCGAGGGTGAAAAAAAAAACAAAAATCATCAATGCCAATTTACAAATCCAAAGTCCAACGAAGATTTCCAATGATCGGCGAGTAGTGACTCTCCCGTAATTTGGTAAGCGCGTGTTTCGAGGCGAAAAACCGGAAGTATCACTTTTTGGCGAGTTCATTGCTGAGCCAATCGAGACCCTCGTAAAGACCTTGACCTTGAGTAGCGCATGTACTCTGTATGTACCAATGACGTCCGCGTAGTGCGTTTAATCCAAGTTTGTCGGTTAATTCAGCAGCTGACATTGCATTTGGTAAATCTTGTTTATTAGCAAATACCAAAAGTACAGCATCTCTCAGCTCATCCTCTTTGAGCATATTTGCCAATTCTCTCTCAGCCTCGGAGATTCTTTCCCGATCATTGCTATCAACGACATATATGAGACCCTGGGTATTTTGAAAATAATGCCTCCACAATGGACGTATCTTGTCCTGGCCACCAACATCCCATACAGTGAAACAGATGTTCTTATATTCAACAGTCTCAACGTTAAATCCAATTGTTGGTATAGTCGTGACAATTTCGCCAAGTTTTAGCTTGTAGAGAATCGTCGTTTTTCCCGCAGCATCAAGACCAACCATGAGAATTCTCATTTGCTTTTTTCCGAATAAACGGGTCAGTAAACTGCTGATTGTCAAACCCATTTTGGCTTTTTTCCTCTAATATGCGGTCACTTTGGTGAGTGTGTGTGCGCGCGCGCAGCCGTTACCGGTTATGTGTGCGTGGCGCGCAGAACCTCAAAAATAAATGAGTTGATGCAATTGCAGGTTTGTCAGACAATCTTCGTGTTAATTATGAGTTACCCGAGTGCGCCGTGAGATAATCGCTATATTGAGGATTTTGATGCTGGTACACACCTCGACGTTTATGTGGATACGCCCTGACGATCTTGTAGACGAAACCGATCAGTTTTTGCTCTTGAATCCACCTTGACGGGAATATTCCACTTTGTCTTGACGACGTGACTACTTCTTTTCTTTGGACGTATATATATTGCTTTTCTTGCCTGACTTTTTTATTTTTATCAATGCTTTTATCCTTTTGTGCACCTCGGGCTGGCTCTCTCTTTCTCTCTCGCTCGTTGGCGTTTTACTGTCGTGTCGTGATGGGGAAACGTAAACGTCACTCTCAACTCGTTGAACAGCCGTATGTCGTCGTTGTTGTCGTATAACGACGTACTTCGTCGTTCGCTTTCCGCAGGTTTTTTCAACCACAGAGAGGTATATGCATGAATGTCCGTGTGTGTGTGAGTGTGTGTGTATGCGCGTAGGTGTCCCCATGGGTGTCCCAGAGTACCGGAAATAGCTGGCACTGCCGGCGGCAATGGCGGCATCTTTTTAAGAGCATTTTCGGTGAGGTTTTCAAACACTCGAAGAATATTCCAAATACCAGCCACAGTTGGACGGTTTGGTGGGTAGTCGAGCGAATTTACCGTACAACTTCGCCATCTGGATTACCTGGCACCTTCTTCATTGAACTAAAGACTAAAGAACTTAAGAGGATGTGAAAGCTCTATTTTACCATCGTAGCAGACCTGAATTTTCGTGCAAATAACATTGCAAAACTATCGAACCAAATGAAAGGACATTTTAGTATACAATCCAGTTAGTAGTATCCTATAAGGTGACATTCTTAGAATTTTGAAATTCCAAAAAAAAAATTACAGTTTGCATTGCAACCAGTTATCTGTAAAATAAAAATAGATTTACTGACCTTCAAAGCTAGTTATACAAAAAATCCTTTATGTCACCCTATGCAGTAATAAAAAACTTACACACTGAGTACTTGTACATTTTTGTAGGTACAAAACTTCGGCAATACTATTTGCACGAAACATTTTGTGGTAAGATTACCTGCATACAAGCCGAGGCCGATCAGTTTAGCCCAAATTAGGTTCGCGAAAATTCCGCTAACGAATAATATATACTTGAACGCTAGCGGCGTCTTCTTCGTACTGTAATATATAGTAATAGTGGGAAGAACCAAGTGAACCGGTTGACAAATCTACCTTACGAGGGCCGGTTGAAAAATTTGCCTTACGAGGGCCGGTTGAAAAATTTACCTTGCAAGGGCCGGTTGAAAAATCTACTGTACGAGGGCCGGGTGAAAATCTACCTTACGAGAGTCGGTGGAAAAATCTACCTTACGAGGGCCGGTTGAAAAATTTACCTTACGAGGGCCGTTTGAAAAATTTACCTTACGAGGGCCGGTTGAAAAATCCACCTTACGAGGGCCGGTTGAAAAATCTACCTTACGAGGGCCGGTTGAAAAATCGATATTACGAGGGCCGGTTGAAAAATCTTCCTTACGAGGGCCGGTTGAAAAATGTACTTTACGAGGGCCGGTTGAAAAATCCACCTTACGAGGGCCGGTTGAAAAATCGATATTACGAGGGCCGGTTGAAAAATGTACTTTACGAGGGCCGGTTGAAAAATCGATATTACGAGGGTCGGTTGAAAAATGTACTTTACGAGGGCCGGTTGAAAAATCCACCTTACGAGGGCCATTTGAAAAATCGATATTCCGAGGGCCGGTTGAAAAATGTACTTTACGAGGGCCGGTTGAAAAATCGATATTACGAGGGTCGGTTGAAAAATGTACTTTACGAGGGCCGGTTGAAAAATCCACCTTACGAGGGCCATTTGAAAAATCGATATTCCGAGGGCCGGTTGAAAAATGTACCTTACGAGGGCCGGTTGAAAAATGTACTTTACGAGGGCCGGTTGAAAAATTCACCTTACGAGGGCCGGTTGAAAAATCTACCTTACGAGGGCCGGTTGGAAAATCGATATTACGAGGGCTGGTTGAAAAATGTACTTTACGAGGTCCGGTTGAAAAATCCACCTTACGAGGGCCGGTTGAAAAATCGATATTACGAGGGCCGGTTGAAAAATGTACTTTACGAGGGCCGGTTGAAAAATCTACCTGACGAGGGCCGGTTGAAATATCCCCCCTACGAGGGCCGGTTGAAAAATCGATATTACGAGGGCCGGTTGAAAAATGTACTATACGAGGGCCGGTTAAGAAATAGATATTACGAGGGCCGGTTGAAAAATGTACTTTACGAGGGCCGGTGGAAAAATCTACCTTACGAGGGCCGGTTGAAAAATCGATATTACGAGGGCCGGTTGAAAAATGTACTTTACGAGGGCCGGTTGAAAAATCTACCTTACGAGGGCCGGATGAAAAATCTACCTTACGAGGGCCGGTTGAAAAATCTACCTTACGAGGGCCGGTTGAAAAATCGATATTACGAGGGCCGGTTGAAAAATGTACTATACGAGGGCCGGTTGAAAAATCGATATTACGAGGGCCGGTTGAAAAATGTACTTTACGAGGGCCGGTTGAAAAATTCACCTTACGAGGGCCGGTTGAAAAATCTACCTTACGAGGGCCGGTTGGAAAATCGATATTACGAGGGCCGGTTGAAAAATGTACTTTACGAGGGCCGGTTGAAAAATCTACCTGACGAGGGCCGGTTGAAATATCCCCCCTACGAGGGCCGGTTGAAAAATCGATATTACGAGGGCCGGTTGAAAAATGTACTTTACGAGGGCCGGTTGAAAAATCCACCTTACGAGGGCCGGTTGAAAAATCGATATTACGAGGGCCGGTTGAAAAATGTACTATACGAGGGCCGGTTAAGAAATAGATATTACGAGGGCCGGTTGAAAAATGTACTTTACGAGGGCCGGTGGAAAAATCTACCTTACGAGGGCCGGTTGAAAAATCGATATTACGAGGGCCGGTTGAAAAATGTACTTTACGAGGGCCGGTTGAAAAATCTACCTTACGAGGGCCGGATGAAAAATCTACCTTACGAGGGCCGGTTGAAAAATCCCCCTTACGAGGGCCGGTTGAAAAATCGATATTCCGAGGGCCGGTTGAAAAATGTACTTTACGAGGGCCGGTTGAAAAATCCACCTTACGAGGGCCGGTTGAAAAATCTACCTTACGAGGGCCGGTTGAAAAATCTACCTTACGAGGGCCGGTTGAAAAATGTACTTTACGAGGGCCGGTTGAAAAATCTACCTTACGAGGGCCGGTTGAAAAATCCCCCCTACGAGGGCCGGTTGAAAAATCGATATTACGAGGGCCGGTCGAAAAATGTACTTTACGAGGGCCGGTTGAAAAATCTACCTTACGAGGGCCGGTTGAAAAATCGATATTACGAGGGCCGGTTGAAAAATGTACTATACGAGGGCCGGTTGAAAAATCTACCTTACGAGGGCCGGTTGAAAAATCCCCCCTACGAGGGCCGGTTGAAAAATCGATATTACGAGGGCCGGTCGAAAAATGTACTTTACGAGGGCCGGTTGAAAAATCTACCTTACGAGGGCCGGTTGAAAAATCGATATTACGAGGGCCGGTTGAAAAATGTACTATACGAGGGCCGGTTGAAAAATCGATATTACGAGGGCCGGTTGAAAAATGTACTTTACGAGGGCCAGTTGAAAAATTCACCTTACGAGGGCCGGTTGAAAAATCTACCTTACGAGGGCCGGTTGAAAAATGTACTTTACGAGGGCCGGTTGAAAAATCTACCTGACGAGGGCCGGTTGAAAAATCCCCCCTACGAGGGCCGGTTGAAAAATCGATATTACGAGGGCCGGTTGAAAAATGTACTTTACGAGGGCCGGTTGAAAAATCGATATTACGAGGGCCGGTTGAAAAATGTACTTTACGAGGGCCGGTTGAAAAATTCACCTTACGAGGGCCGGTTGAAAAATCTACCTTACGAGGGCCGGTTGGAAAATCGATATTACGAGGGCTGGTTGAAAAATGTACTTTACGAGGTCCGGTTGAAAAATCCACCTTACGAGGGCCGGTTGAAAAATCGATATTACGAGGGCCGGTTGAAAAATGTACTTTACGAGGGCCGGTTGAAAAATCTACCTGACGAGGGCCGGTTGAAATATCCCCCCTACGAGGGCCGGTTGAAAAATCGATATTACGAGGGCCGGTTGAAAAATGTACTATACGAGGGCCGGTTAAGAAATAGATATTACGAGGGCCGGTTGAAAAATGTACTTTACGAGGGCCGGTGGAAAAATCTACCTTACGAGGGCCGGTTGAAAAATCGATATTACGAGGGCCGGTTGAAAAATGTACTTTACGAGGGCCGGTTGAAAAATCTACCTTACGAGGGCCGGATGAAAAATCTACCTTACGAGGGCCGGTTGAAAAATGTACTATACGAGGGCCGGTTGAAAAATCGATATTACGAGGGCCGGTTGAAAAATGTACTTTACGAGGGCCGGTTGAAAAATTCACCTTACGAGGGCCGGTTGAAAAATCTACCTTACGAGGGCCGGTTGGAAAATCGATATTACGAGGGCCGGTTGAAAAATGTACTTTACGAGGGCCGGTTGAAAAATCTACCTTACGAGGGCCGGTTGAAAAATCGATATTACGAGGGCCGGTTGAAAAATGTACTATACGAGGGCCGGTTGAAAAATCGATATTACGAGGGCCGGTTGAAAAATGTACTTTACGAGGGCCAGTTGAAAAATTCACCTTACGAGGGCCGGTTGAAAAATCGATATTACGAGGGCCGGTTGAAAAATGTACTTTACGAGGGCCGGTTGAAAAATCTACCTGACGAGGGCCGGTTGAAATATCCCCCCTACGAGGGCCGGTTGAAAAATCGATATTACGAGGGCCGGTTGAAAAATGTACTATACGAGGGCCGGTTAAGAAATAGATATTACGAGGGCCGGTTGAAAAATGTACTTTACGAGGGCCGGTTGAAAAATCGACCTTACGAGGGCCGGTTGAAAAATCGATATTACGAGGGCCGGTTGAAAAATGTACTATACGAGGGCCGGTTGAAAAATCGATATTACGAGGGATGGTTGAAAAATGTACTTTACGAGGGCCGGTTGAAAAATCGATATTACGAGGGCCGGTTGAAAAATCGATATTACGAGGGCCGGTTGAAAAATCTACCTTACGAGGGCCGGTTGAAAAATCGATATTACGAGGGCCGGTTGAAAAATGTACTTTACGAGGGCCGGTTGAAAAATGTACTTTACGAGGGCCGGATGAAAAATCCACCTTACGAGGGCCGGTTGAAAAATCTACCTTACGAGGGCCGGTTGAAAAATCGATATTACGAGGGCCGGTTGAAAAATGTACTTTACGAGGGCCGGTTGAAAAATCTACCTTACGAGGGCCGGTTCAAAAATCGATATTCCGAGGGCCGGTTGAAAAATGTACTTTACGAGGGCCGGTTGAAAAATCCACCTTACGAGGGCCGGTTGAAAAATCGATATTACGAGGGCCGGTTGAAAAATGTACTATACGAGGGCCGGTTGAAAAATCGATATTACGAGGGATGGTTGAAAAATGTACTTTACGAGGGCCGGTTGAAAAATCGATATTACGAGGGCCGGTTGAAAAATTCACCTTACGAGGGCCGGTTGAAAAATCTACCTTACGAGGGCCGGTTGAAAAATCGATATTACGAGGGCCGGTTGAAAAATGTACTTTACGAGGGCCGGTTGAAAAATGTACTTTACGAGGGCCGGTTGAAAAATCTACCTTACGAGGGCCGGTTGAAAAATCGATATTACGAGGGCCGGTTGAAAAATGGACTTTACGAGGGCCGGTTGAAAAATCGATATTACGAGGGCCGGTTGAAAAATGTACTTTACGAGGGCCGGTTGAAAAATCTACCTTGCGAGGGCCGGATGAAAAATCTACCTTACGAGGGCCGGTTGAAAAATCGATATTCCGAGGGCCGGTTGAAAAATGTACTTTACGAGGGCCGGTTGAAAAATTGACCTTACAAGGGCTGGTTGAAAAATCTACCTTACGAGGGCCGGTTGAAAAATCGATATTACGAGGGCTGGTTGAAAAATGTACTTTACGAGGTCCGGTTGAAAAATCCACCTTACGAGGGCCGGCTGAAAAATCGATATTCCGAGGGCCGGTTGAAAAATGTACCTTACGAGGGCCGGTTGGAAAATCTACCTTACGAGGGCCGGTTGAAAAATGTACCTTACGAGGGCCGGTTGAAAAATCCCCCTTACGAGGGCCGGTTGAAAAATCGATATTCCGAGGGCCGGTTGAAAAATCTACCTTACGAGGGCCGGTTGAAAAATCGATATTACGAGGGCCGGTTGAAAAATTGACCTTACGAGGGCCGGTTGAAAAATGTACTTTACGAGGTCCGGTTGAAAAATTGACCTTACGAGGGCCGGTTGAAAAATCTACCTTACGAGGTCCGGTTGAAAAATCCACCTTACGAGGGCCGGTTGAAAAATGTACCTTACGAGGGCCGGTTGAAAAATCCCCCTTACGAGGGCCGGTTGAAAAATTGACCTTACGAGGGCCGGTTGAAAAATCTACCTTACGAGGGCCGGTTGAAAAATCGATATTACGAGGGCCGGTTGAAAAATGTACTTCACGAGGGCCGGTTGAAAAATCGATATTACGAGGGCCGGTTGAAAAATGTACTTTACGAGGGCCGGTTGAAAAATCTACCTTACGAGGGCCGGATGAAAAATCTACCTTACGAGGGCCGGTTGAAAAATCGATATTCCGAGGGCCGGTTGAAAAATGTACCTTACGAGGGCCGGTTGAAAAATCCCCCTTACGAGGGCCGGTTGAAAAATCGATATTCCGAGGGCCGGTTGAAAAATCTACCTTACGAGGGCCGGTTGAAAAATCGATATTACGAGGGCCGGATGAAAAATCTACCTTACGAGGGCCGGTTGAAAAATCGATATTACGAGGGCTGGTTGAAAAATGTACTTTACGAGGTCCGGTTGAAAAATCCACCTTACGAGGACCGGTTGAAAAATCGATATTACGAGGGCCGGTTGAAAAATCTACCTTACGAGGGCCGGTTGAAAAATCGATATTACGAGGGCCGGTTGAAAAATGTACTTTACGAGGGCCGGTTGAAAAATCTACCTTACGAGGGCCGGTTGAAAAATCGATATTACGAGGGCCGGTTGAAAAATGTACTTTACGAGGGCCGGTTGAAAAATCTACCTTACGAGGGCCGGTTGAAAAATTTACTTCACAAGGGCCGGTTGAAAAATCTACCGTACGAGGGCCGGTTGAAAAATTGACTTTACGAGGGCCGGTTGAAAAATCTACCTTACGAGGGCCGGTTGAAAAACTGACTTTACGAGGGCCGGTTGAAAAATTGACTTTACGAGGGCCGGTTGAAAACTTTACCTTACGAGGGCCGGTTGAAAAATCTAACTTACGAGGGCCGGTTGAAAAATTTACCTTACGAGGGCCGGTTGAAAAATGTACTTTACGAGGGCCGGTTTAAAAATTTTCTTTACGAGGGCCGGTTGAAAAATCTAACTTACGAGGGCCGGTTGAAAAATTTACCTTATGAGGGCCGGTTGAAAAATCTACATTCCGAGGGGCGGTTGAAAAATCTACCTTACGAGGGCCGGTTGAAAAATGTACTTTACGAGGGCCGGTTGAAAAATTGACTTTACGAGGGCCGGTTGAAAAATGTACTATACGAAGGCCGGTTGAAAAATCTACCTTACGAGGGCCGGATGAAAAATCTACCTTACGAGGGCCGGTTGAAAAATCGATATTCCGAGGGCCGGTTGAAAAATGTACCTTACGAGGGCCGGTTGAAAAATCCCCCTTACGAGGGCCGGTTGAAAAATCGATATTCCGAGGGCCGGTTGAAAAATCTACCTTACGAGGGCCGGTTGAAAAATCGATATTACGAGGGCCGGTTGAAAAATGTACCTTACGAGGGCCGGTTGAAAAATCGATATTACGAGGGCCGGTTGAAAAATCGATATTACGAGGGCCGGTTGAAAAATGTACTTTACGAGGGCCGGTTGAAAAATCTACCTTACGAGGGCCGGTTGAAAAATTTACTTCACAAGGGCCGGTTGAAAAATCTACCGTACGAGGGCCGGTTGAAAAATTGACTTTACGAGGGCCGGTTGAAAAATCTACCTTACGAGGGCCGGTTGAAAAACTGACTTTACGAGGGCCGGTTGAAAAATTGACTTTACGAGGGCCGGTTGAAAAATTGACTTTACGAGGGCCGGTTGAAAACTTTACCTTACGAGGGCCGGTTGAAAAATCTAACTTACGAGGGCCGGTTGAAAAATTTACCTTACGAGGGCCGGTTGAAAAATCTACATTCCGAGGGGCGGTTGAAAAATCTACCTTTCGAGGGCCGGTTGAAAAATTTACCATACGAGGGCCGGTTGAAAAATTTACCTTACGAGGGGCGGTTGAAAAATCTACCTTACGAAGGCCGGTTGAAAAATCTACCTTACGAGGGCCGGTTGAAAAATTGACTTTACGAGGGCCGGTTGAAAAATTGACTTTACGAGGGCCGGTTGAAAAATTTTCTTTACGAGGGCCGGTTGAAAAATCGATATTACGAGGGCCGGTTGAAAAATGTACTTTACGAGGGCCGGTTGAAAAATCGATATTATGAGGGCCGGTTGAAAAATGTACTTTACGAGGGCCGGTTGGAAAATCTACCTTACGAGGGCCGGTTGAAAAATCGATATTACGAGGGCCGGTTGAAAAATGTACTTTACGAGGGCCGATTTAAAAATCTACCTTACGAGGGCCGGTTGAAAAATCTACCTTACTGGCCCTCGTAAGGTAGATTTTTCAACCGGCCCTCGTAAAGTCAATTTTTCAACCGGCCCTCGCAAAGTCAATTTTTCAACCGGCCCTCGTAAAGTCAATTTTTCAACCGGCCCTCGTAAAGTCAACTTTTCAACCGGCCCTCGTAACGTAGATTTTTCAACCGGCCCTCGCAAAGTCAATTTTTCAACCGGCCCTCGTAAAGTCAATTTTTCAACCGGCCCTCGTCAATGACGTCACTTCTGGTCACTTCGACGTCACTGCCGGTTGCTTTGACGTCCCTTCCGGTTGTTCCAACGTCATTTCCAGTTGTTTAGACGTCACTTCCGGTTGTTCTGACTTCACGTCCGGTTGTTCTGACGTCACTTCCGGTTGTTCTGACTTCACGTCCGGTTGTTCTGACGTCACCTCTGGTTGCTCTGACGTCACTTCCGGTTGCAATGAGGTCACTTTGCCGATACTTCCAGTCACTTTGACGTCACTTCCGGTCGCTCTGCCGTCACTTCTGGTCACTTTGACGTCAATTCCAGTCACTTTAACGGCACTTCCGGTCGCTTCGACGTCACTTCCGGTCGCATCGACGTCATTTCCGGTTGGGTTAGACGTCACTTCCGGTTGGGTTAGACGTCACTTCTGGTTGGGTTAGACGTCACTTCCGGTTGGGTTGGATGTCACTTCCGATTGGATCAGACGTCACTTCCGGTTGGGTTGACGTCACTTCCGGTTGGGTTAGACGTCACTTCCGGTTGGGTCAGACGTCACTTCCGGTTGGGTTGGATGTCACTTCCGGTTGGGTCAGACGTCACTTCCGGTTGGGTTGACGTCGCTGCCGCTTGGGTCAGACGTTACTTCCGGTTGGGTTAGACGTCACTTCCGGTTGGGTTAGACGTCACTTCCGGTTGGTTCAGACGTCACTTCCGGTTGGGTTAGACGTTACTGATGATTACTAATCTAATTAAAATATGTAAATGAGTATCATTCATTGCACGAGATGAAACAATTACATAATGTATCCGGCGATTGTGCAGAGTGCCGCAAGAGCTCTCTTATCGGCAACGATTATCGGTCACTTGCGATCAATTTTGACGTCATTTCCGGTTAAATTTGACGTAACTTCCGGTCGCAGAGACGTCACTTCTGGTCGCTTTGACGTCACTTCTGGTTGCTCTGACATCACTTCTGGTTGCTCTGACGTCACTACCGGTTGCAATGACGTCACTTCTGGTTGCTCTGACGTCATTTCCGGTCACTTCGACGTCACTGCCGGTTGCTTTGACGTCCCTTCCGGTTGTTCCAACGTCATTTCCAGTTGTTTAGACGTCACTTCCGGTTGTTCTGACTTCACGTCCGGTTGTTCTGACGTCACTTCCGGTTGTTCTGACTTCACGTCCGGTTGTTCTGACGTCACCTCTGGTTGCTCTGACGTCACTTCCGGTTGCAATGAGGTCTTTTCCGATCGCTCTACCGTCACTTCTGGTCACTTTGACGTCACTTCCGGTCGTTTTGACGTCAATTCTAGTCGCTTCGGTGTCACTTCCGATCGCTCTGACGTCACATCCGGTCGCTATGACGTCCCTTCCGGTCGCTCTGACGTCACATCTGGTCGCTCTGCCGTTACTTCTGGTCACTTTGACGTCACTTCCGGTTGCTTTGACGTCAATTCTAGTCGCTTCGACGTCACTTCCGGCTGCAATTTCGTCACTTGCGGTCGCTTTAACGTCACTTCCGGCTGCAATTTCGTCACTTCCGGTCACTTTGAGGTCACTTTCGGTCGCTTTGACGTCTCTGGTCGATTTGACGTCACTTCGGGTTGTTCTAACATCACTTCCGGTTGTTCTAATATCACTTCCAGTTGTTCTGACATCACTTCCGGTTGTTCTGACATCACTTCCGGTTGTTCTGACGTCACTTCTGGTTGATTTGACGTCACTTCCGGTTGTTCTGACGTCACTTCCGATCGCTTTGTCGTCACTTCAGGTCCATCTGTCGGTAAGTTCGCGAAGCTGCAAAATTTCAACGCGAAAATTTTAATTTTTCCGTCACGATGGTGGATCCATCTGCCGGCGAGTTAGCGAAGCAGCAAAATTTCTAGGCAAAAATTCGAATTTTTCCGTCACGATGGTGGATCCATCAGTCGGCGAGTTCGCGAAGCAGCAAAATTTCGAGGCAAAATTTTAATTTTTCTCGCCACGACGGTGGCGCTATCTGCCGGCAAGTTCGCGAAGCTGCAACATTTCAGGGCAACGTTTTTAATTTTCCACCCGACGGTGGCGCCATCTGTTGGCAAGTTGGCGAAGGTGCAAAGTTTCAAGGCAAAAATTTGAGTTTTCCCCACCACGACGGTGGCGTCATTTGCCGGTAAGTACGCGAAGCTACAAAATTTCAAAGCGAAAATTTTGATTTTCCAGCCACGATGGTGGCGCCATCTGCCGGCGAGTTCGCGAAGCAGCAAAATTCCTAGGCAAAAATTTGTATTTTCCCGTCACGACGGTAGGACCATCACCCGGCGAGTTCGCGACACTTCCGGTCGCTTCGATGTCACCTCCGGATGGGTTAAACGTCACTTCCGGTTGGATTAGACGTCACTTCCGGTTGGGTTAGGCGTCACTTCCGGTCGCTTCGACGTCACTTCCGGAAGTGACGCCAAACCCAACTTCCGGTTGGGTTAAACGTCTAACCCAACCGGAAGTGACGTCTAACCCAACCGGAAGTGACGGCTAACCCAACTTCCGGTTGGGTTAGACGTCTAACCCAACCGGAAGTGACGTCTAACCTAACCGGAAGTGACGCCAAACCCAACTTCTGGTTGGGTTAGACGTCTAACCCAACCGGAAGTGACGTCTAACCCAACCGGAAGTAACGTCTAACCCAACCGGAAGAGACGTCTAACCCAACTTCCGGTTGGGTTAGACGTCTAACCCAACCGGAAGTGACGTCTAACCCAACGGGAAGTGACGTCTAACCCAACTTCCGGTTGGGTTAGACGTCTAACCCAACCGGAAGTGACGTCTAACCCAACCGGAAGTGACGCCAAACCCAACTTCCGGTTGGGTTAAACGTCTAACCCAACCTGAAGTGACGTCTAACCCAACCGGAAGTGACGTCTAACCCAACTTCCGGTTGGGTTAGACGTCTAACCCAACCGGAAGTGACGCCAAACCCAACTTCCGGTTGGGTTAAACGTCTAACCCAACCGGAAGTGACGTCTAACCCAACCGGAAGTGACGTCCAACCCAACTTCCGGTTGGGTTAGACGTCTAACCCAACCGGAAGTGACGCCAAACCCAACTTCCGGTTGGGTTAAACGTCTAACCCAACCGGAAGTGACGTCTAACCCAACCGGAAGTGACGTCTAACCCAACTTCCGGTTGGGTTAGACGTCTAACCCAACCGGAAGTGACGTCTAACCCAACTTCCGGTTGGGTTGGACGTCTAACCCAACCGGAAGTGACGCCAAACCCAACTTCCGGTTGGGTTAAACGTCTAACCCAACCGGAAGTGACGTCTAACCCAACTTCCGGTTGGGTTAGACGTCTAACTTAACCGGAAGTGACGTCTAACCCAACCGGAAGTGACGCCAAACCCAACTTCTGGTTGGGTTAGACGTCTAACCCAACCGGAAGTGACGTCTAACCCAACTTCTGGTTGGGTTAGACGTCTCACCCAACCGGAAGTGACGCCAAACCCAACTTCCGGTTGGGTTAAACGTCTAACCCAACCGGAAACCCAAACCCAAACCCAACCGGAAGTGACGTCTAACCCAACTTCCGGTTGGGTTAGACGTTCAACCCAACCGGAAGTTGGGTTTGGCGTCACTTCCGGTTAGGTTAGACGTCACTTCCGGTTGGGTTGTACGTCTAACCCAACCGGAAGTTGGGTTAGTCGTCACTTCCGGTTGGGTTAGACGTCACTTCCGGTTGGGTTAGACGTTTAACCCAACCGGAAGTTGGGTTTGGCGTCACTTCCGGTTGGGTTAGACGTCTAACCCAACCGGAAGTTGGGTTAGCCGTCACTTCCGGTTGGGTTAGACGTCACTTCCGGTTGGGTTAGACGTTTAACCCAACCGGAAGTTGGGTTTGGCGTTACTTCCGGTTGGGTTAGACGTCTAACCCAACCGGAAGTGACATCTAACCCAACCGGAAGTGACATCTAACCCAACCGGAAGTGACGTCTAACCCAACCGGAAGTGACGACTAACCCAACTTCCGGTTGGGTTAGACGTACAACCCAACCGGAAGTGACGTCTAACCTAACCGGACCAGAAATGGTCGAAGTGACCAGAAGTGACGTCATTGACGAGGGCCGGTTGAAAAATTGACTTTACGAGGGCCGGTTGAAAAATTGACTTTGCGAGGGCAGGTTGAAAAATCTACGTTACGAGGGCCGGTTGAAAAGTTGACTTTACGAGGGCCGGTTGAAAAATTGACTTTACGAGGGCCGGTTGAAAAATTGACTTTGCGAGGGCCGGTTGAAAAATTGACTTTACGAGGGCCGGTTGAAAAATCTACCTTACGAGGGCCAGTGAGGTAGATTTTTCAACCGACCCTCGTAAGGTAGATTTTTCAACCGGCCCTCGTAGTCAATTTTTCAACCGGCCCTCGTAAAGTAAATTTTGCAACCGGCCCTCGTAAGGTAGATTTTTCAACCGGCCCTCGTAAGGTAGATTTTTCAATCGGCCCTCGTAAAGTACATTTTTCAACCGGCCCTCGTAATATCGATTTTTCAACCGGCCCTCGTAAGGTAGATTTTCCAACCGGCCCTCGTAAAGTACATTTTTCAACCGGCCCTCATAATATCGATTTTTCAACCGGCCCTCGTAAAGTACATTTTTCAACCGGCCCTCGTAATATCGATTTTTCAACCGGCCCTCGTAAAGAAAATTTTTAAACCGGCCCTCGTAAAGTCAATTTTTCAACCGGCCCTCGTAAAGTCAGTTTTTCAACCGGCCCTCGTAAAGTCAATTTTTCAACCGGCCCTCGTAAGGTAGATTTTTCAACCGGCCCTCGTAAGGTAGATTTTTCAACCGCCCCTCGTAAGGTAAATTTTTCAACCGGCCCTCGTATGGTAAATTTTTCAACCGGCCCTCGAAAGGTAGATTTTTCAACCGCCCCTCGGAATGTAGATTTTTCAACCGGCCCTCGTAAGGTAAATTTTTCAACCGGCCCTCGTAAGTTAGATTTTTCAACCGGCCCTCGTAAGGTAAAGTTTTCAACCGGCCCTCGTAAAGTCAATTTTTCAACCGACCCTCGTACGGTAGATTTTTCAACCGGCCCTTGTGAAGTAAATTTTTCAACCGGCCCTCGTAAGGTAGATTTTTCAACCGGCCCTCGTAAAGTACATTTTTCAACCGGCCCTCGTAATATCGATTTTTCAACCGGCCCTCGTAAGGTAGATTTTTCAACCGGCCCTCGTAAAGTACATTTTTCAACCGGCCCTCGTAATATCGGTTTTTCAACCGGCCCTCGTAGGGGGGATATTTCAACCGGCCCTCGTCAGGTAGATTTTTCAACCGGCCCTCGTAAAGTACATTTTTCAACCGGCCCTCGTAATATCGATTTTTCAACCGGCCCTCGTAAGGTGGATTTTTCAACCGGACCTCGTAAAGTACATTTTTCAACCGGCCCTCGTAATATCGGTTTTTCAACCGGCCCTCGTAGGGGGGATATTTCAACCGGCCCTCGTCAGGTAGATTTTTCAACCGGCCCTCGTAAAGTACATTTTTCAACCGGCCCTCGTAATATCGATTTTTCAACCGGCCCTCGTAAGGTAGATTTTTCAACCGGCCCTCGTAAAGTACATTTTTCAACCGGCCCTCGTAATATCGGTTTTTCAACCGGCCCTCGTAGGGGGGATATTTCAACCGGCCCTCGTCAGGTAGATTTTTCAACCGGCCCTCGTAAAGTACATTTTTCAACCGGCCCTCGTAATATCGATTTTTCAACCGGCCCTCGTAAGGTGGATTTTTCAACCGGACCTCGTAAAGTACATTTTTCAACCGGCCCTCGTAATATCGATTTTTCAACCGGCCCTCGTAAGGTGGATTTTTCAACCGGACCTCGTAAAGTACATTTTTCAACCAGCCCTCGTAATATCGATTTTTCAACCGGCCCTCGTAAGGTAGATTTTTCAACCGGCCCTCGTAAGGTCAATTTTTCAACCGGCCCTCGTAAAGTACATTTTTCAACCGGCCCTCGTAATATCTATTTCTTAACCGGACCTCGTAAAGTACATTTTTCAACCAGCCCTCGTAATATCGATTTTTCAACCGGCCCTCGTAAGGTGGATTTTTCAACCGGACCTCGTAAAGTACATTTTTCAACCGGCCCTCGTAATATCGATTTTTCAACCGGCCCTCGTAAGGTAGATTTTTCAACCGGCCCTCGTAAGGTGAATTTTTCAACCGGCCCTCGTAATATCGATTTTTCAACCGGCCCTCGTAAAGTACATTTTTCAACCATCCCTCGTAATATCGATTTTTCAACCGGCCCTCGTATAGTACATTTTTCAACCGGCCCTCGTAATATCGATTTTTCAACCGGCCCTCGTAGGGGGGATATTTCAACCGACCCTCGTCAGGTAGATTTTTCAACCGGCCCTCGTAAAGTACATTTTTCAACCGGCCCTCGTAATATCGATTTTTCAACCGGCCCTCGTAAGGTGGATTTTTCAACCGGACCTCGTAAAGTACATTTTTCAACCAGCCCTCGTAATATCGATTTTCCAACCGGCCCTCGTAAGGTAGATTTTTCAACCGGCCCTCGTAAGGTAGATTTTCCAACCGGCCCTCGTAAGGTACATTTTTCAACCGGCCCTCGTAAGGTAGATTTTCCAACCGGCCCTCGTAAGGTACATTTTTCAACCGGCCCTCGGAATATCGATTTTTCAACCGGCCCTCGTAAGGTAGATTTTTCATCCGGCCCTCGTAAGGTCAATTTTTCAACCGGCCCTCGTAAAGTACATTTTTCAACCGGCCCTCGGAATATCGATTTTTCAACCGGCCCTCGTAAGGTAGATTTTTCAACCGGCCCTCGTAAGGTCAATTTTTCAACCGGCCCTCGTAAAGTACATTTTTCAACCGGCCCTCGTAATATCGATTTTTCAACCGGCCCTCGTAAGGTAGATTTTTCAACCGGCCCTCGTAAGGTCAATTTTTCAACCGGACCTCGTAAAGTACATTTTTCAACCGGCCCTCGTAAGGTCAATTTTTCAACCGGCCCTCGTAAGGTCAATTTTTCAACCGGCCCTCGTAATATCGATTTTTCAACCGGCCCTCGTAAGGTCAATTTTTCAACCGGCCCTCGTAAGGTAGATTTTTCAACCGGCCCTCGGAATATCGATTTTTCAACCGGCCCTCGTAAGGGGGATTTTTCAACCGGCCCTCGTAAGGTACATTTTTCAACCGGCCCTCGTAAGGTAGATTTTTCAACCGGCCCTTGTAAGGTCAATTTTTCAACCGGCCCTCGTAAAGTACATTTTTCAACCGGCCCTCGGAAAATCGATTTTTCAACCGGCCCTCGTAAGGTAGATTTTTCATCCGGCCCTCGCAAGGTAGATTTTTCAACCGGCCCTCGTATAGTACATTTTTCAACCGGCCCTCGTATAGTACATTTTTCAACCGGCCCTCGTAATATCGATTTTTCAACCGGCCCTCGTAATATCTATTTCTTAACCGGCCCTCGTATAGTACATTTTTCAACCGGCCCTCGTAATATCGATTTTTCAACCGGCCCTCGTAAGGTCAATTTTTCAACCGGCCCTCGTAAGGTAGATTTTTCAACCGGCCCTCGGAATATCGATTTTTCAACCGGCCCTCGTCAGGTAGATTTTTCAACCGGCCCTCGTAAAGTACATTTTTCAACCGGCCCTCGTAATATCGATTTTTCAACCGGCCCTCGTAAGGTAGATTTTTCAACCGGCCCTCGTAAAGTACATTTTTCAACCGGCCCTCGTAATATCGGTTTTTCAACCGGCCCTCGTAGGGGGGATATTTCAACCGGCCCTCATAAAGTACATTTTTCAACCGGCCCTCGTAATATCGATTTTTCAACCGGCCCTCGTAAGGTAGATTTTTCAACCGGCCCTCGTAAGGTCAATTTTTCAACCGGCTCTCGTAAAGTACATTTTTCAACCGGCCCTCGTAATATCGATTTTTCAACCGGCCCTCGTAAGGTAGATTTTTCAACCGGCCCTCGTAATATCGATTTTTCAACCGGCCCTCGTAAGGTAGATTTTTCAACCGGCCCTCGTAAGGTGGATTTTTCAACCGGCCCTCGTAAAGTACATTTTTCAACCGGCCCTCGGAATATCGATTTTTGAACCGGCCCTCGTAAGGTAGATTTTTCAACCGGCCCTCGTAAGGTAGATTTTTCAACCAGCCCTCGTAAGGTGGATTTTTCAACCGGCCCTCGTAAGGTAGATTTTTCATCCGGCCCTCGTAAAGTACATTTTTCAACCGGCCCTCGTAATATCGATTTTTCAACCGGCCCTCGTAAGGTAGATTTTTCAACCGGCCCTCGTAAGGTGGATTTTTCATCCGGCCCTCGTAAAGTACATTTTTCAACCGGCCCTCGTAAAGTACATTTTTCAACCGGCCCTCGTAATATCGATTTTTCAACCGGCCCTCGTAAGGTAGATTTTTCAACCGGCCCTCGTAAGGTGAATTTTTCAACCGGCCCTCGTAAAGTACATTTTTCAACCGGCCCTCGTAAAGTACATTTTTCAACCGGCCCTCGTAAGGTAGATTTTTCAACCGGCCCTCGTAAAGTACATTTTTCAACCAGCCCTCGTAATATCGATTTTTCAACCGGCCCTCGTAGGGGGGATTTTTCAACCGGCCCTCGTCAGGTAGATTTTTCAACCGGCCCTCGTAAAGTACATTTTTCAACGGGCCCTCGTAATATCGGTTTTTCAACCGGCCCTCGTAAAGTACATTTTTCAACCGGCCCTCGTAATATCGATTTTTCAACCGGCCCTCGTAAGGTAGATTTTTCAACCGGCCCTCGTAAGGTAGATTTTTCAACCGGCCTTCGTATAGTACATTTTTCAACCGGCCCTCGTAAGGTCAATTTTTCAACCGGCCCTCGTAAAGTACATTTTTCAACCAGCCCTCGTAATATCGATTTTTCAACCGGCCCTCGTAAGGTAGATTTTTCAACCGGCCCTCGGAATATCGATTTTTCAACCGGCCCTCGTAAGGGGGATTTTTCAACCGGCCCTCGTAAGGTACATTTTTCAACCGACCCTCGTAAGGTAGATTTTCCAACCGGCCCTCGTAAGGTACATTTTTCAACCGGCCCTCGGAATATCGATTTTTCAACCGGCCCTCGTAAGGTAGATTTTCATCCGGCCCTCGTAAGGTAGATTTTTCAACCGGCCCTCGTAAAGTACATTTTTCAACCGGCCCTCGTAATATCGATTTTTCAACCGGCCCTCGTAAGGTCAATTTTTCAACCGGACCTCGTGAAGTACATTTTTCAACCGGCCCTCGTAAGGTCAATTTTTCAACCGGCCCTCGTAAAGTACATTTTTCAACCGGCCCTCGTAATATCGATTTTTCAACCGGCCCTCGTAAGGTAGATTTTTCAACCGGCCCTCGGAATATCGATTTTTCAGCCGGCCCTCGTAAGGTAGATTTTTCAACCGGCCCTTGTAAGGTCAATTTTTCAACCGGCCCTCGTAAAGTACATTTTTCAACCGGCCCTCGGAATATCGATTTTTCAACCGGCCCTCGTAAGGTAGATTTTTCATCCGGCCCTCGTAAAGTACATTTTTCAACCGGCCCTCGTAATATCGATTTTTCAACCGGCCCTCGTAAAGTCCATTTTTCAACCAGCCCTCGTATTATCGATTTTCCAACCGGCCCTCGTAAGGTAGATTTTTCAACCGGCCCTCGTAAGGTGAATTTTTCAACCGGCCCTCGTAAAGTACATTTTTCAACCGGCCCTCGTAATATCGATTTTTCAACCGGCCCTCGTAGGGGGGATTTTTCAACCGGCCCTCGTAAGGTAGATTTTTCATCCGGCCCTCGTAAAGTACATTTTTCAACCGGCCCTCGTAATATCGATTTTTCAACCGGCCCTCGTAAAGTCCATTTTTCAACCAGCCCTCGTATTATCGATTTTCCAACCGGCCCTCGTAAGGTAGATTTTTCAACCGGCCCTCGTAAGGTGAATTTTTCAACCGGCCCTCGTAAAGTACATTTTTCAACCGGCCCTCGTAATATCGATTTTTCAACCGGCCCTCGTATAGTACATTTTTCAACCGGCCCTCGTAATATCGATTTTTCAACCGGCCCTCGTAGGGGGGATTTTTCAACCGGCCCTCGTAAGGTAGATTTTTCATCCGGCCCTCGTAAAGTACATTTTTCAACCGGCCCTCGTAATATCGTGTTTTCAACCGGCCCTCGTATAGTACATTTTTCAACCGGCCCTCGTAATATCGATATTTCAACCGGCCCTCGTAAGGTAGATTTTTCAACCGGCCCTCGTAAAGTACATTTTTCAACCGGCCCTCGTAATATCGATTTTTCAACCGGCCCTCGTAGGGGGGATTTTTCAACCGGCCCTCGTAAAGTACATTTTTCAACCGGCCCTCGTAAGGTAGATTTTTCAACCGGCCCTCGTAAGGTGAATTTTTCAACTGGCCCTCGTAAAGTACATTTTTCAACCGGCCCTCGTAATATCGATTTTTCAACCGGCCCTCGTATAGTACATTTTTCAACCGGCCCTCGTAATATCGATTTTTCAACCGGCCCTCGTAAGGTAGATTTTTCAACCGGCCCTCGTAAGGTAGATTTTTCATCCGGCCCTCGTAAGGTAGATTTTTCAACCGGCCCTCGTAAAGTACATTTTTCAACCGGCCCTCGTAATATCGATTTTTCAACCGGCCCTCGTAAGGTAGATTTTTCCACCGGCCCTCGTAAAGTACATTTTTCAACCGGCCCTCGTAATATCTATTTCTTAACCGGCCCTCGTATAGTACATTTTTCAACCGGCCCTCGTAATATCGATTTTTCAACCGGCCCTCGTAGGGGGGATATTTCAACCGGCCCTCGTCAGGTAGATTTTTCAACCGGCCCTCGTAAAGTACATTTTTCAACCGGCCCTCGTAATATCGATTTTTCAACCGGCCCTCGTAAGGTGGATTTTTCAACCGGACCTCGTAAAGTACATTTTTCAACCAGCCCTCGTAATATCGATTTTCCAACCGGCCCTCGTAAGGTAGATTTTTCAACCGGCCCTCGTAAGGTGAATTTTTCAACCGGCCCTCGTAAAGTACATTTTTCAACCGGCCCTCGTAATATCGATTTTTCAACCGGCCCTCGTATAGTACATTTTTCAACCGGCCCTCGTAATATCGATTTTTCAACCGGCCCTCGTAAGGTAGATTTTTCAACCGGCCCTCGTAAAGTACATTTTTCAACCGGCCCTCGTAATATCGATTTTTCAACCGGCCCTCGTAGGGGGGATTTTTCAACCGGCCCTCGTAAGGTAGATTTTTCAACCGGCCCTCGTAAAGTACATTTTTCAACCGGCCCTCGTAAGGTAGATTTTTCAACCGGCCCTCGTAAGGTGAATTTTTCAACTGGCCCTCGTAAAGTACATTTTTCAACCGGCCCTCGTAATATCGATTTTTCAACCGGCCCTCGTATAGTACATTTTTCAACCGGCCCTCGTAATATCGATTTTTCAACCGGCCCTCGTAAGGTAGATTTTTCAACCGGCCCTCGTAAAGTACATTTTTCAACCGGCCCTCGTAATATCGATTTTTCAACCGGCCCTCGTAAGGTGGATTTTTCAACCGGCCCTCGAAGGTAGATTTTTCATCCGGCCCTCGTAAGGTAGATTTTTCAACCGGCCCTCGTAAAGTACATTTTTCAACCGGCCCTCGTAATATCGATTTTTCAACCGGCCCTCGTAAAGTACATTTTTCAACCGGCCCTCGTAATATCGATTTTTCAACCGGCCCTCGTAAGGTAGATTTTTCAACCGGCCCTCGTAAGGTAGATTTTTCAACCGGCCCTCGTAAGGTGGATTTTTCAACCGGCCCTCGTAAAGTACATTTTTCAACCGGCCCTCGGAATATCGATTTTTCAACCGGCCCTCGTAAGGTAGATTTTTCAACCGGCCCTCGTAAGGTAGATTTTTCAACCGGCCCTCGTAAGGTAGATTTTTCATCCGGCCCTCGTAAGGTAGATTTTTCAACCGGCCCTCGTAAAGTACATTTTTCAACCGGCCCTCGTAATATCGATTTTTCAACCGGCCCTCGTAAGGTAGATTTTTCAACCGGCCCTCGTAAGGTGGATTTTTCAACCGGCCCTCGTAAAGTACATTTTTCAACCGGCCCTCGGAATATCGATTTTTCAACCGGCCCTCGTAAGGGGGATTTTTCAACCGGCCCTCGTAAGGTAGATTTTTCAACCGGCCCTCGTAAGGTAGATTTTTCATCCGGCCCTCGTAAGGTAGATTTTTCAACCGGCCCTCGTAAAGTACATTTTTCAACCGGCCCTCGTAATATCGATTTTTCAACCGGCCCTCGTAAGGTAGATTTTTCAACCGGCCCTCGTAAGGTGGATTTTTCAACCGGCCCTCGTAAAGTACATTTTTCAACCGGCCCTCGGAATATCGATTTTTCAACCGGCCCTCGTAAGGGGGATTTTTCAACCGGCCCTCGTAAGGTAGATTTTTCAACCGGCCCTCGTAAGGTGAATTTTTCAACTGGCCCTCGTAAAGTACATTTTTCAACCGGCCCTCGTAATATCGTGTTTTCAACCGGCCCTCGTATAGTACATTTTTCAACCGGCCCTCGTAATATCGATTTTTCAACCGGCCCTCGTAAGGTAGATTTTTCAACCGGCCCTCGTAAAGTACATTTTTCAACCGGCCCTCGTAATATCGATTTTTCAACCGGCCCTCGTAGGGGGGATTTTTCAACCGGCCCTCGTAAAGTACATGTTTCAACCGGCCCTCGTAAGGTAGATTTTTCAACCGGCCCTCGTAAGGTGAATTTTTCAACTGGCCCTCGTAAAGTACATTTTTCAACCGGCCCTCGTAATATCGATTTTTCAACCGGCCCTCGTATAGTACATTTTTCAACCGGCCCTTGTAATATCGATTTTTCAACCGGCCCTCGTAAGGTAGATTTTTCAACCAGCCCTCGTAAAGTACATTTTTCAACCGGCCCTCGTAATATCGATTTTTCAACCGGCCCTCGTAGGGGGGATTTTTCAACCGGTCCTCGTAAGGTAGATTTTTCAACCGGCCCTCGTAAAGTACATTTTTCAACCGGCCCTCGGAATATCGATTTTTCAACCGGCCCTCGTAAGGTAGATTTTTCAACCGGCCCTCGTAAGGTAGATTTTTCAACCGGCCCTCGTAAGGTGGATTTTTCAACCGGCCCTCGTAAAGTACATTTTTCAACCGGCCCTCGTAAGGTAGATTTTTCAACCGGCCCTCGTAAGGTGAATTTTTCAACTGGCCCTCGTAAAGTACATTTTTCAACCGGCCCTCGTAATATCGATTTTTCAACCGGCCCTCGTATAGTACATTTTTCAACCGGCCCTCGTAATATCGATTTTTCAACCGGCCCTCGTAAGGTAGATTTTTCAACCGGCCCTCGTAAGGGGGATTTTTCAACCGGCCCTCGTAAGGTGGATTTTTCAACCGGACCTCGTAAAGTACATTTTTCAACCAGCCCTCGTAATATCGATTTTCCAACCGGCCCTCGTAATATCGATTTTTCAACCGGCCCTCGTAAGGTAGATTTTTCCACCGGCCCTCGTAAAGTACATTTTTCAACCGGCCCTCGTAATATCTATTTCTTAACCGGCCCTCGTAAAGTACATTTTTCAACCGGCCCTCGGAATATCGATTTTTCAACCGGCCCTCGTAATATCGATTTTTCAACCGGCCCTCGTAGGGGGGATATTTCAACCGGCCCTCGTCAGGTAGATTTTTCAACCGGCCCTCGTAAAGTACATTTTTCAACCGGCCCTCGTAATATCGATTTTTCAACCGGCCCTCGTAAGGTGGATTTTTCAACCGGACCTCGTAAAGTACATTTTTCAACCAGCCCTCGTAATATCGATTTTCCAACCGGCCCTCGTAAGGTAGATTTTTCAACCGGCCCTCGTAAGGTGAATTTTTCAACCGGCCCTCGTAAAGTACATTTTTCAACCGGCCCTCGTAATATCGATTTTTCAACCGGCCCTCGTATAGTACATTTTTCAACCGGCCCTCGTAATATCGATTTTTCAACCGGCCCTCGTAAGGTAGATTTTTCAACCGGCCCTCGTAAGGTAGATTTTTCATCCGGCCCTCGTAAGGTAGATTTTTCAACCGGCCCTCGTAAAGTACATTTTTCAACCGGCCCTCGTAATATCGATTTTTCAACCGGCCCTCGTAAGGTAGATTTTTCCACCGGCCCTCGTAAAGTACATTTTTCAACCGGCCCTCGTAATATCTATTTCTTAACCGGCCCTCGTATAGTACATTTTTCAACCGGCCCTCGTAATATCGATTTTTCAACCGGCCCTCGTAGGGGGGATATTTCAACCGGCCCTCGTCAGGTAGATTTTTCAACCGGCCCTCGTAAAGTACATTTTTCAACCGGCCCTCGTAATATCGATTTTTCAACCGGCCCTCGTAAGGTGGATTTTTCAACCGGACCTCGTAAAGTACATTTTTCAACCAGCCCTCGTAATATCGATTTTCCAACCGGCCCTCGTAAGGTAGATTTTTCAACCGGCCCTCGTAAGGTGAATTTTTCAACCGGCCCTCGTAAAGTACATTTTTCAACCGGCCCTCGTAATATCGATTTTTCAACCGGCCCTCGTATAGTACATTTTTCAACCGGCCCTCGTAATATCGATTTTTCAACCGGCCCTCGTAGGGGGGATTTTTCAACCGGCCCTCGTCAGGTAGATTTTTCAACCGGCCCTCGTAAAGTACATTTTTCAACCGGCCCTCGTAAGGTAGATTTTTCAACCGGCCCTCGTAAGGTGAATTTTTCAACTGGCCCTCGTAAAGTACATTTTTCAACCGGCCCTCGTAATATCGATTTTTCAACCGGCCCTCGTATAGTACATTTTTCAACCGGCCCTCGTAATATCGATTTTTCAACCGGCCCTCGTAAGGTAGATTTTTCAACCGGCCCTCGTAAAGTACATTTTTCAACCGGCCCTCGTAATATCGATTTTTCAACCGGCCCTCGTAGGGGGGATTTTTCAACCGGCCCTCGTAAGGTAGATTTTTCAACCGGCCCTCGTAAAGTACATTTTTCAACCGACCCTCGTAATATCGATTTTTCAACCGGCCCTCGTAAAGTACATTTTTCAACCGGCCCTCGTAATATCGATTTTTCAACCGGCCCTCGTAAGGTGGATTTTTCAACCGGCCCTCGAAGGTAGATTTTTCATCCGGCCCTCGTAAGGTAGATTTTTCAACCGGCCCTCGTAAAGTACATTTTTCAACCGGCCCTCGTAATATCGATTTTTCAACCGGCCCTCGTAAAGTACATTTTTCAACCGGCCCTCGTAATATCGATTTTTCAACCGGCCCTCGTAAGGTAGATTTTTCAACCGGCCCTCGTAAGGTAGATTTTTCAACCGGCCCTCGTAAGGTGGATTTTTCAACCGGCCCTCGTAAAGTACATTTTTCAACCGGCCCTCGGAATATCGATTTTTCAACCGGCCCTCGTAAGGGGGATTTTTCAACCGGCCCTCGTAAGGTAGATTTTTCAACCGGCCCTCGTAAGGTAGATTTTTCATCCGGCCCTCGTAAGGTAGATTTTTCAACCGGCCCTCGTAAAGTACATTTTTCAACCGGCCCTCGTAATATCGATTTTTCAACCGGCCCTCGTAAGGTAGATTTTTCAACCGGCCCTCGTAAGGTGGATTTTTCAACCGGCCCTCGTAAAGTACATTTTTCAACCGGCCCTCGGAATATCGATTTTTCAACCGGCCCTCGTAAGGGGGATTTTTCAACCGGCCCTCGTAAGGTAGATTTTTCAACCGGCCCTCGTAAGGTAGATTTTTCATCCGGCCCTCGTAAGGTAGATTTTTCAACCGGCCCTCGTAAAGTACATTTTTCAACCGGCCCTCGTAATATCGATTTTTCAACCGGCCCTCGTAAGGTAGATTTTTCAACCGGCCCTCGTAAGGTGGATTTTTCAACCGGCCCTCGTAAAGTACATTTTTCAACCGGCCCTCGGAATATCGATTTTTCAACCGGCCCTCGTAAGGGGGATTTTTCAACCGGCCCTCGTAAGGTAGATTTTTCAACCGGCCCTCGTAAGGTAGATTTTTCAACCGGCCCTCGTAAGGTAGATTTTTCAACCGGCCCTCGTAAAGTACATTTTTCAACCGGCCCTCGTAATATCGATTTTTCAACCGGCCCTCGTAAGGTAGATTTTTCCACCGGCCCTCGTAAGGTAGATTTTCAACCGGGCCTCGTAAGGTAGATTTTTGAACCGGCCCTCGTAAAGTAGACTTTTCAACCGGCCCTCGTAAAGTAGACTTTTCGACCGGCCCTCGTAACGTAGACTTTTCATCCGGCCCTCGTAAAGTAGACTTTTCAACCGGCCCTCGTAAAGTAGATTTTTCAACGCCCCCTCATGTGGTATTTGTCAACCGGCCCCGTTGAGCTGCAATTTTTTTAAATATTTTTCAATATTTTTCAAATTGAACGAGCGATTTTTTCCCTTTGCTTCTGATTTCGCGGATTTTCAAAGTGCCTCATGGAATAGAAATAATTGGCATATTTGGATGAAACTAGCGCCATTCTTTAAGTCTACTCGAGACCTTTCCAAAACCCCCCATCAAATCTCAGTAGGGATAACGATTGCCAAGATATCGCAGCTTGAAAATTCGTATTATTCAATTTGAACAAAGTTTCTATAATTTAAAATATATATTATTTTAGCCACTATTGCATCATAACCCCTGAAATCTAAATTAATTAAAATTATTGTCATTATTCTTAGAAATAAGACAATCTGCTATATTCAATTCATATTATTTTTAATCATTATCATCTTTGTAAAATAAACAATTAACCTATCGTTGCAAAATATTTGATGGAAGATAGTTATTCAATTATCTTGCGATTTTCGCAATTCATGTAAAGCACAAAGAAAGTCTGACCCTGCATTATCTTGGATACCTAAAACACCTTGACTTTTCATATCAAATGAAAATGACTAAAGGCATGGCCTACTGCAGCGGTCTCGCTTTCTCTCTCTCCCTCTCACTGTTTCTCTCGCTCTCTCTCTCTTTCGCTCTGTGGTAATACGCCCGGGAGACAGAAACACTTGGCCCTTCCCACTATTACTATATATTACAGTACGAAGAAGACGCCGCTAGCGTTCAAGTATATATGAGTCGTTAGCGGAATGTTCGCGAACCAAATTTGGGCTAAACTGATCGGCCACGGCTTGTATGCAGGTAATCTTACCACAAAAATTTTCGTGCAAATAGTATTGCCGAAGTTTTGCACCTAAAAAAATGTACAAGTACTCAGTGTGTAAGTTTTTTATTACTGCATAGGGTGACATAAAGGATTTTTTGCATAACCAGCTTTGAAGGTCAGTAAATCCAGTTTTATGTTAGAGATAACTGGTGGCAATGCAAACTGTAATTTTTTTTTTGGAATTTCAAAATTCTAAGAATGTCACCTTATAGGATACTACTAACTGGATTATATACTAAAATTTTCATTCATTTGGTTTGATAGTTTTGCAATGTTATTTGCACGAAAATTTAGGTCTGCTACGATGGTAAAAAAGAGCTTTCACATCCTCTTAAATTCATTACGTTTAGCTTCGTATAATGTCATTTTTTTTTAATCCGAATACATACATTTTGCGGCCCATTAAATATATAAATAAACTATGATTGTAAAGGAAATAAAATAAACAAAAATTAACTGGTCCAAGTTTTTCAAAAACGTCATAATAATTTTTATTTCTTCCTGAGGATTTTCGTTGGTTCCTGCGAATGTTCACCTTTTACGCCTTTTTCTTATCTTCCTCTATATTATCTTGTTCTTGACTCTATTGTCTTCCTACAAATTCTTCTGTGTTTCAAATTTTGTTATTATTTCATTATCTCATTATGTTTTCTTTTGGGTTTTATCTTCTTCTTTTTTCGTAGAATTTTCATTAATCTATTTATCAAACATTCCTACATTTACTTCAAATTTTCAATGAAATGAACAAAAGATGTAATTTTTTTTTCAATTAAACCTCAAATTACGACTGTTTTAAATCAGACTTTGATCGTGTTAAAAGCGTAAACATGATAAAGAGAAATAGTTGGGAACATTTTTTGAAAAAATTGACAATCATATGAAATAACTATTTTTTTTTTTCATGAAATTTAAGAGACTAGAGCGAGCTGTATAGTCTATTAAATCATTTTACCTTTGTCCTGACCCCATCTCATCGAACAGAGTCTCTAGTATAGCGCACTAAGTACCACGTACTTGGTTCACAGGCCACACAGCACACAAAATCATTGCGCTGGCTATCTTCAATACTCCCTCCTGTCGGTGATATTCAACACCAACAAACACGTCGTATCAACGAAGATAGCTATATTCGCTGGTGTAGTGAAAAGTCCAAACGCGCCGTAGTAAATCGGACAAAAATAGTAAAACAAAATAAAAACAAATGTCGCGCAAAAATAGACATTGTAGAAAAAATATTTCTACGTCAATCGTTGAATTTTTGGATGTCAATTATCGGCAAATGGATAGCTTTTTACAAAACTAGTGAATCTGCCGCGAAATGAACAATAGATGGAAAAAAATGACGCAACGTCACGAATTTCGTCAGTCAAAATCTTAAAAATTACAAGAACCGATAACATTGTTTATTGCGCTTTCGAACTTGGTTAGTGCAACGGGTAAACGAAAGCTCTATTAAAAAAAAAAAGACACCCGAAACTTATGGTTTTCGAGAGTGGCATAGGCGTTCGTGAGAACGCACATAACCTAGCTCTTACAAGGTCCAACAGTATCAGATGATATGATGATTAGACGTCCGCCCATTGCAATGTGGCATTTGGCTATTTTGACACTTGCTGTACTGTGCCATAGCGTGGCTCAACAAGCACCGGAGGTGCGATTTTAAGAACCCTTAAGAGCCTTGTAAACGATGCTTTGGAGACTAAAATTCTCTCTATTTACATTTTAGAATCATAGCACAGGCCTTGTATCTGAGCAGGATGAAACTCTCTTACTTTTCTCAACCTTGAGTGGTTCGCTCATTGGGGTCGGACAACGTTCCGGAATGATACGTTGGCGTCAGGATAATGGTAATCGATTAAATTCTGCTCTGAACCTCGACAAAAATTAATTAAGACAAATAAATAATTTTAACTACAATGCGACATTTTTTTTATATCCATTTTAGAGCCTGTAGTTAAAGTACCCTACAACATGGGCCAAACTACTGTGTATGTATCGTTAATTTCAATATTTTCATTCCTTTTATTGGATAGACAAAATATATTTACACGAGATACGAAAATGAATGAGATTTTTAGGTTAAGTGTGTTGAACTTTGGTCATATTTGCGGTCGACCGCTATGATCCCAGTGGCGAGATCCGGTACTAATCACGTAAACTGTACAAAAAATTTCGTAAGAGGTGACCCCTAAATTAGTCGTTATTTCGTGTGAAAAATGATTCAACTATGAGCGATCTTTTGCGAACAATGTTGGATAATAATGATAATCAGTTTTCGGACTCATGATCAGCTTATCCAAACGAAATTATGCCGCTACCAAAAATTGATGGTCCGAAGCTGCCACCACTCGCCTCTAGGATCATGACGGTCTATTGCGATGTTTCCGAATGTCAACTGGCAGGACAAATGCGAAAACAAATACAACTTATATGCAAAATTAATTATCGAATGAGTAAAATACCAACTAATTAATTCAATTACTCGTTCAACGCCACTGCTTTTCAGACATTTTCTCAATGTACTTTCAGGCCTATGTTTTTGCCAGATCCCAAAGACGGATCGCTGTATCTTTTCGGTGCAGGCTTCGAAGTATTGAAAAAATTACCATTCACGATACCGCAACTAGTCGCAAGTAGTCCATGTCGTAGCAGCGATGGTATTCTCTACACAGGGCGAAAAATCGACACGTGGTTCAGCATAGATCCTATTACCGGCGAAAAAGAGCAATTACTGGGTTTCGATCAGGTGGAAAATACATGTCCTCTCGAGACTCAAGATGCGATTTTCGTCGGTCGCACGGAATACAATATTATAATGGTAGACAGCAAGAATAAGGATAGAAAATGGAATGTTACATTTTACGATTATTCCGCGACGAAAATGGAAACTGAAGGAGTCGATACTTATGGTTTGTCCTTGACAAGATCGGGCCTGTTGTATTCATATTTTTTTTTTTTTTTTTTTTTCAATTTAATTTTCTTCGGTGTAATTTTACCTGTCTTGATTTTTTTAAAGATTTGGTCCATTTTACGACCAGTTCAACGGGTCGAGTTGTGACTCTCGATGGGAGACTTGGAATTGTACTCTGGGAATTGGATCTGGGAAGTCCCGTAATTGCAGCTTATACGGTCAGTAACGACGGTCTCGTGACTGTTCCTTTCACGAGTGTTGCTGAGGGCACTCTGAACAATCTTCTGCAGTCATTCAATGTCGAACCAAGCGACGTCAAATTATTGTGAGTTTTCCATCTCACTCGATCCACAAACTGGGCCAGACGTTAATTTTATTTTTCCTTTATTTGTATGGTTTTTTTTCTAGCCCCACCCTTTACATCGGTGAGCATCGACATGGTTTGTACGCTCTACCGTCACTGGTCGATTCGACGACCGCAACGATATCAAGCAATGCCGGTCACATGATGCTTGAAGGACCTCACACGGTTCCTGATATTTACCAGGACAAAAATACAATTCCCGTTCCAGGTGATCACGTCACAGTAGCTCACATCGAGACGATTGAGGATGACTATCAGAGCATTCTCGACGATAAGAAGTTTGTTATGTTAGGTAAATCAATGTTTTTTTTTTAAATTCTCTATCTCATCGAATTATTATTCATCTGCAACATGTCATTAATTGATTTTATCCTCGATTCAGGTCATTACAAAGTGCCAACCGAGTACAAACCGCAGAATCAGCCACTCCAAATAACGGGTCGTTCGGATTCAATAATCCGATCGAATCCTCCCGCATTGAATTCAACGAATAAATTGACTCTGCCAGTTGTGACGGACGAGAAGACAAACAATACCGTCGATCATCGTGGATGGCGAAAAGCCATTGCAGCGACTTACAACACGAGTAAACTTTGGCTCAATCAGCAAGAGAGCAAAGGACTTAAGTTATTAATTTTAATACTATTTGGATGTATCATAACGATGTGCTGGTACGTTGTTGCTATGAACAAAGAGGTTCAACAATTGTCACAGGTAATTAATCTTTTTTCATGTATTACAATTTCAGCGAAATTCGCAATGTTCTTTTAATTTCGTTTTTCCACCGGATTAAGCATTTGAGCATTATTCACTGTGTGTAAAATTAGCATTTTGATCAGGGCTCGAGAGAAAACAGCCGGACGAGCAGCAACGGAAGAAATGTGGATGTCGCGATTGCCGAGGATATTTGCGAGGGTACCGTGAGAGTCGGCAAGATTATCATGAATACGAGAGAAGTATTGGGAAAAGGCTGCGAGGGAACTTTTGTGTACAAGTGAGGCCAATCAATAATTTTGCTATTTAAAAAATTTTTTTGTTTCTTTTTTTCTATGAAAGGAATTAACGATATTCTATTTAGAGGTCAATTTGATGGGAGATCGGTAGCCGTTAAAAGACTGCTACCCGATTGCTTCACGTTTGCTGACCGAGAAGTTGCCTTACTTCGTGAGTCAGACGCACATGCGAATGTTGTGCGTTATTTTTGCACCGAGCAGGATCGAATGTTTCGTTATATCGCGCTGGAATTGGCTCAGGCGACGCTTTACGATTACATCTCTGGAACTTATAACAAGGACACGATTTCCATGAAGAGTATTTTGCTTCAAGCTACTTCCGGTCTTGCTCATTTGCACTCTTTGGACATCGGTGAGCTTTTGATAATAATTCTATCCTCGGGGCTTTTTAAATACGAGCTATTTTTTTTTTTTTCACAGTTCACAGAGACATCAAGCCCCATAATGTTTTACTGTCTGTACCCGGTCCACGTGGTGAGGTCAGAGCCATGATCTCGGATTTTGGTCTTTGCAAAAAGTTACAATTAGGACGAATGTCCTTCTCACGAAGATCAGGCGTAACTGGAACGGACGGTTGGATAGCACCGGAAATGCTAAGCGGCGAGAGAACCACATGTGCCGTTGATATTTTTTCACTCGGCTGTGTTTTTTATTACGTATTGTCAGGCGGAAAACATCCATTTGGTGACCCACTAAGGAGACAAGCCAACATATTATGTAGGATTTTTTTTGTTTTAATAATTTCTTATCAATTAGAATTAGATCTGCAATAAATGATAATTTCAAATTAACATTTCCAGGTGGCGAGAGCAGTTTGTTAGCTCTCCAAGAGATAACTGATAATGACAAACAGTTGGCTTTGATATTGATTAAATCAATGATAGCGAGCGATCCAACAGCTCGACCACCAGCTCTCGTTGTTCAAAATTATCCATTTTTCTGGAGAGCCGCTCAAGTTTTAGGTTTCTTCCAGGTATTCGAATCATTCGTAATTTTAGCAATAATAATGATAATTCATTTCGCGATATTATGACGATTTTGCTCTACCGTTTATAAGGACGTGAGCGATCGTGTGGAAAAAGATGAACCGGGAAGTCCGGCTTTATTGGCACTTGAGAATGCAGGTAGTCGCGTTGTCAAATGTGATTGGAGGGTACACATAGATCAAGAGGTGGCCAGTGATTTAAGAAAGTACAGAAGCTATCGAGGCGACAGTGTCAGAGATTTGCTACGAGCCCTGAGAAATAAGGTGAATTTATTAGAATTTATTGTTTATTGAAATTGAAAATAAGTTTAAAATTATTCACATATTTTATTCTTGTACTTAAAGTAGTTTTAGTATTAACTGTGCCGGTTTTTTTTTCTTTATAATTTTCAGAAACATCACTATAGAGAATTGACACAAGAGGCACAAGCGAGTTTGGGCGAAATTCCCGTTGCTTTTACGGAATATTGGCTCTCGAGATTTCCCCTTTTGTTGTCTCACACGTGGTGCGCGATGCAAAGATTTCGCGCCGAGCCAACATTCAAAGAGTACTATCATTGCCATTTTCTATTTAGCATCGAGTACGATCAGGATGAAGCGGAAATTGCACAGCGAATATTTCCCGTCGTCGAGACTACACCAGCCTGGAGAGTACGAGGTGACGGGGTCGACTGGAGTCCGAACAGAACGAGATTTCGAGGTGCGAGAAGGAGGCAAGACAAACGAAAGGTTGAAGAGCCAGTTGTTTGGACTTTGCCACCGGCGAGCTAAGCAATTCAGGCACTTTCGATACAATGTTATTAATTCTATGCAATGTTTTAAAACGATTTTTTTTTTTTTTTTCAAGTGATATAAAAAATTAACATTAGTCGACGGGATTTACGTAAAAAAAATCAAACAATAAGAACTTACGAGAATGGTTTGGTGGACCAGTGTTTAAATAATTTAAGGGAAAGTGTATAGTTGAGTGAGCCCGTTAATACATTGGGAGTGCGATTTGGTAACTTGTGATATTATCTCGAATTAATTTCCCATACATTGCGTAAGATCGATTCACTCAGTAATAATGTCCGCAAGAATGTTCGATTATTGTTTGCATGTAATTGAGGCAGCTGCTTGACCGAGTACGTATACAATTTAAACGGCTTTTATTTTATTTTTTTAATAGTACTTATACGATTTTATGGACACAGATAACACTTGGAATTTTCAATGACGATTTATACCTGAGCGTGAAACACGATAATGTTAGTTTGAAGCACAAAAACGTAATGGAACGAGAAAAATCACAGACACGTGGCAATTATTTGTTTTTTTTTTTCATATATAACAGTGTAAAATATATATATTTTATGAAAGATATTATCGTGTACAATATAAATAAGTATATAGGGGATATATATATATATATATATAATTAGCTTTATATATATATTATTCTTATGAAATCTATTATTGTAAATAATTATGTGGTTTACATTATATCTGAATATTTTACAATTTATACGACCATAGGATTCTATCTCTTATTTTAGCCTTAATTTAAAACTATACATCGAATGCAAAATCATTGTTGACCATCACTGGCAAGTATCGGTATAGAGTATCACATTCGGAGGCTCGAATTTTTCGTCGTAAAATTGATCTTAAAGTGGAACCTAAAACCTTAATTTAGGCCCAAACTGGAACTAATCTATACTAAAATTCGAGTTCGAATCTTGAGACGAAAAATTCGGACCCAAGATTTTCTCTGCGCGAAAAGCTCGTTATTAAACGTTGGAAAAATAGAAACAAAAAAAAATCAAGTTTTTCTTTTTAGTCCAAAAGCTTTTCTAACGAACCAGCTAAATCCATTTTGAATCAATAATCTCAAATAATTTCTTTCCATTCAACCATCCCATAAATTCTCTCAAAGTCTCATTGGTTTTTCACTCACGATGAGTTGTCAAAGCCTTCACGCTATTTCTTCATAACAATTATTTGTGGCACGATTAGTTTTGAGTATTTTAACGATGTTTGAAAAAGATTGGGACATAAATATATCATTTGGTGTAATTTTTTCCACTTCCTCGAGAGGTATGTTTCCCCTCGAATTTCTTATTTTCATATTTGCACCGTATCTGACCAACAATTGAACGATTCTCGAATTTGCATTTCTCGTTACGAGATGGAGAGGCGTATCGCCGAGATTGTCTTTCGCATTTATATCGCAATTACCGCAATTGAGCAATAATTTGACGATTTTCGTCCAACCGCCGAGACAAGCCAGATGAAGAGGAGTTTGACCCTCGACAGTTTTCAAATTAACGCTCGTACCCCCATCCAAAAGTATTTGTACGAGTTCTATTCGACCATGCTCGCATGCAATGTGCAAAGCGGTTTCGTCTCTCTCATTTGTCACATTCAGACCCAGTCTCGGAGTTTTTTCATGTTCCTCGATCGGCTCGTCGTTGGAATTTTCGTTGCAACTTTGGCAATTGCAAAGCGGATGACATAGACTAGGAAGTTGTTTGAGTGGACTTTTTCGAGGTCCCTCAAGGCCCAAATAGTAACAAGCCAGCCGCACATCACCCTCGGCAATTGCAGCCAATAATCTCTCAACTTTTCGCGAACGACTTGTCGATCTCGTGACTGACTCGGTCTTGGAACTTTTTCGCGAATTTTGTCCCGAATACAAACTTTCAGATCGTATTGAATTATTTCGCAAAATCATCGGAGGATGACCATTCGGCGTATCATCAAGGATTTTTGCGATATGTGAACTGTGAGCAATAACAAGTGGAGTTTGGCCTCGTCGATTTGTGGCACGTGGATTTGCCCCGTGTTCCATCAAAATCGTGACAATATTTTCATAGCCCCATTTTGCGGCATGATGAAGAGGTGTCTCACCGTTTAAATTCGCGGGACTTTTGTTCATGGCAATTCTTATTTGTTCGGTAAAATATAAAAGGGCTTTAACGCAAGCCTCGTGTCCATGATCGGCAGCGAAATGTAAAGACGTGTTGCCTCGCGTATCGGCGATTTTTGGATCGGCATTTGTGTGTAAAAGCAACAAAAGCGTATTTTGATGACCTCTCGAGGCTGCGCAATGCAATGGAGTCGTTCCATCGGCATCCGCATCATTCGGATTTGCTCCATGCTCGAGAAGATAATTCACGAGATTTACATGACCGCACAATGAGGCAACGTGAATTGCGGTCATTCCGCGATCATCGCGAGAATGAACGCTCGGTGAATGAGACAAAGAAGCCCCGGCTAGTCTAGCCTCGCAAATCTCACAAGAGCATAATGGATGGCACAGTTTTAATGAATTTGTAGACAATTTTCCATCGTTTCTCTCAAGTATTCTCTGCACTTGCGGTAAATCGTGTCTTCGAATTGCTGCAAATAAATTCGACAATGAAACGTCCTCGTACTTGCGATCGAGGCTTGAAGCATTTATCGAGCTTCCCTCAATTTCGCTATAATTTACTTGGGTTTCATGAGGCACGGAAGTATTGAGTACGCCTGATCTAACGTGTTCAACTGCAGCTTCTAATGAAGTTATCAAAAAGCCAGCCTCGTCAGCCTCATTAGCGGAATTTACGGAATAACGAAATTGCTTCATGAATGCCAGTTGAGCAATCCAATTTGGTAGACCAGCTCGTATAACGAGAAATATCAAAACCGGAAGTATATCGTCTGATGATACAAGACTTACACCCTCGGTTATGTAATGAACAGCTTTTTTGAGACAACCAATTTTTCCAAGGACCGTTGAATAAATTTCAAGGCGTGATAACTCGAGTTTTCCTCGCAAAATTCCGTCATAAATGTCCGAACGTACTCCCAAATCGCGCAATTGCAACTCGTGTAAATTTTTTATCGTTTTATTCAGTATCGAATCTTCAATGGCGGTTCGAGACGAAACTGAACGTGGCAAAGAATTCCGTAGGCCGTGTAACGTGTAAGTCTCAGTTGCAACTTTCATTGTTTGAAGAAAATGACGATTTGCCTCGGTTTTTTCGCGTATTCGAGCGTCCTGCAGTAGAATCCGTAAAGTTTTCGCGTACAAACCACCGACAAGATCACGCTGTGCGCGTAATGGCTCGTCCTCCAAATGACTATGAGTTTGCTCAAATTCCTCGATCGTCGCGTCCATCTCCTTGATTATATCCTTGTTGCAAACTTCTGTCCACAGAAGATCGAGAGTTTCGCGCAAATTTGTTATCACGAGAACGTCATCTCGTGTTGCGGTTATACTCTGCTCGAGAGGATGTTCTATGCACCTGCAATAATATATATATAGATATATTTTTTTCTTTTTAATTAAAAATCAATGGGTTATAAAGTGATAATTTAAATGCTTCAAATTCAAACGATATTTTTCGGGATTTATGGGGTTATTATAGTATTTTTGCATATTTAGAATATATATATTTTTCTTTAAATAAATATATTTAATATATATTTTCACCGCTATTTTGAGAGTTTAACTCACCATAGAGAATATTTTGAATGATCGCCCATGTAAAAAGTTTCCTCGAAAAGTAAGTGAGCACAGCATGGTTTGGCAATGTCGTATTCTATGGTGAGTACGCGATTTGAAACTTTGACTTCCTTGCCTGTGAGTGTGCGAAATTGAAAGATTGAATTTTCGTCTTCTGGCACGAGTATGTGACCGAGAAAATCGTCCTCGACGAGGGCAGATTTTGAAAAACTTCCGCATCTCGGGACACAAACGATCCAGCCCTCGTTCACGGCCCGTTCGAAAATAGCCGCGTGCTCGTGACGTAGAACTTGAAAAAATGAATTTTCCGATAAGTCCTCGTCGTAGCTCGCCTCCATGGCTCGTTCGATCCATGAATCAGCAGTCCATGTTTCCTTACAGCGTGTTGATACTCGTCTTCTGGACAAAACTTGTAATCTCTGCCCAAGTAGGAATGAAACGAACGATATCACATCACGACACATATGGATGTTTTAACGCTATTTTTTTTTTACATTCAACAAACGAGTGTATTTAATGCCGTATGCAACGCATGAAATTGAACTCATAATAAATTGTATATTTTTGTGTGTTTGTTATTTTTTTATTTATTTTTTGAATCAATTCGAACGCTTAGAACGTATTTTCCAAAATTAATAACCTATATCAATGTCTGCGAACTGTGGGATTTTTTTGCGCAGTGAAAATTGAGTTATCGTATACTGGATGAATCCTGAAAAATCTGCATTGAGACAGTAAAAGCTTCGGGCGTGTACGAGACGTGTAATTTTTTCGCGAGATGCGACTGCGAACCTTCAGAGCCGGTTTGTCGTGCAACCGGAATTTACGTGTGAACGAGTCTCTAGCAGACGAATATTTGAATATCGAATGATCGCAAATTTGAAGCGAAGAAAAGAAACACGAAACATTGCAAAATGAGTTTTGACAAAAGAAAAAGAGAGAACATTACCTTTAGTGGGAGGATTTACGCCTCGGTCCATATCGCCACATATCTCTCTGATTACATCAAACTCATAGATAAACAAGCATATATATATATCCATACATACCTTGCGCAATACAGCGCTGCACAGCTGATCGACGTTTGGCGGGAAATATTTGAATCTCACGTATCCGCCTGCGGTAGATTTAATAGGACTTTTCCAGGAAAATACGGTGTTTGGAGGGAAATATACAGTGGTAAAAAAATAACATAGTAGAGATAAGAACCAACGTACGAGTTTTCCTTTTTAATAATAATCATAATGTAATCTTAAGTTGCTATATTGCTTGCCAGCACTCACGCGCAGTACAGGCATTATATATTATTTCTTATAGCCAATGTTGTATATTAATAGTATTTTTGTTGTTGTTTGTTTTTAAATATATTTATATCATTAAAGTATATATATATACATATATATATAAATATATATATATATATATATTTATATACATATTCATACAAGGTATTACATATCTATTTTTCACCGTCTAGAATAGCGAAAGTTAAGAGAAGGGGGGGGGGCATTGTAAGACTCGTTGGGAAGGAACAAAATATTTAGCGTCGTGTCGTTTTTTTTTTATGTCTATGTAATGAGGACGGGAGATGTTTTTTTTTTCCAATACATATAATATCAGATATATGACACTGGGATGCGACGTTATTGTGTTATGAAGTAAAACTTAAGTTTGATAACACTTTTTTTGTTTCAACGACATATCGAATCCTCTCTAAATTATTCGCTACATTCGTACTTAATTCTTCGCTTACCGGAAATATGTATATATTTCATCATTAACGAGTAGTCACGTGACTGAACGCTGCCCCAATTAAAAATGTACCGATCGAGCGAACATGAAACATGATATAAATGAGGAACGAAAAGTAAAATAAACATAAAAATAGGAATAGATAAAGAATCGACTTCTCAACGAAGCTCGATAACTTAACATATATATGTAACAGATTGCATTATAATTATAATTATTATAATTATTATATTTCCCATCCGCACCTCTCGATTAAATCGTGAATTGTGTGTTCCTAACTCTATCAATTGAGAATAGTTAATATTAATGTTTTCACGTACTTTAATGAATAACGGAGACGATTTATTTTATTTATTTTTCTTTCTTTTCTCAGATATTCTACAAAATGCTCAAGGGGGAGGGATCTCTCTCAGTTGTCAAAGTTACATGTGCTGTCGTAACGAATTGTTTTTTTTTTTGTGATTTCATTTATTAATTAGTATTTTTTTTTTTTCGGTATCTATATATAGTAAATATTCGTGTGCCTCCACTTGTGACCTTGTATATTTTTTTTGTTCATTAGTATATAATCAATGTTCGGCGAATCCAACATATAATTCAGGCATAGGGTTCGTACGAAGATTTTTTTTTATCACGCTGTTGCATCGATATACGTATATATATGTATATATGTACATGCGTCGATGTCCAGCAGCGTGTCTCGGGTCATTATTTCGAATCACAAGTGGACGCCTTTTTCGATTTACAGCCAAAAAAATGTTGATGGGCAGATACGAATCACGGATGAATTATTATTATTATTATTATTCTTCTTTTTCAAGTCATCTCTAACCACACAGTGATCACGTAAAGATATCCATTGGCAGCTCAGTTATATCGCGCTGTTCGTACAATTTTATAGTATGTATATTTTTAGTATCTTTTTAACGAAGTTGTACGAGAGAGTCAGTGAGGATGCAATGTTTTTTTTAGTTTTCCTTTTCGTCTTTTTTTTTTTTTTTAAATTAATAATGCGAATAAAAAAATGTGGCATTATGATTTTTCGAGTGATGGAAGTGAAAACTTCGTTACGAGATCGTCGACTCGGCGAATGTGAACGTTTATACATGTATATATAATTATTTATATATTCATATATATATTAAAAATCTTTGTATTCCCGTTGTAACAGCGAAATTCATGCATGCTAAAGCGAAGGGATAAAGAATCTTTATTTTTTCCGCTCAGAGTTATTTATAAAAAAATATTCCGTGATACACACGTGCTCAATAAATTCGCGCGGGTACGTTTTCAAATGTCTGGCATCGTGTCTGCCGCGCAACGCAAGATTTCCACTTCCGATCAAACATGAACGCCCTCTGTCTAAATAGTTCAATGAACTCTCGCGAGCGGCGCGCTATGCGCACCGAGACTCATGTTATTTTTCATTCATTTTTTCTCGAATAAATTTCTTCTCTTTGTTTTAAATAGTAATTTCATAAGTTCAAATGACTATAATTCAATAATAATATCTATTTCATTTATTATTACATTAATAATTATAATAATCCTTCAATATAATGAGTTTTCACTGTATATATTTGTTGTTGTTATTTTTTATTCTTGCCCAGTTCTCGGGCGGCTCGTTAAACAGGACCGCACGATTATTCTTTATACTTTTATTAATTTAATTGGTTTTTTTTTTTTTTCATTCAGCGTAACCCATCGAAGATTGTATTTTTCTATTAATAGTTTCTCACGGCATTGCTCATGTGGGCACTCATCAAACTGATTCGCGTTTATAGCATAAGTCCTCTCATTGTTTTTTTTTTTCATTGTTATTTCATTTATTCTCTCGTTCATTTTTTCTTTTGTTTTATTTTAAATCCTCCTTAATTCTCGTAATTATCAATTTTTAATCTAAAAAGTTACCGTATCGTACTTTCCTTGGAAAGTTACATCTCTCGCGTAACGAACATCGAATGAAGCTATTTTTTCTATTTTAGATTTTTTTTTTAATTTCGCTTTGCTGATCCAGAACGATGGGCGGGAAAATGTAAACGCTCAAAAGACTTTTTGTTATTTCTAAGCGAATAATGCTCGATCGTTGTGGATCAGTCAGTATTACTTTTTTTTTCAGGTATAAGTGGGGCAGTGCTTTATGTACAACGTAGGCAAGACCGAGCCCACGGCATTATGATGATTTTTTTCTCATACACACACACACACACACACACTTTTTTTTCTTTCTTGTTTACTGTAATCCATCTGGTAATTCTCTTCAATCGTGTTTGCATGTGTGGTTTTGTTTGTGTCTCGTGAGGAAAATAACATAAAGGCTTTTTACAAACGTGTAAAATTGCGTCCTCTCCTGTATTTTTAACCGCGACGTAATTTTTTTTTTTTAACAGGTAACTCGAACAACCTTCACCACATTATATATATATAGATATATATGAGTAATAACGTAAAACACAAATATCTCGCTTTCGCGCAGTCATACAATTCTTGTTGATTGTGAGAGACGAAGAGAGAGGAGAGTGAGGTAGAGAGAGAGAGAGAATGAGAAAAGAAAACGTATTGAAAATATTGAAATAAGTTTGAAAATATAGAGAAACAAAAAAAAAGTTTTCCACATGTTCAAAAAACCGAAAGAGGTCTTATTGTTTAATTATTCAATTCATGATCGTGTGCTAATAAATTGTAAAAAAAAAAAAATTAAGAGTAATCGATTTTGTCCATATTTTGGGATCCATTTTGTTGGATTTCGTGCGTTCGGAAAATTGTGGTTTAAATAAGGAAGACGATCATTCGACATATCATCGCAAAGTTGTGCTGCTTGCATTATTGTTTAATTATGAATTTCGGTAATCCATGACAGTGATTTTCTCGTGAATGAAATTATAAGAAAAAAAAACATGAGGCGACTAGAGAAAATTGATTTGAAAAAAAAAAAAAAATTAAAATAAAATAGGAAAATTCTTTTTATCATTAGAACTTTAGACGAAAACGATCGTTTATCATGGTTGACCGTGCGCCTAGCAGAACTTTTGTTGTTTTTAAATTTCGCTTCATTTTTCCCAATTAAAGTCAGAATAAGCTGCACTCATTTCATGACCCATCGTAAATGTTATTAATAGGTAATCTTTATTAAATTGTGTATCGTTAATTATTATATAAGCGTTCGATCAAACCATTGAGTTTTGTTACTTCCATTTTTTTTTTTTTTTTAAATTATCTTCGGTACAATAATCGCGATAACGGGCTTTTTTTTTCCTTTTAATATTTTTACGTTTAAATGACTATGATACACTAATTAATAACAGTAACGACAGAAAAATATGATTTTCCTCTGTTTAACGAAGTTATTCTTTATCCTGCATTCTCGTACATGAGTCAACTGATTCGTTTCCTCTTCTTTGTGTTTACTTTTCGTCTCTCGCTTTTTTACTTTCCCATCAGAAAGAATATTATAACCTTTCTTTTGCTAATCTCTCTCTTGTTCACTTCGCGATAGACTCGTGGGCAGATTAAACATTATTATTATTATTATTATTTTGTTTTTTCTTCTTTCATCAGCTTTTCGAAGCTTATGGAACATAAATCGTCGACCCGCAATAGTTCTTTAATCGTTCACTAGGGGAAGCTCGTACGAAAGACACAAACACGACCGATGCGCCATCTTGGGAGCATCGTAGCCGGCAGAAAACGGCGTGCGTTTGACGATAATGAAATAACAAACAAAAATAACAGGAAATAAAAGAAACAGAAGTAACTGTTTCGATAACTTTTAGTACTTTGTAACAATCAACAAACATTTTTTTGTGATCGGACTAGAGGCGCTTCGTCGGTACACTTTTTTTTTTCTTTTTTTCTTTCTCTTTTATAATTTGTGTCTGTGCGAGGCCTGAATAGTAACGATTAACGCATTTTATCAATCTTGCTCAGATAGATCTTGGCGATAATTATAATAAATAGTTAACTTTTATTTTTCATTCTTTGTTGTTTATTTTTTTCGGGTAAACTTAAGGCGATGCGACACACCGACATATGGTAACAATTATAGTCTTTCCCCTTTTCTCCGAGATGCGATTGTCAAATTAGTTTTTTTTACGCGCCTGTTCATTCTGCATGAAAACCTATTTTATTTTTGTCCATTATATTAACCGTTTCAGAGAAAAGAGGGAGGGCGACTTGTTACGCCATGGCCTCGGTATAGCCTATCGCCTTATTAAGGGCGGGTTGTTCCATCTCTAGGTAAAGTTTATCTGCCAGATACCTCGAACATTTTATATGCGGTAACTCGCAGATAATTTTACCTAAGAGTTGGAACAACCGGCCCTCAGTATGTCAGACATCCCAATTGTGACCGCGATACTTCCCTCGTCGCACTCTTGCGTAAATTCTTAATTATCTGAATTATCATAGAAAAAGAGAGCACTTTGGAAAAGAAATGTAAACGTTTGAGACACCGTTCTTTGAAAATGGGAGATAGAGTAATGACGTTTCACAGTATAAACACGATTATTCGATCGGTAATAAGTACAAAAATGTTCCGAGTAACGAGAGATAGAGAGAAGAACGCTTCACAATCCACACACCTATAACCTGAGTTTAGTACGGAAAGATGTTAAACGCAGATTTTTTTTTTGTTTTTCATTCTTTATTTGTTCATTGAAGTCGACGGGCCTATATAAGATTTTGTGTATCGGTTTTTGTTTTTAATTCTTATTAATATCACACAATCCTACCTGTGAAATCGCAACGAGTTCGCGGGGTTAAGGAGCTGCAGCTTGAGACCATAAACGCGACACGTCCGAACTGCTCGGCGCACCGCACGCGACTGAGCGGGCGCGCCTGCGCATTACGCCTCGCCAGAGGAGAGAGGGAGCCACAGCGCTCGAGTCGCATGCAGTGGAAAAATTGCAACTGCACCACATTGCAATTTCTCAGGTTGCACTGTACATTAATATATTAAGTATACAAGTTTTAGCAGGGAATGAGAAAAGATGAACACGTGCCTGGGATGAAATTGCTCGTTTATAAATCGAGTTCAAGCCAATAATAGTCAACATATTCAAGACTTTTCTTACGTTCATAGTCCTTTTCATTTTTTTCTTCTTCTATACTTTTTCATTTCTGAACGCAGATCGATTTTTTTTCTCGTTCTGGTTGACCCCACGCGTTCAACAAAAACGAGATGAAATTTCATATCGAATTTCGTCAAGATATTAGCGATAATAATTTGAATAGACTAAACTTGATATCGAGGGTAGTTTTTTCCGTCCATAAACGATCGACTTATTTATCATATATATATATATAGGAAAAAGAGCAACAGCAATAATATAATATCAACATAGTAATGTAGCCATAAAAAAATGTACAATACGCCGTTTCAATGAGTTCTTTCATTTTTGTTTTCCTTCCTTTGTTTTCCCAAGGGTCTCGGCCTTAGAGGCTAAATATACATACCAGCTGTTTGGATACGCTCCCTCACCGAGAAAAACATACACTTTGGTATTTTCTTTTTCTTCATATATCTATTATGTATATATTTATATGTATATGCATGAGATTTTTTTTTTTTCATGGCAATTAATGGCATTATTTCACGCATTTTTTTTAACGATATTGAGACGTATCCTCGCAGCAGTAGGCAGAGAAGTGTAAAAAAACAAGACCCTCTCAGCCATTTTATGTATATTGACGGCACTAAAATTCGGAATAGTATTTTAGTTTGAATATTTATATGTATATATAGTCGTATAATATTTACATATGTATTGTGTATTTATAGTTTTATACGGAACCTGAATTTCGCACGTTACACGCAATCATTAAGTATACACATACAATATCTTATGTACATATATGCATATGTATAAGACGAATACACACACTCCATTATTTATCTATTTTTTTTTTGTTTCTTCAGTTAATCGATTCAATCACTTAATTGTTGTTGTTATTAATTTATTTTTTATTCATTTAGCGTTTATAATTATACTGTATTGAACTATCTAGAAGATAAAAGGACATGCCCGTAGATCCGGTGAAAATAGATTATTTTTCAGAGCGATTTACCATCGAGCTTTCTTATTCTTTGTTTTCTTCGGTTTTTGTTTTTTTGTTTTTTTTTTTTTTACTGTATGCGTCCATAGCACGATTGTGGTGATTAGATAACGATACTTTTTTTTTTTTTTTTCGAATTCGCCTACTTGAAGATTCGTAAGCTTGCGACACGATTTTAATAAAATTTCAATATTTTTTTTTATTCCTCATCTCTCGCGATAAGAATTCTGAACTGTGGGGGCTTTTTAGTGCGTGTAACTCGAAATATTTGCATGTATGACATGTAATACATTTAACAATAAAAGACGATCGTAATCGATCATATTTGGTATGTAGACATAACTCAATGTATAGCAAAAAAAAATAAAAAAAAAATTAATATACACACACAGATTTAATTTAAATATATCCGATAGATCGCTAATTACACCTGCGGAGTTGTTTGCAATTTTGTTGCTGTCTTTATTTATTTATTTATATTCGACGCGTTCGTACCGATTTAACGAGATACAAACAAAATGGACTTTTTCAAGTCCATTGACGTATTTTGAATCGTTTGCGTGTTGTTTTTAAGGCCTACTTACAATGAAGTTAGCTTTTCGTACGAGAATTTGTTTGCAAATCGACTCAGAGAGCGCGTTACAAGATAGACGAACAAACTATCGACGTTTGGTCCCAACCGTAGCGAGACAAATATTATAAAGCCATGAACAATTTTTTTCTTTTTTTTCCATCCAATACCATTTGCGTCAGAATCGTTCCTCTGGTGTATTCGTATCATATGAAAGATAGTGCGATATAAACAACACGCGGTAATTTTTTCTTTTTTTTTTTGAGATTTAAAAAGACTCGGAGCTTTTTTCACTCGAAACTTCCGGTCAATCACGTTTTTACCGGTTAGCCATTTTTCCTTGTATTACTTGTTTTTTTTTCTCTCTCACTCACCCATTCTCTCTGTCTCTCTCTCCTTTGTTCTTATCGGTAAAAGACGATCTCGATACGATATTGCGATCGTGCGACAGGAGAATTATAATATCGGAGTGAGCCATCCAGGCACCGAAATACAAATCTTTGAATCACATCTATTTTTAGTTGAAATGGCAACGACGTCGATGGAATTGAATATTACGCGTGGTTTTTTAGCAACAATAATGCGCACGTTGCATGATCTTCAATTATTTAGATAAAGTAGAATTGCGGTAGAATTAACGATTCTTCTTCTTCATTTTTTTTTTTTCGCAATATAGTGAATAGTAGTGAAAGATATCATGAATAACAGTAAAATAGTAGTAACATTATTAGTAATTAGCAGCAGCTGGTATTTATTCTTAATCTTCTTCATCATCTTCTTCTTCTTCTTCTTCTTCTTCTTCTTTTTCATCGAGCACTCTCGAGTTAATTGTTAGATTTAGCGAGTGATAAAATCTTTCGTTCGAATAAATGGTAATATTCGTAGATCATATTTTTTTCGACTATCAATAATTTAATGTAAATACCTATATAATAGTCTTGTTTTATCTATTTATGATAATTCACTAGTTCGATCACCGAGCCACAAGACACATAGTGGTGAATTATATATTCTTAGTATTTTTTTCTTCTTCTCATTCATCATTTTTTACTTTTTTCATTTTATCGCTAAAATTACAAGTCTCTCGAGAGTCGAGAGATAGACAAAGAGATTAGAGAGCGAGAGACATTATCGTCTGCAGCTCACTACTGTTTTATTTTTTTGTTATTTCATCGTTTTAACGTACGCGATTGATTTCCCCACTTATGCCAGTGTCATTTTTTTAAATTTTTTTATTATCTTTTATGCTATTGAAAAGAGCGAGAGATAGCGAGCTTGAGTAGTTTTATATTAACTTGTTATTTCTCCTCAATTCCACAAAGTAACGTCAGAGGAGTTTCGGTCATTTTTCTCGCATGGCCATGGAGAAAAAGGAAAAATTAAATGGCCTTTTATGTTCAGCCCAAGTGCGACCCGAATGTCTGTATGTGTGGGTGAGAGAGTGTGTGTACGTATATATAATAACTATTGTAACATTATTATTATTATTATTATTTTAAAAAATAAATAATCATACATTTAGTGAACAAACGCTCGACAATTTGTGTGCACACAAGTACACATTAAAGCTTCGATTTAAACGCACCCATAACACCATTTGGTTTGAATTAAAACGAATTTAAGTATAATGGGCATGTGGAAGATGCTACGTATATCATATATATGCTGATTTGGTATGGAAAAAAGAGCACATCACTCTTCGTTAAAGGTATATTTATCGTTTAAACGTGCACTCGTATAGTCGAACCAATTTTAATCGATCGTTTTTTTTCTCGGATACTCGTGAATAAAACATAAAAATATGAAACAAAAATTGATAGAATGAAGTACACGTTGTGCCCTGAGCATCAAGATCATCAGGCAATGTACAGTAGTATAAACACTTTATCATATAATTTGAATCCTGAAGGATAGATGGATGTGAAAAAACACGATGAAACCGAGGCGGGGGATTTTTTTTTTTTTTTTGGTAGTCCGAATTAATGGCTAATAATTGATAATAATAATTATAATATATGCATCATAACAGTAACAGGTAATAACGATGGTGAATATGCGAAAAAAATCACCCTCTGAACATTCGATATAATGGATTTTCTTTTTCTTTTTTTTTTTTTCTCATGGCAACTTATAACAAATAACTCTTTACACTTTCTTGTCGTCGATCGTCTTGGTCTTTGTCGTCTCATCGTCAAAAATACAAATATAACAAGCTATTTTTTTTTTTATTTTTTTTTTCATGGCAACTTATAACAAATAACTCTTTCTCGTTGTCGATCGTCTTGGTCTTTGTCGTCTAATCGTCAAAAATACAAATGTAACAGCTATCTTTTATTTTTTTTGCACTGTGTACGGGAACATTAGTTATACGCATTATATATGCACGGATGCACCGACAGAAAAAAAAAAAAAAAAACAAAAATGTAAAAGACGATTGTCACAACGTTTTTGTTTGTTTTGTTTTATAATAATAATAATAATAATAATAATTAATAACGTTTTGCAAAGTCGACCATGTAAAAATAAAGTAGCGTTGAAAAAGCGTCTGGGACGTTTGTAATAAATGTCAAAAGTTTCAATCTTTGATTTTGTTTTTTTTTTTTTCACGATTGAGTAAATTTTTGTGATTTTTTTTTTAATTTTTTTTTTTATCGTCAACTTTCGTTAGTCGAGTTTCTCGCATGAACATCCACGATCGAGCCAATGTGATATACAAATTAATCTGGGCGAGTGTGACGATATAACAAACGTACGTTCGTTTTACCCAAATCAACGCGTTTGTTCGCGGCTATTTTTGTTTTTTTTTGTACACCATTGAAAACTGAATTGTGCTTTATTTTCATCTATTTACGCTTTTAACTTTCATGCTCACATTTTTAATCGCGATTTTTACGCAGATGTTTTATTCTATGCAGGCATCTCAATTGGAAAAAAAAAAAAAATCTTTTTACAGCGATATTAATCAACGCTGTATCGAGTTACAATTTTTTTATTTTTCTTCTCTCTCTCTCTTCCCAGCACAAGATTTTTTGCTATCCTGCTCGATATTGCGCGAATAAAACCCATTTTTCCCCCTTAAAGAGTTTTACCCTTTTAATAATTACTCTTTCTCTAGTAAATTCTCCACTTCGTTTTAATTCTCCAAGTAACATCTACAGATATTTAATTGTTAACGGCCTTAAGTTGTTCGAAACGCAAAAAAAAAAAAAAAAAAAAAAAAAAAACCAAAGTAAAGGGACAAAGGTCAACAAAAAAAAAATCGCTTATTACACTTTTACTTAACATATAGTAGTTAATCGAAATCGAATTGATCAAACTAGGTACCTCATGGGCACGCTGTACACAGCTGTGCTTCCTACATTTTTTCTTTCTCATTTCATTATTTTAATATAACGTGAATTTTGTGTGTGTGTGTGTGTGTGTGTGTGTGTGTGTCTCTGTGTGTGTTTGTTTCTGTGTGTATGCGTGCGCGCGTGCACGCGTGTGTGTGATTGTTCATATTTTTCTCCTGCACGTCTGTATTATTATTATTATTATTATTATTTTATTTATTTTTTTCATCCTAAAGCACTCGACACAATCTACCATTAAATAACGTCTTAATAATCATTGTTCTCACGTATTCATCGCCGTGGCGCTTGGACTTGCGCATTAAAATTAAAAATATCCTAAGCGTAATGTTTACGGCGTTTTTTTTTCCTTCCTTATTTCCGTTACACCCCACAGGTATACTTATTTCTTTCTCGTCTTCCACCATAAGTAGGTACTATAGTCGCGTCGAGATATCGTTTTTTTTTTTTTTTGGTTTTTTTTTTTAATATATATTATTTTTTTTTACATATTTCGATTCGCCTCCGCCGGCGTTTCTTAGGTACGATCGGATTTTAAAAAGTACCTCAAAATTAATTTTATAACTTGATAAATGTTTTTACGATTTTTTTCTTTTTTCTTTTGCTTTATTTTGTTTCGTTTATTATTTATTTTTTTCTTTTCGCGATAAGGCACCCCCAGTGCAGAATTATACGCGGAAGTACGTTAATACAAACTAAATGACTAGATAAATTCTTAAGTCACGTAACGCTGTGGCCTCGACCGCGAAGAGTTCAGAGAGAACATATATATATATATATATATATAGACGGAGAGAGAGAGAGAGAGAGAGAGAGAGAAACAGAAGAGGAAACGGAAATTTGTCAATAAAATGCAAGAGAGAAATTAGCGGGAAAGATGTAATAATTTTCATAATAACGAAGAAGACGAAAAATTATTAACACAGGCCCGACAAGTTTTCGTGAGAGCTACGCACGTTGACGTGATTTAATGGGTGAACGACTAGTGACAACGTCGTAGCATTATTTAACGAATGCATGATTTTTTCAAATAAATATTTATATATATATATATATATGTATATATATATTCTTTCATTACTATTATAGCTTTGATTAAAAACTTTTGAGGGCAAATGAAAAAAATTATAAGACATTACATGAAATAATGTAGAGCGCGAAATTTATGGAAAAAACTGAGATTGAAAGGGAGAGAGCGAGAAACAGAGAGAGCGAGAGGAAAAAAGATTTTACAGAGAGAAGAACGTAACAACTAAATAGGGGAGGCAGTGGTGCGTTACTTCGGTATACTATTAATTAGTGAATCGCTCGGATCTCGGGGTCCAGTCGTGCGACGGTGACACTTAATATTTCATCGTTTTTCTTTCACCCTTCATTATAATTTTTTTTTATAATTTTCCCTTCCTCCCCTTGATCTCTTGCCACCTTTATCTCAAATCATCGACCTCGACCTTTTTCTTTTTGCAATTTGTTTACTAACATCCATTAACCCGGCACGCAAACGAATCGGTGTATTTACGTTGCGGCTCGGCGATATCGCATACACTTGTTTTTTTTTTTTTTTTTTTTCAATTACTTTTTTTTTCGTTCATTCGCGAACCACATGAGTAAAGTGTTTGTTTTTTTTCTTTCTTTTTGGTATATATATAATTTTTTTTAGTCCACGCTGACTATTAGTAGCTCGTTTTGCCTCCGTTCCGGATCAGCCCCCGGAATATTTTTTTTTAATATTTCAACTGATCTTCCTCGTTGTCCGATTTATTATTCTAGTAGCCAAAGGTACCTGAGGGAGTCTCGCACACTTTGGATATAACCGATGGGCCATTTTTTGTATTTATTTTTCGTTTCTTCCACCTCATCTCATCTTCTTCTCTCAATCCGGGCTTACTGACTAGTTGGGAGCGGTTTTTTTTGTTTTTGTTTCAAATTTTTTTAGTAACCCTTGGACAATCATTGCAGATCGTTTTTCCTCGGGATCGACGAGGACGGACTCCGGGGCTTTCAGCAACCAAGGAGAGAGGAAGAGATCCGTAGCGTTTTTTTCTTTCTTTTTTTAATTGGTTTCTTTCTGTTTTGTTGTTCGTTCATTAATGTTGTTGTTGTTTTGGTTTCTTTCACGATGAGGATTGAAGCAGCGTCGTTGTTAATTGGCGGCAGCGTCTTCGTTCTTCTTCGTTATTGATAATAATTAATTAATTAATTAATAATAATAATAATAATAATATATATATCTATATATTTTATTATTCGTCCTTGTCTACGTCATTGTCGTCGTCTTTGTCGTAATTTTTTTCTTTTTCCTCTTCTAGACTGCAGTCTCGGTGTGACTGTGACTCGATAGACGCTCTACGTCGATCTCCGGTATTGTAAGTTCGTCCGGTATGTTGTCTGCATAATCGATGCTGCTCGTCTGCGAGAGTCGTTTGTTCAGCGATGATTGCTTCCGTAGTACCTCCGCTAGGGTCACGGTGCTGTGCTCGCCGTATCGCGAGTCTAGGCCCTGCCGAAATGCGTTCACTACGCGGATCTGTAACGGAATTGCATTTTTTGTTTGTTTGTTGATTTTTTTTTTTTTTTTTTTTTACGACGCTTTAGTCCATGGATATTTTGGATCGTTGGGAGGAGGGGATTCGTGATAGAGTAAAAAAGAGATAAAGGTGAAAATTGATAAGGATTTTTTTTTTATGAAAAAATAAAATTGGACCCAAACGACGAAATATTTTTTGATTAAATAAATAAATAAATAAATAAATAAATAAATAAATAATACGTACATATTGATTTTCGTCTTCTCGTTAACGAGAGTCTTGAGAACACTCGACCTAATCGACGGAATCAACTTTTACACACACACAGACACAGACACAGAAATATATAAGCGAATTATCATTGCATTAAGGTGTTTCAACATCGAATGGCATATTCATGCGTTTACAATAAAGCAAACATGAGCCAATTTGCGTGTGTATATATTATCGTTAACACTGTCGATATACGAGAATTTTGTGTTCTCAGGGCATTTGTTCTCGTAATCGAGATTACCAACAATTGTGTCGTAAATAAAATAAAAAAAATGTACGGCTCGAGAAAAACGGGCGGAAAAAAATTGGTTTCGTACGGGAGAAAAAACTTGGTTCTGTGAGAGGAGTGGAATTTGGGATTTGTAATAATTGCCAGACTTTGAGACTGGATTTTTTTTTTTTTGGCAATAGCGAAGAGAGCGAGTATGAAAATCATCGAAATCGTTGGAAATTTATGAATATGGAAGTATTTTTGAATGAAAAAATATTTCTCACTCGTTTCCGGTAGACCTTTCGAGAATTTTTTCACTCGCTCTATATGTATCGCTACTGTTTTTGTTTTTGTTTTTTTTTTTTTTTTTTTCAATTTTAAAAATCGAACGTCGTCACGACAGATCGCATCGTATACGAAAATATTTGCAGAAAAATAAGACTATTGTTGAAAATTGTGCATAAAAACTGCAAATAACTTCGAGCGACGGTAGCGCGCTCTGGAGTGACGCGCACGAATTAACGAGAGGTTTTAACTCAATTTATTTTACTGCGCGAATTTCATAAGCGCCATCGTTCATCCGGTCGAGCACCGGACAACGTTGGATATATAGATATATTTTTATAACAATATAAATTATTAGTATAAATCATTTACATTGACCGGTCAATACGCCACATGCACCCACGGAACATCGATTTTGAACTGGACAAACGAGTAATTCTTAAACTTGACGAATTTTTTTGTTTCATTTTGAATTTCGATAAAAATACATTTTTTTAATTAATTTTTTATCCTTTGGAGAAATTAATCGTATCGAGTTCAGCTCGATGCTTCGAGTCTCTTTTTTCCTTATTGACCGCGATATACCCTTGCACCTTATTTTTTTACACAGAGATAGTAAAATCAATAATAATAGTAATATTACAATAAAAATGTAAATAATAATAATAATAATATTAAGCACGTTTAAGCGTAATAGCGAGCGGCGAGGATATTTATGAGCCCGTTTCGCTCGTGGGCAATCCTGTACATGTACCAGTGAGTAAAAAAATATATATATACACGAATCAATTGTAAAAGCGAGCGAATGACGAGAAAGCAATTTGAGCTTGGTTTTTTTTTTTTTGTTATTCGATCGACGAGAGTTCATTTTTTGTGTAAAGCAAAACATGCGTAACTTTCCCTTTCTTGTATATAGTAAATATAAATTTAAATTGGCTCAAAAATACATTTATGAGCGTTTGCAGAATCATCGAATTGGTGATTTTTTTTTTTTTATATTTCACGAAATGGTGTAAAAAAATAAGATAAAAAAATAGCAGTATTTAAGAGAACCTTGGAGCACTTTTTTGTCACGATCAATGTAGAGTTTCGGCGCTAAATAAGGGAGGAAAATTTTCCCCAAAGTAATGCAGACATTTAAATAGGCGATTAACAGAGAATAATTATAACGATATTATTTTTATCGTCAAGTTTTCGTGACATCAAAAGGATGCATGAAGTATTTATACTATAATAAACTATCAGCGTCGTATAATAATAAATAGCGATTTTTGAGCTGTTTTGACGTTAACTATATATATATATATATATATATATATATATATATATACAAAGCTTGATTTACGAACGATACATAGCAGGCAGATCAATAATCAACGGATATACTAACATTATACAAAATTTAACGTACAAAACGATAATAATAATAATAATATACTAGGATATACATTGAACATGCAAAGGGCAAACAATATGCGCTTTTTCCATTATCATTTTATGGATCAAAATGTCGGATAAAAAATGATTTACAAATGAAAAAGAATATATACATATATATAATAAAATAAATAAATAAAGGATTTGTAAATCATTTTTTGACAAACATTTGAAAATTGCTATTGCAAGTCACTAAGAGCTTTTATTACCGCATTCATTGGTAAATCTCTCCATCGCTATATATATATATATATATATATATATTTATAATGTTGCTCGAGCCTGATAATTATATTACCATCACACCACCGCCAGCACAACCACCACCCTTCGACATAACATATATGTATATATGTATTGTTGTAAAGCTTTTGCTTTAAAAAAAAATTCTAAATTTATAATTATCGATATTTTTCGATAATTATCGATTTGATTATTTGGTGGTTGAATTTAAATATACTTACACGTGAGCTGGTTAATTATAGAAGGCAAACCGGAAGTTCGTCACGGCTCAAAGAGATCCATCGAGAGAGGAAGAGAGATATACATTCGGGTTGGTGGTTACTTGGCTCTGGGCTGACCAAAACGTATTTTTATACCATGCACCTCATACGATGAGCAATTATTATTTATTCATTTAAAAATCCATTATTATCATATTTTTTTTTAATATCAATTAAGAGCGTCAATATCGAAGCTGATCGAGGATTTTGCTAGCCAATTTCCAACGGTTTCACCGCGTCCAACTGGTTCGAGCGACTCGCTTGATGTTCGATTTTTTTTTTTCTTTTTCTTTTTTATATATGAAGAATAATCGATCTCTTCGTTTGGATTTTTACACGAGTGGATCGGAACGTCTTACGATTGTCGGGCTGAGCGTCAATATTTTTTTAAATCACGTGCAGGAATAATTAAACGAAAAATCATTTTCGTATTAAGGGAATATTTGGTAATTTTTCACTGGGGGGATCGGAATGTGCGGAGGTGATTTTTTTGTTTTCGAGGAATATTGTCGTTGCGATCGTCACCATTTTCTTTTTTCTCTCAAGTACGTAAATTTTAGTTAAATAATATTTTTCTGTCCAATGTCGAATTTTGTGTATATTATAAATATATATATATATATTGTTTTTATATATAATTTAAAAAATTATGATTATATTTTGAGAATTTTGATGTTTCATTTTGTGCTCAATTTACGTATTTATCATGCACTCCCTCGCTGAAAAAATAAAAAATAACGTTCGAATTTCGTCCCGTGCCTAAAGCGAATATATATATATATATATATATATATATATATATATATATATATATATATATATATATATATATCAGCGTGTGATAGCTGCTGCAATTTTTTTTCACACAATTTCATGTGTATTTTTGTGTTGTAGGGTATTTTTATTAGTGTAATTTTTTTTCCTGCTCTGCCTGATGATTTTTTTTTCTACTGCTTGAAACGTCAATCGCATAATTTCGCATATGTTTCATGTAATTAAATAACGTATAATAAGGTCTGAAAAAAATTTATATGTTGCATGTAATAATGGCGCGTTGGCACGTAAGCTAAATTCTATCATTCATACGTGCGAATAAGTTGTAAAACATTTTTTTATTAATTATGTATATATATATACGTATGAATAGGTCTATAGAAGCGCGTAAACGCTCGCCTATTAACGTGTACAATATATCTATGCAATTCGCGACTCTATTTAGCCACTGACAAAAATGCGCAAGCACTAATTGATGTGTAACGGCGCGTTTTTAAAGCAATGATTGTTGGTTATTTTTTCACATATGTATGTATAAATGCGGCAAATAATGACGAAACAATGGGAAATGGTGAAATTAGAGCAATGACGAAAAAATTGGGCAATGAAAGAAATGAAATTGGAAAGGAGAGAGTGAAAGCCTCGTATAGTTGCAGTTGTGAGAAGCTTAGATCGGTGTTGAAAAAAAAAGATGGCGACGCTCAGAGAATTGATTTCAGTTGAGAAAAAAAAATAACAATATTTTTGAAACTAAAGGCGTCAGGCCCTGTTTTAATAATATTGTTATTTGAGGCGACGAGAAAAGTGCATTCATTTCATCATAATCTCTATTTACGATCGAATGAATCAGTTTTTCTCGTTGAGAACGAAAATTTTGTTTTTGTTACGAGTAATCGAATTTGTGGAAGAATTTAGAGCTGTCTGTAATCGTCCTATTTCGATGAATTACGTGAATGTTTCAAGCGAGACTCACCGCGCACGACGATGCCGACGACAATTACTCTGTTTTGTATCCCGAAGATGTGTTGGTTCGTGAAAATGATTGTGAAGCGTGCCGAAGTAATTCAACGATATTTTCGATTGATATTTCAACAGATAAAACTACTCTACTTGAGAAATCACAACTGGAACACGAGCAAAACATTTAATTGCACAGGTTAAAATTTGTGAAATTGTTTCACAAGACATCCGTATCAGCTCGCGCGATGCAAACGACTGATGTCGACGCGCACGTTGCCGGTTGCCGATGAGCGCCCGCACTAATTGCGAGTGACGCGCCTGCGCGCGCAGCGGCGGTTTCCTGTAGTACTAGAGCAGCGCGAATTTTGAAAATCGATGCACTTTGCCCATGCTGGAATTTCTCAGGTCGTTGAGTAAATGATGATATTTCGAGATGCAAATGTTTGCACAGTTTGCTTTCGAATTATCGTTTTCGTGAGGTATGTGTTGGAGAGGGGAAAGCTTTTAAAAGTAATACTAATTGGCAAAAAAGCGTAGCCCGGCGATTGCACTTTTTACCATGGAAAAATGAAATCGCAGCTGACAAAAGCGAGGCAAGCCAAATATATTGTATACATGAAGAAAATACAATGTCTATTTAGGCAATTATGAATTATACGAATGCGACACAGAAACATGAGAGAGCAGAGGAAAAATATGGTTTTCAGGATGGCAATAAATATACGGAAGGGAACAAAATGTTTTGTTGTTGTTTAAATATAGATAAGGCCGAGGCTAGATCGCTATGGAAGAAGCAAGAGGGTCGAGACACGGGTACAATTATAATTATACAACAGTAGGCACAATAAAGGACGATAAAAATGAAAATTTAAAAAAAACGCAGATTGACTGGTTTTCTCCAAATGAATAATATGAGCAAAAAATAAGCGAACGAAATATTAGGAAAACTAAAAGGATAGGATTTATAGAAAGCTTTGAGGAGGATACAATATAGACTGAAGCGATAAGTACAGAGAATAGATATCAAAAGATTGAAAGAGAGAAAGAGAGAGAGAGAGAGAGAAAGAGCAAGAGAGGAGCGCTTACAGCTTGGTCTGTCGAGCTCTTGCTGTAGGGTACCGGTATCAAACGTTCCTGCAACTCGCCACCTATCACCTTCAAGAGTAAAGGGTAATATAATGGTTACAACGGGATGGCATGAGCAGAAATGTGGTTTACTATTTTTTTTTTTTTTTTTTTTTTTTTTATAACACGTAGCACAAAGCCTACTTTTGATCTACGGATTATTCTTTGTTACACCCACTTTAGTCGACAATGAATTGGGGCATATCTATCTTTGAGATGATTTTTTTTTCTCAGACCATCGATGTACGAGCGAGCCGTTCTTTTGACGAAATACATTTTTGGGTATTTAGCCAGAATTTAAAAAATGTTAGAGGAAATTTTTTGAAGCCATACGTTTTTTTTTTTTTCTTCATGAAATGGAAAGGCGCAGCTTGCTCGACAAGTAGATCTATCAGCTTGGCATTAAATTTATATTTTTGTACAGGGGCGATATTTGCACGAGGCGTACGCTCGTGATGGTGCTCGAGCGATTAGAATGTACATTTTTATTCACACACACACACACACGCACACAGCAAAGAATCGACAATTAGAAAAGAATGAAATTGCAGGATAGAATTCGCGGTTTTTTTTTTTTTCAAGCATTGTCGAATTTAAATCGCCAATAGTGAAAGAGCGAGAAAAAAAATAGTCGAAGAAAAGGAAATATATTTATATAGATATCGCGGGCACCATCACGTATGCACGTACCGGCACGGAAAAAAAAAAATATAACGCAAGATATAGGGCACAGAACAGTAAAAAAAAAAAAAAAACACACACGAATAGTAAGTACAAATAGTCAAGTTTCAGTGAGGCAGACGGTGAGTACGTTTAATGACGTGTGTATTTATATATATATATATATATATAGATATATTATGTCAATGTATAGATAAGAGACAGATGAGGGTTTTTTTTTGGGGGGGAGGAGCGTTAAAGATATGAGAATGAGCGAGCGAGGAGGAATGAGCAAGCATTTTTTTTTTGTTATTTTTTTTCATGTCAATGACGTCCCGAATTCATTGCTTCGTGTGATAATGATAGCCGTTTAATTACATGAATTATAGCCGTTTATAACCGAATACGTTAATTTCGAATAATATTGCAAAGCATCGCGATTATTTGTTTCTTCCTTCATGTACCTAAATTCTGTAGCATGATAAAAAAATACCTATACTTGCACCGAGAAAATCAATTTATTTCATTGTCAATTAGCATTTACTTGATTTATACTAAACTCACATGGAAAAAATGTACATGTTAAAATACGTAAAATTCATTCAAGCTTGTTCATTACCATTTGTACATTCCGTATTTTTTTGCGATAACTTTTCTTTTTTTATATATATATCTTTACATAAAAAAAATTCCATGTGAGAAATGTAATTAAATCGAGTACCTTTTTTTTTTTCGCGTCCCAATATTTGTGTTTGAGAGATTTTTGTCGATCACTGTCAGGTCACATCATCGTGAAAAGTAAATATATACAAGATATGTAAGAGATTTATATCTAATATATATATATATATATATATATATATATATTAGATATAAATCTCTTACATATCTTGTATATATTTACTTTTCACGATGATGACGGCAAGACGGCAAAAAAAAATGTACATATCTCTCGGACCTGACAGTGATCGACAAAAATCAATACATATATATATATACATATATATATATAAAGACATATTTCTCGTATATGAATTACGAAAAATTGTATACTTTGGATATATATTTTTTGAATTTCTTTTCCATGGAGAGTGTTAAAAATGCATATCAATATACACACGCGCGTGTGTGTGTATGTGTCTAATACGAGTGTATGTGGTGCGGGATACGAGACAAAATAACAAATCGTGAACACGACACGGATACATTGATAAGGGTCAGCACAGCTCGAATCATATTAATCTTTTTCCTACGTATGTTTTATTTTTTTTTTCATCCTATTTTTTGACCGATATTGCAAGAAGCGCGACGTCCAGAATAATCGCAATAAAGACGTAAACGTTGTTCAGAGCTGAAAAACCCTTGACGATCTATATCCAGTTGGGCGTCGGACTCACATTTGCCTTGTTCCAACACGAGAAATAAATCGTTTACTCAACGATTCGCAATTCCTACGATAGAATGTTTTCTTTTTTTTCTATTTTGTCTGTTTGATCCCTCTAAAAATGGTAAACTGATGTAAGAAAATTAATTGAATAAAAAAAATAAATAAAAAAAAAAACGTTATAGATTCTTATAAGAAAGATACAGTATGTTTTTTTATTGACCGTATTAAGTGTTTGTACGAGGATGATACTTTGTCTTAGATGTGCGGGCGACGCATTATTCATATATATATATATATATATATATATATGTATAATAATATCGTGCCAATTGTTTCACGGTTCGATAAGCCTCGCTCGATTACAAGTGTGATTAATATAACATGTTAATTTTTTTTTTTTTATGTATTGAAAAAAAAAAATTGTATCAAGTCGCTTCCGGTTTCACTATTCTTTCTCTCTTCCGTTCGGCTGCTATCGCCTCTTTGCTACGACAACGTATTTTTCTTCTCCCCCTCGCCGATCTTGGAATCGCAATTTGTAGTTTCTCTCTTTGCTTTGCTTTGTTTCTTTTTCTTTTTTTTTTATATGGTACATTAAACTACGTAAAACCACTTTCGTATCGCTAAAAACAACAGCAGCGACAACACCGTCGTTAATTTTCCCATTTGCTTCGCTTTTTTTTTTCTGTTCCAATGAATTTAGGAGCGAATCATTGCCAATAGTCCAGATGAAAATCAAAGTTTCACCTGAACAGCGTTGATTATTATTTTTTCTTTCCTTGCCTTGTTACGTAACATCACAATAACGAGTCTTAAACTTTATTATATTTATATATATATATATGATGTATTTTATATTCTATATTAAATCAATAGTTACCTAGATATCCACTAGTTCAATAACAACCTGACAACTCTCGTCGTTAAAACTAGACGTTTTCTTTTTTCGCAACGTTAATAATTATAATCGTCTCGTACACCCGACACATATCGTAGAGCACTTTGCAATGCGCTTAAAAAAAAAAAAAAAAATGATCGCATCCTTTTTCTCGTCATCAAGATATTTTTATGTCTATCTCGTTAGGATGATTATTCATTTTTTTTTTAAATCAATTATCGTTCGTTATACGTCAGGGTGTGTGCGTGTGTGTATGTGCATGTGCATATTACTGTCAACTTGATTTTTTTTTACTTTTATTCTGGTAAAAGAATTTAAGCTCGACACATGGTCTCGTCACCCCCACCCCTCCCCGCCCCTTATCAGCAATTACCCGCACATTTTTTCCTGGGCTGGACAATTAATCGCAATTTACAATCGTTCGAATTGCATCAACGTAGAATTTTCAGTAGAATTATTTGTGTTTATAGAAAAATGCGATAAAACCTCTGTGAGTCAAGTCAGCCATATTAGAAAAACAATCAATTGATTTTACCGAGCTCAAAATGACTCGGCATTTTTCGTGTTGATAGAAGTCGCGAAATGAAATTTTTCATTAGTTAAACAGTAAAAAATGTGCCTGATTGTCAGCTGGTTTTGGTACTGAAAAAAAGCTCTGAGCGATGAGACATTACCGATTGAGTTTTCGGTGCTTCTTTTTTTTTTCGAATATATTAACTAGAGGGGAGACTCGCGAATCGTCGAAATTGCGAGAAATACGTTAACTAATTTGCGAAAATGCCTGGTTGATTTTTTTTTTTTTTTTCATAATCGCTACAAAGTGCCTGCACGTAATTTTCACTTTATCAGCGCTTTATTCCTAACGATCGAGTGATATTGATTGATCGAATGAAATCATCATTTGGATCGTCGAATTTTGTATTGTCTTTTTCTTTTTTATTTTTCGCGCTTCAGCCTCGAGAAAATAAATGGATCAGAATGACGTTGTGAGGATAATTACTTATAATTCACGTAGTTCGTACATCGTGGCATGAGTTTTTTATCACGTGTCAACATTCTTTTCCATCCTAACTTCAATCTCCTTTTTTCTCGGGTTTTCTAATTCGTCATTACTCTCCCTCAACTTCGTTTTTTTTTTCTTTTTATTATTTTATTGATACTCGGACATAATCGTAACAGTGTGTGGCAGTAGTAAATATTTGGATATCAATAACGGTTAGTTTTCTTTTTTTTTTATAACGATCAAATCGCACGCTAGTAGATTAAGCCATTAGATTAAAAAAAAAAAAAAAAAAAAAACATCCGAGGAGCAAACCGACGCTTTTGCGTCCTCGAATCAAACGTCGACATCCCCAAAACGTGTCCTGACTTCCGGCTGGATATATTTTTTTTCTTCTTTAAATTCTCGAGCAACTTTGCACCCAATTCTTAGACCGAGTAAGTCGCCGAGTGCCGCAATGAACACATTGCATTTAATTTTACTTCATTATTTTTCGTTTTTTTTTTTTTTTTTATTATTTTTTCTTAGAGCTACTTTTAGTTACCGCGCGATATAAGTACATTTTTCCACGTATTTCTTTCTTTTTTTTTACGTTTATTTTGTCCTTCCGGTAGACAGGAGCGTTTAGGGAAATGGTCGATTACAGGTTTTATCGTTTGCCTATCGGTAAACGTCGCGATTTGTCAAGAATCTGGATTTCCCGTTTATTTTTTCTTTCTTAATATTATTTTTTACGCGTTTCTGTGCCATCATTTCGAACAAAGTGTCCTTAGAAACCGCCACACGATTGGCCACCCCCCCGAATCAGATACACCAAAGTCCGAGAGGGCAGAAGATAAAAAAAACTGATATTTCACGTTTTGTGAGATTTTCAATGAAAAGTCAGGACAAATTTTAAGAGACCGAGGACTCGAATGATCCTTGTTGTTGAATTTACAATGGACTTTTTCACTGACAATGAGTACGGTTAACAAAGATTATATACAACGTAAATACTATTAAAAAAAAAAAAAAAAAGAAGGAAAAAAGATATTAAGAGTTTCATGTACATTGTGCGTGACGCGTGGGGAAGAGAGTAAAATCGAAAAAATAAACGTGGGTGGTGTGAGGTAGGGGACAGAGCAGATTGTGATTTTTTAAGCTTTCTTCATGTGTTATATATGTATATAAAACAGCAAACGCATTGGCGCGAGGGGAAACCGGAAGTATAAGTTGGGTCGCTTCGTGCCCTCTTTCTTTATTTTTTTTGTATCTTATAACGGAGTCGAAAAACGACAAGGGCACGTGTGACAGGTCCGAAGCTTAAAATTAAATGATAACATAGAAATTAAATGAAATTAACATAATTTAAAAAATAAAAAGTGAAAACGAGTTTGTGTTGCGTGTTTGTTGTGTGTGTGCATCAATGTCATCGTGTAGCTTACGATTTTATAATCGCGTCGTGTCCTTGCTTTGTGACCGTCGTCTCGTGTCGATTGTAAAATCCTTTTTTTTTTTTTAATTTCTCTTATAATTTTGTTGTTTCTTCTATCGTTCTCGCTTTTCTTTATCGTTTTGTCTTTAGATATTATAACCGAGCGACAACCATCTGTCACACTTGATAATTCTTCGTTCAATTTTTCGTTTTCACTTCCTGTGTAATCGCCAGCGCTTTTTGTTGTTGTTGTTGTGTTTTTTTTTTAAGTTTATATATATATGTCGAGCTACGAGCACGTGGCTTGGGAAAAGGTGGAGGAAAAGAGTCGAGAACGTTGAGTATTATTTGAGAAAACAGAACGAAATTGGTGTTTTTCAGGCACCGAGAAAGTACGTTCGGCTTTTTTTTTTCTTTTTTAGGGTTTTGGGTTAAATGATGTTTTTTTTTCAAGAGGATAAGTACATTTTGTGAGAGACGAGATGAGAGAGAGAAAGAGAGAATATCATCGTCGTTGTCGAAAAGTCGATGATTCGATACGAAAATGGTGAAAATACGAATCGACCAGAAATTGATGAGAACAAAAAAAAAACAATAAGGGAGAGAAAGAGCGAGAGATGGACAAAAGAACGAGACGGGAATAGAAGAAAAAAAAAAGAGCATGAACGAAATGTCGCTCCAACAGATTTCGATAATCCGTTAATATGTGATGCTCCTTAAGTACATTCCATACATTCAAGGATCAACGATTTGTACAATCTGTTTTTTTTTAAATTATTTTTCTTGTTTTTTTCGTTCAGACTCGAAAAAATTTTCGTCACATTCACACCCCAGACGGACAGACATTTAAGCAGAGTCGAGAGAGACAGAGAGAGAGAAGCAGCTACAAGGATCGAAGATCCAGCGTAAAAGTCATTTTACATCGGGTTCGTTGTTCGTGGTCTAAAAATTGTATCATCGTCGATTGAAAAACTGAAGATAATTAAAAAAAAAAAAAGAAAAGAAAGGAAAATTATTTATACGAGCTAAGACAGCTCTCGACCTTCAATTTGCCATTATTTACAGCACAAAATCGTGCATATTTTGAGAAGCTCAAAAATCAGGAGAGAAAGAAATAATTGTTGCATTAAGTACTCCGTTGTTCTGATGAGCTGACACATTTTTCAGGGTTTCGGGTGTCTTTTTTCCATCCAGGCTAAAAATATTTATAAAAAGATAGGCCTGTGCGCGTATTTTTTCCCTCTAATACTTTAAACTCAAAGACTATCTTCATATTAATGATTCAAATTTAAAAAAGAAAAATGGCCACAGAGCGACCGATCCAAGAAATATGCAAAATATATGAAACACAAAAGCACCAAAAAATTATATATTTATGGACATTTTTTGCCTTCGTTTTAAAAAGTGCCATAAGGTGCTGCAACGACCGGGGCCGTGTCTCAAAAAGAGGAGCAAAAAAAAAAAACAAAGCTTGAGCGACACAGCAGGACACAGAGAAAGAGAAAAATAGAAAAATGATCAATTGAAGGGTGTCGTGGGGGGATGGAGGAGGAAAAGAGTAAAAAGCAGCCTAAATGCTTGTCTCGTGAACGAGTTTTGGTAATTCAGGCAGCATAGCCTCTGTAGAACCTGAGGATGGTGAATTTGCCAAGGATTCAGGATTTTTGCTCGTCCCACTGTTGTTTGTGCCAATTGGCTGATTATTATAAACATTATTAGCCGCTTGTCTATTATTGTTGGTATGATGATGATGATGATGATGATTGTTGTAAAGTGTATTTGCGCCTGGTACATTAAGGAGCAAAGGCGATGCTGGACTGTTGATAGAATGTAGCCTCGATCCTTTGGAGCTCGTATCGTTATCCTGGCTCTGTTCACCAACAGCATTATGTCCGGACGAGGCTTTTGAATGCCTCGTAGCGTTCAGCATTGGATTTGACGGATCTTCGTCAATGTACGTGAAGTCGGAGAGTGGTCGCGGGCCCGTGTGACTTCGCGAGCTTCTCAAGCTGTGTAAACTATGAACAGATCGACGCTCCTCCAGATCTTCCAGAGTCGACCTGAATGCTCTGATTACTCGAAGCTGCAAAAAAAGTGGGAAGGGCATTCTAATCAGGAGGCGAGAGGAGGCATGCCAGCGAACACACAAGCACCCTGCTTTCTTTTTTTTTTTTTTGGTCTAGATTTTTTTTGATTTTTTTCATGTTTTATGTGATCGATCTCTTTCAGGTTTTTTTTTTTGGTCAGTTTATCCGTTGTTTATGTTTTTTCTTTGGTTTTCCCAGCAGGTATTGCTCTCTAGTTTTGCATCTACACTTTTTGGCAAGTTTTAACGTTTGCGGCTCGGTCGGCTTTTGTTTGTTTTTTTTTTTTTTTTAACTAGTTCGTTGTGCGATTAATCGAAGAAAGTTTTCACTTTGGCACACACGCGCGATACTCGCACATCTATATATGTATATATATATATATATATATATATATATATATATTTAGTATTATTATTAGTATTGCTCTACCGAATTTTCAGGTTGATCGCCATTGAGGGAAAATTTTCTCTCAATAGCTAAATTCTGTAACGAATTTGAAAAGCAACATTCTGATTCGAAACATGCATATATATATATATTATTTTTTTTTGCTACTATCGCAAGATTTCGGCAATTGATCGAGAAATTTATTTTTTCCCTCGTCAGCTCAATGGATTGAATTGTCGTTTTTTTTTTTTCAACGTTTGTAAAACGCGACAATTGGCTATACGCACGCGGTTTCTCGGTGCGAGCATCTCTGTTTCGTTGTAAAATTTATTAAAAAAAAAAAAAAAAAAAACCTAAAATCCACAAATGATAATTTGCAGCAATAACAATTAAGAGAAACAAAAATACCTCCTCTCTCGTTGGTTTGCAATGACTGACTTAATCCCTCTGTCATTACGTGTGCGAGAAAAGGCTATTATCACGAGAAAAATAAAAATTCGTATTTAGGAATGGTCCGCTACAGTCCAATGATCTTAGTAACAAAAAAAAAAAAAGATGGAGGATTTACGAAAATTTGATGTCGTTGGAAAAAAAAACGACACGAAACATTTGGAGTAAGATAGAGAGATATAGTCGTAAGAGAGAGGAGACGAGAGCGTAAGAGAGACAGAGGTTTGAGACAGATATAGAGATCAGTAATAGAGAAACGAGTAAGTTTCAACTTAGTTATTAAAATTTCAGTCTTGCGATCAATTTTTCTTTTTCTTTTTCTTCATTTTACAGGGCATCCTCTCACTCTGTGATTCTTCTGCCTCTGCGATACGCGTTTCTCAATAGTTATTTCAATTCATAAACAATTTGCAATTTTTCTTCTTCCTTTATCGAATCGCTCGTTCAAACAATAATATGCAACGTGGGTGCGGCATCAGGGCAGAGGAAAAATTTCATTCTCACATGTTTTTTTGTTTCTTTTTTCTCGTGCCAAACAAAAATATGAATTACAACGAGTCTCTACGCGAAGCCTAAGCCAGGATAAATCACGCAATATGTAGGCAATTTAGGCACATAATTTCATATCAGTGCATAAATGATTGTAAAGCGCATTTTTTTTTTTTCGCTCGTTTATGGTTTTTTTTTTCGCACACAATCCATCGATCACGGGCACGATATGTATGTTATAATGTAGTACGATGGCGTGCGCAGTCAAAAAAAAAAAAAAAAAAAAAAAACGTAATCTATTACATCGCACGTATACACAAGAAGCCTAAGACATTCATTCCTAAAATTGGCAAATTTTGGGATCACTAAAATGGTGGTACAACAAAACTAAATTTCTACGCCGGGTGTGTAGTTAACGAGGCATCCTCGTGTAAGTTGCAGGCCAGGGCTGTGTGTGACACACAAAAGCGGGATTTTTTAATTATATAAGATATATTTATATGTAATAATAATAATAATAATAATAATAAATTTTTTAGTATTTTTTCATGACACCCGAATTGTCGTACACTTGTCGAGTCTGGTGAACTTTGCCATTTTTAATTAATTTCCATGTCGTAGAAATTATTAATTTTTTTTTCATATATATAATTTGTTTTTATTTGTAAAGTCGTATCTATAACTCGGTCATTCTCACTTTTGCTTCTTTATCATTTTATTTTCCGTCGTTGTTTTAATTGTATTTTCGTGTAATTTTCAGTGTTGAGGTGAAAACGTCGTTTTAAAAGTATACATGTCGATAGTCGAAGTGTCTCGAAGTATACATGTCGATAGTAGAAGGGGCGTGGAAATAAATCCATCAGGGTTGTTTCGTTTTTTGTTTTTTTTTTTTGTGGATAAACAGGCCGTATTGAATAATCGAAACTTACGTTATTAGAGCGAGAGAGATAGAGAGAGAGAGAGAAAGAGAGTAGCCAGTCTCAAAGCTTCCTATAACTCATATCACACATTGTTATCACAAAGATCCACAAGTGTTATTAGAAACGACATAAGAGAATAAACGATCCAAAAAAATATGAAAATCACTGCAAAGAAAATTCGAAAACAAAAAAAAAAAAATTAATGTTAGACGTCGAATTTCAGGCAGCGGAAAATTCACATGAAACAACAAAAAATGTGAAAGAGCGGGAATAAACGCTCAAGAGTACCAACTCGTACGAAACCAGAAAAAGGCGCAGAGAGATAAATTCCTGAGCGATTTTTCTTTCGAAAAAAAAAAAAAATTGAGAATATTATGCACAATAATATTCGTAAGCTGAAGAATTATAGCCACGTCAATTGAGGAAGCTGGTCACGTTTTTTTTTTGTGTTTGCTAAAAATCGCATCTGCCGAGTCAATGGGGAAGTTTTCGCTTTTTTTTTTTTTTTTTTTTTTTTTTTTTTTTCATGGAGTACGTAAACACGCAGCACACTCAGACAGCTATTCTACGTAAGCAGAGGATGCGTGGACGGAAGAAATAAATGTTTTCTTCTTCTTTTTTGGCTTTTTTTTTTTTTTTTTGAGTGAGATAATCATCCGTCCGACCCTCGCAACACAAAGAAAAACGGAAAAAACTTCAATCGGTGCAATAAATCATCATTTCCCACATTAAAAGATTTAAAAAAAATAAAAAAAATTAAAATTCATGTCACCATCAAATCAACGTCATTGTCGCAAACGACGTTTATCATCCAACATAACAAGTCCAAACGCCTAATAGTCGAGACACGAACGACGCACCTTGCTGGATATTTAAGTTATGAACATTTTTCGAGCCATCGACAAATTTCAATCCTTCGAGGAGATTTTAAAAAAAAATTTAAATGGTTTTTTCCATTTTTTCTCCCCAATTTGGTGTTTGTCGAAGGGCTGGAAAATAGTTTTTACTTCATTTCCGGTTTGGATATTGTCGTCTTCGTGTTCCGTACCAGACAGCCTCACACGCGTATTATGCAGAAAAATAAATAAATGAAGAAACTTCTCATACAACGTAGCCAAGGACAGAGACGAGATCTAGGTGAGCTACGTACTTGTTTGTACTCCGACAGGAAAAGTATGGCGACGGGCAAGACTGCCGCTCTGTTATACCTCAGTCTCCCGTATGGGTTCCGCTGGCTAACAAATCATAAATCAATAACCATATCAGTCTCATAGTTTCATCATCGAAACGGCCTAATTTCGCGTGACGACATCATCTCGCGCGAATTTGAAATCTTTGAATTTTCACTTTTCTTTTCCTTTCTTTTCATTTTTTTCTTTCTCTCCGTTTATTCACCGTATCGTTCACGTTCCTTTTCCTCCTTTGTAACGATGCTCTCGAAGTTTCATAATGCTCGTTGGATTTGAAAGAAAAATTAATAGTATACAGAGAGTTACCGATAGATGGAGAGATAAACGCACAACAAAAAATCATAATTTCATTCAAGAGTGAGGTGGATTCGAAGAAAAAAGTAATAATAATCATTAAAAATGATTTTATGACGAAATAATAGCCGATAATTATTATTATGAAAGAATTTTCAACTCTTGCGCAAATAATTGTAAATAATTATTTCGTCGTAAAGTTATTTTTGGCGATTTTATATTTGAACGATGTATCATTTCCATTTTAATATTCAGAATAAGCCAATTTCGTTTTTCTTTTCTTTTCTTTTTTTCTTTCGTTACTCAGAGAAACAAAGCATCTTGAAAGTAACTCACATTACGAGCAGATGGTGAGGACGCGATTTTTTTTTGTTTTTTTTTTAACAGTTTGCAAAGCGCATTTGTATAAAAAGTGCGAGAATAATTTTCAACTGGCCGGACTTAAGACTAAATAACGTAAATTATTGTTTTTTCTTTTGTTTTTGATAGTAGCACACATTGTTACGTTAATACACATACATACGTACGTACGTACATCCAAATCGATATGCCATATATATATATATTTATATCATAATAAATGTATATATGTAAAAATATATATTCATATCGTAATTAGTAATATCACAGCAACACCAAATTGCGTTAACCAGAAAGTAAAAGTAAAACAATAAGAAAGACAAAAAAAAATGTACATAGTGGCAATAATAAATAAGAATGGAAATAAAAAGATAAATTTACAGTAGGAAGCGAACACAGAGTTAAGATTTTTATTTTTTTCTTCAGGTGTTACCATTGAGAACGAAAAGAAAAAAAAAAGGAAATAGAACGAACGCTCGTAAATTAGCTTCATTGTGTGCGATCACGCAAGGATCTTCAATTATCCTGTGCATGCGCGAATGCGAATACATGCGGCAATTAAAAATTGAATTTACAATGAACAAACCGAGACAAACTCTTGTATGATTTGACGAAAAAAATTTAAAAAAAAATGCCATCAAATCGATAAGCGATCACTACAGCCAAATTTATGTTATAACCGGCAATGAAATTTGGAGACAATTTTGAATTCCATGGGCACCGTGAGCGAATAATTTGCACGAGAATAAACGTGAAAAGAAGAATAAAGAAACAAAAAAAAAGTCGATAAGAACTAATTCGAATTGTAAGCAATCGCTCAGTAGAAATTTTAGTAGTCAAATTTTACTATAAATTTTACAACGCGATTCGTACTGTAACGAAGGAATAATAAACAAAAACGTTCCAGATTAGCATTTTACTTGTGATTCGCAGGCAAAACGTGTAAAAACACGTCAAACAAAACAAGGAGTGATCACAGAGGCGAAATATATCAATTTGAAAAAGAAAAAATTATATATATATATATTTGGACATTTAAAAAAAAAATGCAACACCTCACAGAGATTGTGAGGCCATTTTTATTATATATTTAAAAAAATAAAAACGAAAAAAAATGAATTGTAAATAAAAAAAGGCGCATATTTAAAGTAGATAGAGAGACAGTAGAAAGAGATGAAAAAGGAAAAAAAACAAAACGTATAAACCAGAGATTATTATGTAAGTACGGTCAAACGATGCGGAGTTGTTTTTAAGGGACTAACCATATAGTAATCCTGAGAGGGGGATCTGCCTGTCACAGATACATTCTGCACCAGAGTTCTATTGCTCGTCTGAAAGTAGGTTACATATTCAGTTTTATTTCATTATCTTATTATCCTGTAATATATAGATATGTATATATATTTATTTTTCTTTTTTTTTTTTTTTTCGTCGTTATAAGTGTGTCGCTGTCTTGTTTACGTGATACTTTTTTTTTCTGTTGTTGCTTAAAAGCGATTGTATATAGATTAGCTGTATGACAGTATATTTTGAGTAAAATATATATATATATATATATATACACTCCTCTTTGTATAACGTATATATATACACGATGATGTTGGAAGCGCCGTCAGGATGCGATATCGAAGTGATATCGCATCGTTTAGGAAGAGAGAAATTTTAACGAGATATTTGTCCATCTCGTTAATTTTTGTTTTTGTTTTTTTTTTTTTTTTCAATCGATCATCGTGTCTAAAATTTATGATTTTATTCATCGTACGTTTAAGTGGTGAGAAAAAAAAAATTGTCGAAATTGTGCACGGTGATCGATGATTTTTCAGGATAGAATTGCAGCATCGTTAATTAAAAAAAAAAAAAAAAAAAAACGAGAAAATCTCGAGTTAATCCTCAGAGCTAACAATTCGACGTTTTTCTATTTTCTTTCACTCAACTCGCATTTGCACGCGCACACATACGCAGAACAAACATTCAATATTTTCGATGCAAAATTCGTTGGATTTGATCCATTGAATTATTGGCTTTTTTTGTGCTTTGTTATCGGAGGTTTATGTGTAATCATCGAGAATATTTGTCGATTTTTTTTATATTCAACTCGATGCCATTGAAATTATCTGTGCGTGAGATAAATTTCGAGTATTTTGTGCAATCCTCGGTAAAAAAAAAATATATAGTTTGAATATACTCGAATACGAGAGTCGTATCGCACTGAACGCGTTGAAAAGTAAACGAGAGATTCGGACAGACAAAAGTTAAAGAGATAGAAATAGAAATAGAAATAGAAATATATATATATATATGGAGAGAGAGAGAATACATTTGATAGATTCGGAGAGAGATTAGAAATTGTATTTGTGTAAACGTGAGACAAGTTTGGGATTATCGAAAAAATTGATCAGAGAGTGTGAGCCGAGGACTGCGTGGACCATTTCTAATTGTAGGTATGGGGAGTTTGTGGCCAAACGAGCCATTTTCGATGCCAAAAAAAATCGTCAAATTAAAATTTTGACGAAATAATTGCAATTAACAATTTTTTTTGATAATAAAAATCATTATTTTTTAAAATTTATCAATTTTAATTATTTCATCAAAATACAAATTTAAATATTTTTTTTTTTTATCGAACGATGCACTGTTCTGTTGTACCGTGGATATTAGTATATATATCGTATATAATTTTTTTAAATATTTTTTTTTGGACGAAAACCCATTTTTTTAAATATAATTCATCATCGCTCGCTCGGAGCTCCCCGTTAACAAAAAAAAAAAAGTTTTTTTTTTCTGCTCCTGGTACGAGCTACGATAATCTCTAGAAATAAATCTATCGATACTCTGGAGATACAAGCGCTATAAACGACTACGTGCTACAAATTATCATCATTATTTTCATTATTTTGTTTTTTTATATGTACACAGGAAATTTCGTCGGGTGTAATTTGTCCTTAGAAAATCTCTCGTCGTATGGGTGGAGCGTCAGGAATTTCTGACTTAGTGACGTTTTTCTATTTTTTTTCGTTCTTTTTCACGGGCCTCGCAATGAGAATTCGACCTACTCGTGTTGTGCTTATCGAGTTTGATTATTTACCTGCCGTAAAAACCTGCTCGTCGTATCCCTCCAATGAAAAAAAAAAGTCTGAATATATTTTAAAAAATTCGTAATTATTTATTAATTTTTTTTTTCTTTTTTCGCAACGATACCGAAATGTGCCGAAATCTTGATAACTTTACGATCTGCAAATTCCTACGATTATACGAACGATATAATACGCGAATACGAATGTCGCTACGTGCCACTGACCCAGACAACGCAGCGCACAAAAATGGCGTCCCTAATCAATTTTTTTTTTTTTTGTATCAACGCGCGTTTTTTTTACTCGCCTATCGGATGCAATGACGAAGCTTGCGAATTCATGCCCTTTAGGCATCACTTTTTCAATTTTATAATGGGAATGAACTCTTTTGTTCTTTTTTTTTTGTTTTTTTTTTTATTTTTCAGGGAAAAAAGAGCTTGCCCGAGTTTCATGGATTCGCAGGCCGAGATAAACTGAAAGGAAAAACATAAAATCAAAATGGGGGGGGGGGGTCAGGGGGGGCGGGCGGGGAAAGCAGGTGGTACTCGTGGTACGTGTGTGTATTACGATGATATGACCGTGTCAATTAATCGGTCGAAAATGCGCTTCCTATTTGAATACGTTTTGTCGTTGTTGCTGTTTTCTTTTCTTTTTTTTTTTTGTTTGCTTTCTGTTGTGGTGGTTTTTCTTTTCTTTTTCTCTCGTTTGTCAGCTATAAAAACGTAAAATAGCAACACAAACCGGGCTCGAGAACGACGTGAAATCGTCCTGTGTTTTTCTCAGGAGCTGATTCGATGGTGTAAGTTGAGGTATAAAAAAAAAAAAACCTTCTTGTGATGGGATCTGAGAATGTTTTTTTTTGTACTTTCTTTTTTCTTTTTCTTTTGTCTCTGACTTTTTGAGTGGAATGAAATGAGAGTGAGATAGGGATAGTTACCTGAGTCTGTAGCCGCGTCAGACCACGAATCCACAGAATTTGTCCTGCCCGCGGCTTTTTATCCGAGTCTGGGTCGTAATTCTCGTCTCCTAGATTGATAGCACCGATATCATCCGGCTGGCCGCGGCCCCATCTGTTTTTAAAAACATTAAACCATTTCTTCATCACTCGGTCCCTGTTAAGCAGTACTTTTGTTTGTTTGTTTGTTTCATTTTTTTTTTTGTTTTTTGGCTTTTTGTTTGGTTTGGTTTTTGTTTGTTTGTTTGTTTGTTTTTGTAGTCGGTTGACCGCGATGCACTGCCTTCGATTTTGACGTTTTTGCCCCATTTTCGCTCGTCTCTAAAAAGGTTTTTTTAGTCTCTCGTTAGAACGCAGCAGCTCTCTAACAGTATGATGTGGATTTTTGGGGGGTAAGTAGGGCAAATGAAACAACAAAATATCAGGGTTGAGGTTTTTTTCGGGTGGGGGGAGGGGCACAACGGACTAAAATTGATGGATGGCAGAGTTTAACAGACGGGGTGAAAAAAGGTAAAAATAAACGTTCATGACTGAAAAACGAAATTTATCATTAATTTTATTGTGACGAAATGAGAGTGTGATTTGGGAATAGACTCGATGATAATTAATGATAATTAATTAATGAACGTGTTTGTATGTTTTTTTTTGTCGTTGTTGCAAGAGATAAATCGAAACGTTGAATGATATTTACGAGGATGATAAAACGAATGTAACTCATGATGATGATGATGACGTTAATAAATGATCCGATTGTTAATTATATAACGATTTTATAATTTACATGCGTCGTATCGCGATATACCGATAAAACGCTCGTTTTAACTTTGCCTGTTATCGGTGTTTTTTTTTTTTTTTTTTTATGTTTACTTAACTTCGTGCCTGATTGCTATAAATATCGTATAAATATATTCGCTAACGAGTGGCCTCGACCGCGTTTTTTTTTTCATTCACGAAACACTGGAGAGAAAAAAAAAGTATGCCATTCCGTTTCGTTTGTGGTCTGGTTCCATTTAAGGGAAATTTTTTTATCGATCGCCTCGCTCTTGTCGAATATTTATTTCTCCAAACGAATTCATCGGTGCGATAATTCGATTTTTTGTTTTACGTCGTATAATTGTTTCTATATACATCTTTTCATCGTTTTTCCTACACTGGCTTTTAAACCTACGAATTTTCGTATACCGAAAATTTCCGAAATTGACCAAGAGGTCATTGTGTGTGTATGTGTTTTTTTTTTGTTATAATTTTTTCATATGCTTTGCTCGCAGAAATAAAAATCACAACTACCGACGTCTATTTTACGAGCGTCTAGGGGGAGAGAGGGGGGTTCAAAGTGCCTTTTTGCACATGGTTTTTTGTACAAGAGAGGCTTCCGGAATTCGTGATACGTTTCGTGTCAGTTTTTTTTCCTTCAGTCTACTTGTGGTCCATGTCTCGGTCGTGGAAAGGTTCAAGGACATTTTTTTAACAAAATAAATTCTTCTCCACTGTATTATAAAATTAAACCTACGATACCAAACGACCTGAACTACTTGCAAACGGCTTTCCGATTGTACATGGGACGAATGGAGAGTCTATACAAGTTTAGCCTCTTTATTTCACACCGATGATCATTTATGATTTTTTTTTTTTTTTTTTTTTGCATTATACGAGGCATGTCCCAGCAGGAGATAAAAATTTATTAAAAGGAAATAAATGAAAAATCGTGTCGATGTAGGGTAAAGATAAATTATCTAAACTATAACGTGGAAATGTTAAAAGAAAGAAAGGTAATTGCGCGAATAATAATTATTTTTTAAATATAAAAAAAGACCCAAAAATTATATGCAATAGAAGAACGTGGGACACTACGCGAGCCCCTCGAATCCATTTAGTTTGTCAATTTTTGTTTAAAATTTATCAAAAACGATGCCAAACGTCGTTTGTCTCTTGACAAGCACTCGAGTTAAAGTTTTTTTTTTTTTCCTTTTGTTTTATCGTCTGCGCGACTATTTTATTCGATTAATGATCGACCTTTATCGTTAAATTTTCTCTTAAACTCACTGACCGATTGTGCGGTCGATCCGTTAGCATACAAACAAGTACGTAGATAAATTTTCTCGATATTCAACGATTGTAATCATGCAACATTCACTTTGAACGAAAAAAAAAAAAAAAAAAAAAAAAAACAAGACATACGTCTAGGCATCCGAAATATTTGGGAATTGTGTGTGTATTGAGAATTGAGCGATTAATTTCCATATCTAGTGTAATTTTTAACATTTTTTACAGTTTGCACGAAGTTTTTGTTTGTTTGAAAACACCGACCACACGATTGGCATACGTTAATTTGCTGCCTTTCTTCCCGAGAATCATTTTGATTGCGTATCAATACAATAATCCCATACGCTCGTGGCAATAAAATTAGGATGTAAAAATTCAACATGTTTTTCTTTTTTCTTTGCTTCTTTTGTTTTAGGCACTTTTGGAGGATACCTAAAAATTAAATCGAGCCGAGCAATTCGGGTGTTTTAGTGTATTGTAAATTAGCGGTGATACGAGGGTTGGGGTAAATCTAACATGCAAAGGCCTCTACCATGTACCAGGGTAATATTTAAGCTATTATATAAACGCTAATTTTTGGTGGCTTGAAAACACTAACAAACATTAAAATAAATATAACTTTGACGGAGATTTATGGGCACCATGCTGGTTTCCACTGGCTAATTAATTATCAAAGCATTTTTCTTTTCTTTCGTATATCATCTAAATCAACAAAGAAAAATAAAATATATAATATATATATATACATACGTATATACAGAACGAGTGCGGATATTCATAGGTCATTGTATACGCATATCAAATATAATCGTGCTATCGGATGAAACTAAAAGCTTATTTCATCTCGTAAATTGCACTATTTTCTACCGACAACTTAAATCCTAACGATTGAGCAATAACGTCATTCGTAAATGATGAAAAAAAAAACTAAACAATTAAATAACAAAAAAACAACATGGTGCCCAACAACAACAATGAGAGCTGCGATTCGATAATGATGACGCTTCTAATAAATCGTAAATGATTGAAATTTTGTACAAAATCGCTATAAAAATAATTATTTTCGTGATGGTTTTTTTTCTTTTCTTTTGTTTTTACGGAAATTATTCGTAAATTTCCTATGAATATTCAATAAATAATGCTTCAAACATTGAAAAATAGGAAATGTCCATGTGGAAAAAAGAAAATTCGTTCACGTTGATCATGTGAAAAATTGGCCTCTCGGTTACGTTGGTCAGGAGAGCTCGACTCGAGACTCGATAATATTTAACTACACGTAGCATCATAAAAAACCTGTAAATTATTTTTTTTTTCACAAAGATACCGAGGATATATTGAATATTGACTTACGAAAGGATCTTGGGTATCTTGCGGGTCGGGATACACGTGACTATTTGGCCCCAAAGTAGCGTACCGATCCCGAAAAACAGGCACCACATCCACTGCTCGAGAGTCAGAGCTTTTGTGCTGAACGCCATTTTACCATACTGAATGATGACCACCTAAATTTTACGAGAGAACAAAAAAAAACCAAACAACACACGAGTCAGCGTAATTTCATCATATGAATTTTCCGCAGCAAGAGAAATTGTGAGAAATTGTGAAGAGCATGAAAAAATGATCGATGAATGTTGATTATTATTATTATTTTTTTTTTTTTTTAATTCGATGACTCATGTGGAAAATAAAACTCACTTGCGACAAGCATGTTCCGATCCAAATTGAATAAAATATGGGATTCGTAAAGATTCCCTGGAAGACATTGCGCTGACCGTGAATTTTTCTCGCGTTAAATTCGTTGAAAAGGGTCATCATGACGAATGTGTTGAATATGACTGTAAAGTGTTGAGTCGCACCACCACCTGCCTCAGCGACTCCAAGACCCGTGTCGATGTCGAGCATTCTGTGGCCTGTTTTTTTTTTTTTTTGTTTTTTTTTTTCCCATACAAAAATCCATGTGCGAAAAGTTCAAAAGTTTACAAAAAGAAAGAAAAAATAGAGACAATCAATTGTAGTTTGATTGTAATAGATATATATATATATAGATTTGTCGTGATTTTATTGTACTCACCCAAAAAGAGAAGCATAAAAATAACGGTCAACTGATAAACTGCCTGACCAAGAATGTTCTTCATCATTGTTCGGGAAATTAAGGGTTTCGTGCGTCCATAAGGTTTTCTCAATAGAAGATCAGGCGTTGGGAATTCAGTTGCGAGAGCGAGTGACGCTAACGTGTCCATAATCAAATTGACCCACAACATTTGTACGGCCTTTAGTGGTGAATCTTGAACGGCGCAAGCACCAATGAATGCAACAATAACAGCAACGACATTAACGGTCAATTGAAATTGCAAGAATTTGGCTATGCTGTCATAAACATTTCTGCCCCACATAACGGCTTTGACAATTGATGAAAAATTATCATCGGTCAGTATAATGTCAGAGGCTTCTTTGGCTACATCAGTACCGGCAATCCCCATGGCAAATCCAACATCGGCTTTTTTCAATGCTGGACCATCATTCGTTCCATCACCGGTAACAGCGACGACCTCTCGCGACACAGAAACTTTACTGTCAATCATACCCTTGACAAGCGTATATTTGTCAGTTGGGGATGATCTCGCGAGTACCCTTAATTTTGGCCATACTTTGTCAAGCAAATGTTGTTGCACATCGCCATTGCTGTCTCTTATTCGCCTGTTAAACTCTTTACCCTCGAGTATGAGCCAATCCTCGTTTGGCTTGTATATACCACATTTTTGGGCAATCGAACGTGCCGTATTAACATTATCACCGGTCACCATTCGTACTGTTATACCAGCCTTTTGACAACGTCTTATCGCATCTGGAACTTCGGGCCTTACAGGATCCTCAATTCCGACGATGCACAGACACGTCAAATTGCACACAATGTTATCCTCGTCTTCCCAATTTGGCTCATTCTCAGTGTGTACCTGATTTATTTCCGCTTTTCCTGGTACAAAGTCACGATAGGCTATTGATATTGTACGCAAACCGTTACAAGCCATTGGCTCAATTACGTTCTTTACTAGACGATCTTGCATGTCTCGCGTGAATTTTTCCAAATGTCCGTCGCGACCATAAATAAAGGCACATCTGTAATTTTTTAACAACCATGTTAATATCTTTATTATTTATATATATATTTTTTCAAATAATCTCGAAAATTTTAATCAGCAATCCATTCTGCAGTAAATTTTCTAGTTAATACAACAAAAAAAAAAGTAAGGTTTTTTTGAATCCTGCAAAATTAAAAATAATATAGAGAATTTATTTGAAATAATTTAAAAAAAAACCTGAAATTGATGAAAATCTAAAGAGTTGGTAAACATTTTATTGATTGGTCAATTTATCCTGAGAGAGGGTAAGAAGAAAGCGAAGAAGGAAAAATAAATAAAACGTACTTCTTCATGATGATCTCGGAAGCGCCCTTGGTAAGGAGTCTATAACCACCGCCCTGTCTTGGAACAACAGTGGACATACTCTTTCTGACGCTATTAAACGTGTATACCCGCGTAAAAGATTCCTCAGGTTGCTCATCTCTGATAGCTTGATAACTCTTGCCCAGGGCCACGACAAATCCAAGTAAGGCACATTCGGTTTTGTTACCGACCTGCATCGGCAGCTCGGTAGGATCTTGCGATGGCATAATTCTGGACGTGTATGCCGAATTAATCGAGATCGATTGAATCAATAAATTTCCAACATGATTTGGTATTTCGGCAAATGATGGTATTGTTTTGCTCATTTTTTCACATATGTACGATTGCACAACCGTCATACGATTTGTCGTTAATGTACCAGTTTTGTCGGAGCATATAGCTGTTGCGTTACCCATTGTCTCGCACGCGTCCAAATGACGAACCAAATTGTTGTCTTTCATCATTTTCTGCGTATCGAAAAAAAAAAAAACAGACAAACAAAAAATTAATATAAATTTCCATGAAATTATCTCATAGAAAAAAACTTGTATCAAAAATATCAATCTTTTTATTTGAAAATGTATATATATATTTTTTGTAAATAAAATATTTGTACCTTGACAGAATAGGCGAGGGAGAGTGTAACGGCTAAAGGAAGACCTTCCGGTACAGCAACTACGAGTACGGTAACACCGATAATCAGATGACGAACGAGATTTTCGGCGTATGTACTTTTCCATGGTTTTCCTTGTATCACAAAAGTCGTTACGCAAAATTGTATGACTAGAATGACGACGGTAAGTACGGCAATCGTCGAGCCCGCGTAACCAATTTGTATGGCGAGTTTCGTTAATTTTGCCTGGAGAACGCTCTTTTCCTTTTTGCCACTGCTCTCACCACCGCCGCTCGAGGCTGCGGGTGCGTGATGATTCTCACCACCATCGTGCTTCGTTCCTCCACTCGCGTGACTGTTTCCCGTTATTTCACCAGCCTCGTCGCCTTTTGAATAATCCTCTCGTTAATAAAAATCCTTTTTTTTTTTTTTTTTTTTTTTTTTTTTTTTTTTTCTCATACAAAAAAATCGCTTTTCCAAGGTTTCGGTCTCTTATTCACTCGACCTTGTCAATTATAAATATTCAACAAGTCCGCTCAGCCAAAACCGAAATCTTTGTCAGCTTGCGAAAAGTGAAATAATTACAAACGTTAATTGCCAATTTTGTTAAAAAAAAAAAAAAAGAAGAGATTAACGAAAATTTGCAAACAATTATTCATGAAATTCACTATAGAAAACAAACAGTCAATTAAAGATTATTATGTACACAATCGTTAGTAGAAGAAAAAAAAAAGGAAAAATAAGAGAAAACCGCATATTCCATCATCTAATGTCAAAAGAAGAAGGAAACAAGAAAGAAAAGGGAAAATTTTCAATCAATGCAAGAAAAGGCGAATTAGTGTGTGTGTGTGTGTCTGTGTGAGAGATTAAATTTATCGAGTGCAAGTTCCACCACCAATGGGACAGTGAGAGCGTCACAAATATACAAGAGGAATCAACGATTAATACAGAGAAAATGAAAATATAATTACATGATGATTCATTATTTGACTTGTTGGCTTGTTTATCGACAAGACAGATCATACAAAACAAATTATCATAAAGATGATACAAGTAGACAATAAGTAGACCAGGTAAACAAATGCATTAGTTTAATTAATTTGTTCATCTTTAGAATTTTTTTTTTTTAGTCGAAGTGAGAGAAGATTGTCGTAATGTGATTTTTTTTTTATACAAAATAAAATTGTTAGAGACGAAAAAAAAAAAAATCCTTTTTTTTTATCGTCGAGCAGTTTATCAAAATTTATCTCGTCAAGTTGATTTTTGAACTCTCTCGTTCATAGTTTGAAAAAAAAAAAAAGAAATTGTGAGAGACAATTGAATGTACAGATACGAAAAATAGAGCGGCGAGAGAAAAAAAAAAGGAAAACGCGAAGAAAATAAAGAAGCGTAAATAGAACTTTCGATTGCGAGATCGTTTCGTTGAAAGAATATGTAATTTTGTTCTAGTCACCTGATAGAGACTTCTTCTTCCGCTGCTTTTTAGCCTCTAGATTAAAAAAAAAATGCATGCAAAACAAAAATTGATTAGCAATGTTACCAAAGGTCTGTCAATTGGTTCATTGAAATATCTATCATCGCGATCATAAAAAAATCTTTCATTTTTTTTTCTTCATCTTTTTTGCTCCTGCGACTTTTGTCGCTTGCTGAATCTTTCTCTTTATCGTTTGTTTTTTCATTTTAAGTTTTTCATTTAGAGTTTATTAGCAATGATCTTTGGTGTTTTTATTGATGAAGGATTGGACGATTTACACAAGCAGCCTGGAAGGGTAAAACACACTAAGGGACTCAACAAAATCAAGAATTAGTTGCAAAGAATGCAAAAGTTTTTTTTTTTTTTGTATTCGTCGTAATAGAGGATCTAAAATATAACAATGAAGTGTACGATTTTTTCAGATGGAAACACGAGAGTGCTATTATTATAGATGGAAAAATATATTTGAAATATATTATTTTTGTGTATCTTTATATTTCATATATTTTGCTTGTATTATTTTTTCTGGAGGTCTTTTGAGTGAGGGACAATTAAACTGCAAGGGTTTGAAGTTGCCACAGTCTATGCATCGGTCAATTTAGTCTTATTTGACTGGCGCTCAGTGCGGTACGAAATTCCCTTAATGAGATTTATCGTCCAACAAACACGACAGAGCAACTGTCTCGAGGAAAAATACCTTCCAGGTCCTTTGGCACGCAATGTGTTTAAAAAAAAAAAAAGAAATCACCAAAATATGATGAAATCAAATTTGTCACCATGACGAAATTTCTTCGTGAAGCGTCTGAATCGTGTTTATATAAATAAAAAAAACGCCGTTTCACAAAACAGATGAATTTTTGCATCAACAAATTTTTGTACAATATAACGAGAGGACTGTTTAAAATTAGCCTCTGAAAATTATATAAAACGATTCTCAATTAGATGAAAAGAGGGAGACAAAATGGGGAGAGGGTGAGCCTCATTAAATTCTGGATAATTTTTTTTTTGTTTTTTTTTTTTCATCTAGTTAATAAACAGTAAAAAAATATCATTCTAAAAAAATGTCATTAAGAACATGCGAAAACGTTCTAGAGTCGGGGGTCAAATGGACATCTAGAGTGAGTTTCATAACAATTTTAATCACATAAAAAATGGAAAACCATGCGTAGACTCTGGTCGTGTCCACACTTGCCTTGAGACTGATAATCTGAAAGTTTTTTCATCAAATTTTGCCACGTTCGCTTCTTCAAGCGTGACTTGAAGAGGCCAAAGAAAAAAAAAACAACATTTTTTCCCTCTCGATGTTGCCTTTGAGTTTGAATAAATTTGCTTTTATTGAAAATGTTTTTTTTTTCTTTCTAGCAGCAGCGAGAAGTAGCGTACGTTTTAATGGCAAAACTTCATGGCGTAAAATTGCAAAAAAAAAATCTGAATTTGGTCCAAACATACCTTTCTTCATTTTCTTGATTTCTTGCTCTTGCTGATCGACAGCGGCACCCAAAAGAGTAAAGATAATGCCAGCCTGTGAGTTTACACCCACAGCGGCAACCAACATCTTACCCGAGCCCTCCATTACGTGGGTACCTTAAAATAATTTTCAAAAATTGCCATAATTCTCGTGGAAATTGACAATTAATTTTTATTTATTTTTTCTCTCGATAATTAAAATTATACCCGATAGCACCATGGGATCGAACGCTTCGCCCTTTTTAACGTGATCTGATTCTCCCGTCAAGCTAGATTCATCGACTTTGAGGTCGTTGCTCTGTATGAGAATACCATCCGCAGGCAACAAATCTCCATATTTTATCTGCAAGAAAAATAATCAAAGTCAATGTAAATCCTTAATTTCCATGTCACAATATTTTTGTGAATTTTTAATGAAATTTATCGATAAATCGATGAAAATTACCTGACATATATCGCCAACTGCGATATCCGATACAGAGATTTGTTTGACTTCTCCTTGCCGAATGACGGAAAACTTGTGTTCGCCTTCTATTCGATTTTGAAGACCACGAAATTGTCGTTCTTTGGAGTAATCATTGAATGCCGTCACTATAACCACCACTATTACAGAGATGAGAATAGCGAGACCCTCGATCCAGGCGTATTTACCCTCGTCCTCGTCCAGATGACCAATTGCATCTGAAGCATTCGTCGTGCATCATTTGTAGACGAATGATTTTTTTTTTCTTTTTTTTTCTCATTTTTTCGCAATAAAGTCGAGGTAAAAACTGACCTGGATCTTCCTCATCGTCTACTGGTTGATAGAAGCTAAGACCTAATGAAACCAATGCAGCTATTTCGAGAATGATTAAAGTAACATCTTGCAGAGCCTCCCATACTAATTGTAAAAATGTTTTTGGTGGTTTTGGAGGTATCATGTTGGAACCAAATGTGTCTCGCCTATGCTGGATATCTGCTGTCGATCCACTGAGGCCTGAGACGAGGAAACGAAAAAAAAAAATTATCATCATTCAACGCTCATTGTATGTTTATTCAATTAGAATTTCAGTTCATGGCGATTGAATGAAAATATAAATAAAAATCAACTACATTGAAGACCCTCAAAAGGAGTTTGACCCTCAATAGTTAAATCGTAAGTTTCACCTTGAATCTCAATTTATAGATTCAAAATTCAAACTCAATGGGATTGAGATGTGAGTTTGAACTTGAGATCAATCTTGAGTTCAAACTGACGACTAAAAATTTCGACCCAAAACCATTAATTTGAAACAACAAGAATTTTCATAAATTCTCTCATTGAATCAAATATTTCGATAAAAATGTACGAGCGAAGAATTCTGTATTATGATAAAGTGAAAAAATAAAAAGTTATTTCTTACCTTCACTGGGCGAAGTATACAATTTTTTACAAATCTCTTGCACACCTCCATGGCCATTAATTTTATTGACACCCTCGCGACCTCGATGTTCCATGAGTTCTCTCAGCTGTTTTAGAGTAATGCCATATTGGGCTGGCCGCCCATCTATTGTCGCCATACTTCCTCGTTTCTCCTAAAGTTGGCCTATGCCAACTTTGCTGTGCTGCTCCAAAGCTAAAACCAGCTCAGACTACTTCCTTCTTACCCACTACTCCTTTGACCTCCGTGGAATTGGAGGTCCAGTAGCTGCAACAAAATCGAGAAAAATATGTCAGCACATTTCATATAATTCAATATTTCATCTAAAAGCTAATATTCGCGATAACGTATCATCAGTGACTGTACAAACTAATGGATTACACAAAATAATCTTTATATTTACTTAGGACGAACTTTGACCTTTCCCCGAAATCGTCTTGAGATAGTGGCAAAACGTGTTATCAAAAATTGTATATTTTCTCATGTCAATCAAGACACATTTGTTTTCCGTATCGAACAAGATCACAATTTTTAAGTTTGACCGAGACGTTCTCGATATATTGAGTTTCAAAGTTGAGATATTTAACATTGGCATTATAGAAGAATGGTCGCTGACCGGCATGAAAAATCATTTACAATGATCATCGAGGTAAAAATTGTTCTCAAAAAACCTGTCAATCCCTAAAGGACATTCCGAGAAAGCATTTAGTAAAATTTGTAGATGATGGACCGTCTATTTTTTGAGATATCATCAGTGAAAGGGAAATTTGTGTCTTGCATCTCTCTGTCTAGCATGCGCCCGCGCAATGCTCAGTTCTGCCGTCCGCGGAATGCTTTCCTCCCCTCCTTGCTCAACCGCTCGGCCATCGCCGCTATGCTTTTCCATGTCGTTTAACTACTTTAAAGGATATTATAGCCGAATGAATTTCACAACTCTTTAATAAATATTGTCATATCCGTCTTGCGACACATCCCATATAAAATACTCTATAATTCGTGTATTCATTCAATGTTTGCGCCACCGTTCGGACTCGTTTCGAGGTTATGTGTCAAAATGATCAACGTCACATACCCGAACAAAGTTTATCGGCATTAACGAGTCATATGGGAGAATAAATACAGTTAGATGGCCGAGAAGTTAGTCTCGACTGATGCTAGAATTTTAACTATTTTTCATTCAAACTCTTGACGTGAATAAAAAAAAAAGAATTAAAAAAGGAAATATTATTTTATCAGAGGTGTTGGCTTTCAAAGGCCGGCTATGAGTTATGAGGAGAACTATTGATTAAAAATTAAAGACGACCTACGTACACTTGACGATTACGAGTAGAAACGATCGTTTATAATGAAAATGGCACTCACACGACAATGCACGTAATATCATCGATCGTTTCAATGGATCAATGATAAATGATAAATTTTAGACGGGCTGCTAGCTTAGAACCGGTGTGTTTTAAAGGAGGGTTCACGTATGAAAGCATAAACCATGTCGTTTCATCGAAACGATGTGAAAGTGATCCAATGTGACCATATATATATATACATATATATATATATACGATCCTCTACGATCGCACGTACTAAATAAGAATGCGAGGAGTGGGGGTAAAGAGTTGGTGCGCAGAGAGAGAGAAACGGTAGAGTAGGGGAACCCCGTTGTCGAGGTCAAAGGGTTAATTGATACGTATTGCCCTCCCATGAAATTGGCGGCAAGTATAAAGTTATTTTTGCAAATTTAAGCGCGTGCGTCACATATTATTTGTAATTAATCAGTTAGAAAATTAGCCGGACACATTATAGTGTGAATTTATGAATGAGAGTGTAACACTAGACCGGTTAACTGGGGAACTCAGGGACCCCAAGCCAACTTGGAAAAAAGTAATTTTTGTTTAATTTGGCGCGATAGGTTTTTTTTTTTAATAGATTTTTTTTCTAATAGCACTACAATCTTAAATAGTCTTTAACACACATTGTCGTCCTACCAAAAAAAACGAATTAATGTATAATACAATATTTTATTGTATCTAGAGAGGCCCAATCGGGAAACACGTGGGGCCATCCACGACCCCAGTTAACCAATAGAAGGCAGAAAAAAAAGAAGTTTTCCAGTCTAGGATTAATTTAATTCTTGTATCTCGGGGATCTACGTTTTTTTATTTTCTAAATATTTTCTTGGTTGCATTAGCAGAGACGAAAACTTAAACAAAAATTATTAACGTGAATACGACCATTATTTTTTGTAATTGATCGTAATATCGCGAATTTATGTATGAGAATGTAATTTACAGTTTGTATTAGCGTGAATTCTGAAGTGATTTGTATCTTGGAATTTACGTGACTAAAAAAAAAAAATTAGTTAAATTTCTCAATGAAAATGTAATTTAAATTGCAAATAAAATGTGTATGTTGGAAGAGTTTTAGAATTGAAATAGCACATAGGCATGCCATAGTCGATGCGTGGCTCTAACAAACCACTTGTTTCCGTTTCGTTTACGTCATTTTTTTTCATATTCATTACAATATCTATTTAAAGCTCGGTGTGTACATTCACTGCTTGTACAACGACGGTTGAGCAATTAAAATTAATCTTTTTTTTTTTTTTTCCACGACCTTCGCAAAATTGGTGAGATAACTCGATCTTAATCCATCGAGCAGCCTCAAAATGTCTGCAGTTTCGTTTGGAATTTCAACGACTCAACGATTGCTCAACTCGTTGAGAACTTTGACGCATTTATTTCGTAATTATGTACGATGTATCGGGTATATTTTAAGACAGTCAGTTGCCGATCGTTTTGTCTCTCCAATGGCAAACAATGGGCTTGTTTGCTTTATAGATAGCTTATCGAAATTCATTGTCTCTGCGTATAATAAAATGTTAGCTTTTTCAACGATCGAAATACTATTTTTTATCAACTTATGTGATTAATAAAAAACGTTTTTTTTTTTTGCTGAAAGAGACAAAAGAAATCATATCTTCTAATTCCGAGCTGGCAAAATTATTCAGGGGAAAGAGTTGAAAAACTCGTATAAGACGAGAGAGACATAAATCTAAAGATACCGGCGACATAAATATCGGAATACTTGAAAGAGCTTTTATTTAGTTGCTATGAGATTTTTTTAGCGTTCTCGCATTAATGTGAAATTGCCATATAATGAATAATAAATCATTTCCACGCATTTTGCGCGATTCAAAGTACCTATTTTTTTTTTTTTTTTTTTTAATTATTTTTTTCGTTCCTTTTTCAATTCGGCAAATAATCCACTGAGCGTTGTACACACACGAATCCGTTCACTTTTTTATGACATTGTTACAGGGTCGGTATTAGTAACACCACAATTTTATAGAACTTGGAAAAGTTTTTTTTTAATTTTATTTTTTTAAATACACTGACACAGCTTATTATTTAACTAGCCTTTGATTAAAAAAAAAAAAGTTCCTCGTGCGAAGAATGCGAAGATAGAAAAAATCACTATCTACAAATGAAACTTCATTTCGATGACACTCGTGTGATAAAAAAAAAAAGGCAAATCACGTTATCCAACACTCTTTTAATCTCCTCAGATAATTTTCGAGATTTTCTTGATGAGTAAATTTGCACTTTTGACATATATATATTTTTTTTGGTTTATACTAAGCGTAATAAATAATCATTTGAAGCGAAATTTAGCCGGTTAGGAGTGTCGTAAGAACCGGCGATTCGAGTTTCGTCGAGGACGAAGCTGTACCCCGAGTGATCACAGCCGACTGAGGCGAGAATTCGAAAGAAAAAAAAAAACGTGCAGCATCAGCAGAGCCAAACTCGCGTACAGCTAGTAGAGAGCTACGGTGCTCTCCACGCGCTGCGTCAGTTCTGAAATCATCGCTTCTCGTGGATATATATCGCTTGCTCGTACACACGAGGGACGAGCATGTGTTACGATTACGATATATATATATATATATATATATATCTTTTGACTCGTATACGTGTGTGTACGACATATTTCTATCTTTTGACTCATTTGTGTGTGTGTGTGTGTGTGTGTGTGTTTGAACGCCCAACGATGTCTGATCCCTGTCTCTCTCAATCCCCTCCCCAGCTGTGCCCGGGAACAGTGAGAACGTCATGCTCGCCGTCGCCACTATCTCGCGTATCCTCTCTACCAATACCAACACAAACAACTGATGATACACGCTTATATCGTGTAGCGTACGAGCGACAAACTCAATTTTGTGGAATAAAAAAAAATAGCCAAATTTTGGATCAACAAATTGTTTTTTTTTTTTTGCAAAATTCTCAAACAATTGGCGTTTTCGAGTAAGTGGAAAAAATCAATTTTTGAAAATTGTAATAATCGTTTTTTTTTTGCCAATAAAAAGTTTGAATAATTCAGGGTTAATATTTTTGCTTGTAAAAAATGTGCCAAAAATGGAATTTGAAAAATTGAAATTAGGCTTCTTGTGTGAGAAGAAAATGGTCCATTTATATTTTTGTTTATTGACGAAGAAATTTTTTTATTTTTTTTTGGCTGCGAAAAGTGATTCTGTAGAGAGTAGAATATATATATATGTGACAATAACAGTCTTTTTTCGCGTCCAAATTTGATCCGCGGTATGTATGTAAATCGCGTCACGAGAACCTCGTCAGACGTTATCCCCTCCACGTAGGCTCGAACAAGCGTCTTACCACATTACGACCACTACTACTTGCCCGCCACGTTTGCCGCTTAAACGGCCTTCTCTACTTCCTCTGTAGGTACTGGTGCTAGAATAAGAGCTAGTATAGATTCGTGCGTGACGACGACGACGACGACGACGACACCGCGTGCGATAAACTGCCCACGGTCGCCAATCATTTCGCGTAGACATCGATTCATTTCACCCCACGCTTTTATTTTTCTTTTCTTCCTCATATGACTTTATGAACTATGGCCAAGTGGCTCGTATTATGAATAACCAAGATAATGATAATCGTATTGATTTATATAAAAAATAAATTTTCAGTAAAAATAGAAAAATATATATATATATATATATAGATATATAAATTAAACTCTTTTTTTTTTCAATTCTACTTGACTCATTTCTTTCATCGTTGGTGACGTGATGGTTTATTGTTGCCTCAGAATCGAGTTTGCGAAATGAATAATTGTGTCAACGAGCTCGTATTTATTGAAACTCAAAAAGTTTGTAAATCAACAATTAACGGATTCAATGCCACGTAATTAATTAATTGCGTCATGGTGTGATGATTTAAAACTTCTTGTCACAATTACCCGGCTACCCACCTAAGCACGCGGTACTCGTTTGGGGGCGTTTCGACTATTGACTAAAGGGTTAAATTTAGCTTTGCAGAGAATTTGTTCGAGTACTATTTCAAACGTTCTTTGAGATACTTATTTTTGTAAATGGAGAGAAAAAAAATATATATTTTTTGTAACGCATGCACGTAAAACATTTTTTAAATCCTGTCAATCAAAGCGTCGACGTACGCGCAATCGTGTTTAATCGTTGAGATTTCTTGATAACAGAAAGCAAAGTGGCAGGCACAACGACGAATTAAAAAAAAAAAAAAAATGCGTTATCGTTATCGCTGCTTTTCACATAAACACGTGACTGATAACGGGGAAGCGAAAATTTAATTGCTATCCAAATATATATGCATCACATGCGACGTACACAGAACTGAAGCGACTTTTTGGGTTTATCATTGACGTCAATAGACGAGAAAACGTGCGTCTTTTCCTTAGGCTGGAAATCTGACGCACATTTCGAGGGTCATAATTCTTATTGTCTAGATTCGTTTCATTTATATATCTGGCATTATACGAGAATTAAAAATACTTATGAATAAATAATTTCACACAATAATTATACGAGTATTATTTAATAATAATAATTCATGATTAATATTTTCCAAATTTAATTTGTTTTTAAATTAATTTAAGGGCTGCAATTAAATTGACGACTTTCGAAATACACAGTTGAACTCTAGATCGTTATATAATTATTTATATCGTATGATTTAGAGTACAGAGCGAAAATTAAAATTGGGAGAAGACTGGAGAGAATTGTAGATATCAGAGTACTTTTTCCTCACACACAATTTTTCTGGGTGAATTAGAGGGTACAAAACCTAACAATATCCCCTCTCAATTATTCATCCTGATAAGTCAGGTTATTTACGTTCACGATTTCTTGCTTACTCGTTATTATGATTCATATGGACGTCAACTTTTAATATTTATTTTCATAAAATGATTGCTTTGAATAAAAAAACGTTTCTCGTTCCATCAAATTGTAAAATTGGAATTTCCGCAATTATTATTTTTTTTTGTAGAATGCTTCGAAATATAAATACATAAATTAATTAATTAATAAAAAATTAAATGAATAAATAAAGAAATAAATAAACAATTGTCCATGAGAATAAGAAAAAAAATCATTCGAACGTTTCTCGTCTCTATTCAAACGCCCAAAAGTTGCAGTGAGATGCGCGCGACGAGTGTAGTCGTCGTCGTCGTCGTCGTCATCGTTGTCTGCGAAAAGCTCAAAGTAGAGAGAGCGAAAAAACCCGGACGAGTCTGCTAGGTAGAAGCAAAGCACGAGTTCTCGAAGATCAGAGACCACAAAGACTCTGTGTTTGTGTGTGTGTGTGTGCGTATATATGTTTGTGGAGGTCTCACTAGAGTAGCTGGCACTCCCGAAATAATGTTTGAACGTAAGGAGAGAGAAAGAGAGAGAGAGAGAGAGAGAGAGAGAGAGAGAGGGAAGAACGAACGTCGGCCCAGGTCGGTTCGTCAGGCTCGCCCCGAGGATTACATAAGCTTCGTAATTCCATGAGTGCGATCGCCTTTCGTTGCCGCCCTCTTCAAGATCGCGCACATTCATTCGGCTCTTATATATCTATACACGTATAGTGAATTAAAAAATGCTGCGATACGTTGAATTTTGATAGAAAAATTGCCTCTATAAATAAATTTCATCCTGAAATTTCCAATTTAATAAATTTCAATAATAAAAATTCTTTTAGAATCAATTTTAATTTTACTAAAATGCCTACAGAATGAATTTCATCGTGACAACTCCCTAATGTATTTTATCACTAAATTTCTGACATAATGAACTTTAACATTCAAAAATCCTATGTAACGAATTCCAACCCTAAAATTCCCTACATAGGAGTTTCTTGAATTTACCGTGCAAAAATCCGATACTATTTAGTGTCTGAAATTAAAATTTGTTGTATCCTTACAGTAATAAGTCCATCTAGATACGTATGAAAAAATCTCAAGGAAAAGTTTGATCTTGTTTATGTCCCCGACAAAAACAAAAACAAAATTCTAAACGAAATTGTAAAAATACGGTATTCGAGGAAGCACGAAATTTAAAGAGGGCGTTGCTCGTAAGAAAGGATGGGTCCTTCATGAGGTCTCGTAGAAGGTGTACGAGTTGTATATATATATATATATATATATATATATATATATATATATATATCTGAGTTCGTACACGAGGATATATGAGCGACGAGGCATGCGTGCGCGAATGTGTTCGACACGCAATATTTTCAGGGGATGAGAGTTGGGTTGGGCGTGCAAGCTTCTCATCCCTGTCGAGTAACAAATCCACATATGTATGTGTGAGTGAAAGAGGGCGCGCGCAAGGGCGCTTAAGGTTGGGAGGGACAAGTCCGAGATGTGATGGCGACGTAAAGACTTTTTATATATATAGAACAAAAATTGTGTGCATAGAATTTTATATATTTACAACCCTACGGTAAATAATAATTCTGCAATAATATTTTTGCCGTAAAATGTACAATAATACTATAAGCATATATATATAATAATACTTGAAACATCAAAATTATATATTTTTCACTCACGTGAGATATTTTTGTCTGTATATTTTTAATATATTTTGAAATTTGTCATTCTTGACGCTTTAATTTTTCTATATTTCGCATATCATTTTTTTTTTTTTTTTTTCAATCTCGTCCACATTGGGGTGAAAAAAAGATTGTTGGAAAAATTCATTTCGAGACTTTTTCCACGATTGGAAATATGAATTATACTCACCCTGTGAGTTCTCGAGCCGATGGATATAAATCCGTGATGAGTTTTTGTAATTTTCCTTGCATGAGGAAAAATTGAACGAGAGAGGTGACGAAAGAATAGTTCGTCGAATAATTATAGTGAGGATGAGAGACGAAGTGAGAGAACCGATAGACGATATGGAGGATTTTTTTTTGTTATATGCTAGAGAGAGAGGGAGACAGAGAGAAAGAGAGAGAGAGAGAAAAAGAGTTTGACGTCACGTATTATAGAGAAGCTCCATCCGGCTTTTCGTTGGTGGCACTTGAGCGCCTAGGCACACGTCTGGTTTTTCCTTGCTTTTCGCTCTTTCAGCGACTCTCCTCGCTCCTCGGTTTTCAATCTCTCTCTCTTTTTTTTTCTTCTTCTTTTCTCACCACCTTCGCGTGCACAGACGAGCTTTTATATCCTCGCAAGTGTAACACACAACTAAAAATAAAATTGCTCGTTGAGGTTGCTCTTTCTATCTTTCCTCACTGCTGTGGATTAACTCTCTTGTGGAGGTTTCAAAATTACAAGACTCATCGACGATCTTGATTTTTGTTGCCTCTATTATTATTTTTTTCTCTTCTATTTTTCATGATAAGTTTTTTTTTTTTGGCGTTTCACTCTCGTGCCTTTTCGTCGTTTCTTTTTCACCCCCTTTCGCACTGCCTTCGTCCTTTGTGTTTTTTTCTCCTCGCTCTCTCTCTCTCCCTCTTTCCACGATCAGGCTCGTTTTTCTCATCAAGCGAGTCTTGACGTTTTATAACGCGTACGAAACATTTATCGACCTTGATCCAGCGACGAAAAAATTTCTTTATTCCCCTCAAAATCACTTTGACGATTTTTCACGCCCACAATCACTTTCGCAGCGAGAAACAATTGTGTTTTGCACTCTGAGTGAAATTAGCCAGCAGTTAGCCAGCGTAAACTCATTGAAAATTAAAATGAGAAACTTGTCTGTCTCTCATTGAATTTTGTTAATTAAAAAAAAAAAAATCTGCGACACAGTTTTATTCTTACATAGTTCTTTAATCTTTCACATATCACGAAATCATCGATGAAACTTGTGGTCGCAGAGAGAGGGGGGCAGAATTTTTTTACGATTTACAAATGATTAATTTCATTAAAAAAAAAAATTATTCTCCTATTAACTTCGATGAATTCCTATGAAAAAACAAAGAGCGATGTACACACTTCGATCTTTCGCGTCGACACTTGAAAGGGTCAAAAGGGCAGTGGGGTCTACACTAGTACGCGATGACAGAGGCAATCCTTCACCTCGGCCTCCAATTTTCTGCTGCACCCACACACACACACGCACACACACGTAAACACTTTTTAATAGTACTCTTGACAGAAGGGCACTTTTATTCTTCCCTCATTCTTAACCCAACGTCTCGCACACTCTGGCACTTGTTTATTTTTTATTATTTTTTTTTACTCGCCCTCACTTGTGTAATAACGAATGAAAAAATTCCAGTACGATTTATCATTGAATATTATATAGAAAAAATGGAAAAGAAAAAGCGTCAATGACGACGACGACGACGACGACGACGACGACGACAACGACGACGACGACAACGACAGAGTACAATCCTCTGGTTCGAGAAGAGCGCATGGGCGCTCTCCCTCTCTCTCTCTTCCTCTTTCAATGTTGTCGTCAGTGCTGCCCTCCCGAGTTTTTCTCTGTACTCTCGTCAGAATTTCATAGCCTTTTTTTTTTTATCAATAATTTCTACTTCCGAGTCTTTTTCCACTTCACATTTTCGTGAAACAAAAAATCTTTATATTTTTCTCAAAAAAAAAAGAAATTAAAAAAAAAAATGTTATCGATTAATCCATAAATGCGATTTTCGTGGTTCCCCCTGCCTACTCGTCTCGTTAAAAGAAGAAAAAAAACTTCGTGCACCAAGGAACGAAAAAAAAGTATCTTCACAAAAAGTCACACGTTGCACTCACGAGTGATGAAATCGATGAGAGAACTCTTAAGCTTTCGCTCCAAGGCAGGAGACCAAAAAAATTTGTAATTTTTTTTGCACACACGTCTGATAGGGTCGAGGCTCGTCAACCAGACAAGAACATGACAAGAGCCTCGAAATTTTCGAAAAACGAAGGTTTTTTTTAAATTTGTATTACGATGCACGACGCTGTAATTTATTATCTCGATGTGCACGACAATATTTGTCACGAGAACGTTTATTATCTATCAGCGAAAAAGCCTGAAAATGCTGGAAACTTTTTCTCCAGTCTCGCTGTTTGTTTTCTTCCTCCTTTGGGCTTTTTTTTTTCATATAGAAATTGATTGAATCAATTCATGAGACACGCGCGAGACGAAGGGATTTAATAATATCGATTTTTTTATTATTATTATTATTATTATTATTAATATACGCAATTTTATGCGTATGCATTAAGTTGGCGAGATTTTCTCCTTGTTTGTTTTTGAAGACTGATAAAATGGGGATAATAAAGCCAGAGAGAGAGAGAGAGAGAGAGAGAGAGCGAGAGAAAAATGTTCTGGGTATTGCAAAATATGGAGGGTCAGGGTGAAGGATCGCGGGTACGTTTTGGCAATTTTTGCTTGCTCCCACGAATTGTGTTTGCGATTTTTTTAAATCTCTATACATATATAGCGTGCAATTTTTTTTGTTTTAGTGCACGTAGTGTACGTTACGGTGGTCTCCGTCGGACTGGTTAGTCTTCCTTCCACGAAAGTCCGGGACACACGAGCATGCGCGCCGGTCTTTCCATCCCCCCCTGTTGACCGTCGCGCGCACTAACACCCCTTCACCTTTCCCCTTTGCAGAAACGCGCTCGGACTCTTTTTTTTTATTGCGTCCAACTCTCTCTCTCTCTCTCTCTCTCGCTCTCTCTCTCTCTCTCTCGCTCTCTCTCTCTCTCTCTCTCTCTCTCTTGCACGAAGATTCTCTCGAGGGAGATTCTCTACCGTATCACGAGAACATCACCTTCGCCTCGATCTTCTTTATAGATGTCTCTCTCTCTCTCTCTCTCTCTCTCTCTCTCTCTCTCTCTCTCTCTCTTTCTCTCTCTCACTCACTCACTCTCTCTTTGTGCGGTTTTTCCCACTTTACGGGTACATCGCTCGATTTTTGCTTCCCGTTTGTATCTTACGACTCTATTCTCTCATCGAGCACTCGATTTGCGATCCCTGTGAGGGCCTCGGAGGTTGTTTTAAAGAGGCAACTTTTGGAGGATAATCGACTTGTTGATTTTTGTTGCGAGATGTAGAGAATTTTTTTTCTAGTAAAAATACGTTCACAGTCACACAGTTTCCCACGTGATTTAAATACACCACTCGAGATCAGTAGAAAGGGTTCTGTTTGGTCAGACAAAATCAGCTCACTTTATAATCGATCCGATCGTTATCGAGAAAAATGAATCGATTCGATTTAAATCAATAATAATCGGTTTCTGCGCTAACAAAACAAATTAGTCAATATAAACTTCATTTGTATTGTGTTTGAATTGAACGAGACAATTTTTTTTTTTCAATTCGTTTGACGATTATAAAGTTTGCAATCTTGGAGGTTCATTGATTTTTGTGGATTACGATAGATAAGAAATCGCGAGAGAGTAAAACGAGGGGGTGTTGTAGTTTTATAGAGACGGGAGAGGTTGTGTATTTATTAGCACGTGATGTGAATATATATATATATATATATATATATATACATATATATATACATATATAATACGAAGGGTGGGACAGCATGTGGTCCCTCATGCCACGCGCCAAGTCTTCAGACGCCAATATACTAAAGTGGAAGAAAGAGAGAGAGAGAGAGAGAGATATCTCGCGTCGACTCGACGTCATCGTCGTCTTCGTCGACACTCAACGCAGACACGTTATGTCCAAGATGGCCGAGAAGGACGACGATATAATAGAAAGCGAGAAAAAGAGAGAACACTGACGTTTGTGCAGTAAGGCCTACGCGCCAGGCGTCTCATTTTTTTCTAATGAAAAAATTAAAATTAAAGTAAAAAATTTGTAAAGATTTGCGAAGAATAATTTGAAAATCTTCTAGATTAGATAGAAAGTACAAACACAGCTCGTTTCAATTGTGAAATCAAAATCTTGAGAAAGATTAAAATTTTGAATATATAAGAAGATAAAGAGAAACACGAGTGACGTGGCAAACACGTCAAAGGCGTCGTCCTGTCCAAAAGGGCAAAGGTCCTTCCATTGCAGGAAGGACGACGCCTTCGCACCAGAAATATATCTTTTTAATAAAAAAAATAATCATAAAAATCCAAAAATGTCTTGACGATTGAAAAAAAAAAAAAAAAAGTTCGACATTTTGTATGTAATCTCTCAGTATCGTTAATTTTTTTTTTTTTTAAATGCATAGATCGTTATTGCATTTTCTGTTTTCTATTTTTCATTATCTTGAGTAGACGTAATACATTGCATGTGTATTATTAGCTGTATATCGTTCGTATAACATAATGCAACAACAGCGACGTCTATTAGCAAACGACCTGATAATGTATCGGAGCGTGAGCACATGCAATGCTGTAAAAACGAGGCGTAAGCGTGAGCCTGACCTATCTTTAGAATTATATATACATATAATGCATATATATATATATACATCGCGTACGACCCTTGCAGTGTAATACAACAATAATAAAGTAACACGCTGACGTACAAACGTCTCAGATTTGGCTCTCCAATGTTGCACAGACCGAAAAGAAAATGTTTAAACGCGCGATTATAATAAGAAAACGAACATGTGGATGTAACGTGTATATAAACGAGCTACTATATACAAATACTGGGATAAATATTTTACTGAAATATTAAAGTCAATGTTTAAAAAAAAAATTGAACGAGAGGGAAGCAGAATTTTTGTTTCTTATATATATCGTAATGGTCGAAGCATCCCGACGTGACATCGAATTCCCTCTCGTTCAATTTTTTTGTTTGAATATTTATTTTTACGGTGGAATTTCAGAAAATTACATACTCGACCGATATTTTACGAGTTTCGTCGTACTTGTAATTATTTTTTTTACGTCAACGAGAAGACCGGAAATAGCGTTTATCGTGTATTATAATGGACGCTTTTACCCGGTTATTATCGGCAAAAACAAAAACTGATATGGACACGGCAGTGTCGTTCGAGCGTTATTATGTTTTTTTGTTATTTTTTCATTTTTTTTTTTTTTTAATTGAGAACGTACGTACGTGACAAAAAATACGTGCAATTTTTTCCTTTTCGTTATTTTCTTTGAGTTTGAACTTTGGAATAATCTAATCAGTATATCACGGCAAATAAATCGATACAACTCACGATGTGCAAAATCGCTTGATCCGCGGTGGTGAAACAATTGCGGTGTTATAAGCAGGGGTGAGGGAAAAAAAACCTCTTTTTTTTTCCCCTCAAAGCTGCATCAGCTCTGGTGAAGCCTCGTAAAGATTCAACGCCCTATCGACGGGAGGGTTGCATGCTGGGATGACGTGTGTGAAATGCAAAAAAAATAAACTTATTTTTTTTTTACTTTAATTTTAAGGGTAAATCGATGCTTTTTGTTTCTAGCCATTTACTCGAATATAAAATTTTTCACGCACTTTATTAAATATACAATGATTTTTCATTAAAATTTATGTAAAATACATTAAACTTTGTGTATTGTTGAATTTTTATAAATATCATGGGGGGGAAAACATAGAAACGCACGTAAGCGCGTGGTATTGACGTTACGACAGCGTAAAACCGAAGCACTACACGTACAGCAAAGTGCACTTTCGATAATCAAGAGCGTATCAAGTTATCGGTGTGTAAACATCTTTTCGTATACGCGCGCGCGTGTGGGCTAAAACGATAAATTGTGACTTGGGTTTGGTTGCTACAACGTCTTTCCTATAAGCCAAATAGCCAACATTATACACACACACACACACACACACACATATATATATATATATAGCTTTCGGAATAAATTATTCCCGACGAAGTTTCAAGTACTACGAAAGTGCCACTTTTCTCTCTCTCTCTCTCTCCTCCTTGTCTCCCTCTCCTGTACTCCGTAAAGGATGAATAAAAATTAGATATACTTTATTGCGAGAAATAGGAAAAGAAAATGCAATTTGGACTCTCTACTCAGTAAAGTGGACGTTAACACTTCTTTTTTTTTTCGTTCAAATTCAACGAATTGTATATTCAACAATATTGAGTCAGGAAGAGTCCAGATTGATCCCAATGAGTATAAAAAGGAGAAAAAAAAATTGGGTGCTCCGCAATGTGGATAACGAACTATGACCGGATGAATCGACAAGTAGTTCGAGTCTTCATTGGTCCGACAACACTATAATCAGACACTCTCGATGTATATTAACGTTTTTTATTAATAGCTGTGATAATTAGCAACTAATTTTAAAATAAATGAAAAAAAATGTACCATTGAAAAATAATAATTTATGATTATTTCATGAGAATTGTCATTCAAACGATGCCGATTCCTGACTGATTGACGACTGAGTGTTATTGGTCATTTGGTGGAGTGGGAGGGCGAGGGGAGGGGGCAGAGAGGTCGCTCTCAGCGAAGTGACACGAGGTTAATCGAGTTACCTATCACGCCGCGAAATCCCCGAAGCGCACAGTTTCCAATCAGTAACGTATTTGAGTGAGAAACGCTAATCTATATATATATATATATATACAAAAAAAAATCAATATGCAATATTGATATCAAACAATACGTGACGCGAATATGACATAATAACGATCTCTCTTTTAGCTCCCCTCACCAGCATGATCAACAATTTATTCTCGTAAATCTCTGGCGCGATGCCTAATCTCGATGATAAAATAATTTTTCGTCTCTGCTGCATGGATTGTTCATTTGTCTCGAGACTCTCATCGTGCGTTGCATAATCATAATCATACAAAACGGAAGAAACTCATTGAGAAAAGGCAAAATTACGATTTTTTTTTTCTTTCAACGATTTTTTTTTTCCCTTCTTTAAGATAATAAATTAGATAAGATAACTTGGCCGTGAGTGATAAAATCAATAGAGAATCGTCATGAGAATAAAAATTTATATTGAGTGTAATAATCATTGAGCGATGGCGGCATAGGTGAGCGGTCGGCGCGCAGCTCTGGCGGTCACCAAAGTTTAGCGTTATTGGGCGCGGTCAGTAATGGGATCGGTGACCGCTCTTAACCGCGCGCTGGTTAGCGCGTTCGATCGATCACCAGGACGTCAATTTTTTTCGATACTTCAGTGATTCTCCGTAGGAACACAGACAGAAGAATCTGTCGAAAGAACTGATTGTCTCGGCACAGATTATCAACAGATTTCTTGTGCCTGAGTGTAAATGCGACACAATAAACCGAGAAACAAACATTTAGTTAAAGTTAAATAAATATATTTGAATTCTTTTATTTCATTCCAAACATATTATTTGTTTAACGTAACTAAACAAATATATTTTATACGCCTCAATTGCCTTGTTTAGTTATCCAACGCAATCGATCGAATAAAAGTTTAGTTAAGTGAATTAGGAAAAGGGCAAAGGTCGTAAAAACCCAGAAGGGTTAGAGTAACGAGAATTAAAAAATATATATATATGTATATATAATATATGTGTGTGTGTGTGTGTTTTAGAACCATTAATAGAGTTGATGAAATATATTAAAATAAAATATAGTTAGTTAATTATTCAATTTGGTGGCGAATTTTCCTCTCGATCTTTATACATCGCATATTTTATATATATATATATATATAACTTTGAATCTTTAGGCGCCCATATGATTATAATGCATAAATCGACACACGTGTAACTCTTTTAATTCCGTCAATTGCACATGCATTTTCTACTTGAGAGATCATATTTTATCAACATTCATATATATATATATATACAGCCTAAGAGGTCAATGCCATTGTCACAATTGAACTTAGGAAACGCCCTTTTGTTTTTCCAACTGTTTTTTTTTCAATTGTGACAATTATTTGTCCACGAGGAGCGTAATAGAACGTGTGATTTTTTTAGCATGCGACCTTCCCACTGAGATAATTTCTCAGGACAAAAAATTCTCGTGTGTTCGCGCGTCACAATTTTTTTTTTTCTCCGCCCTGGAAATAAAATTAATTGGGACGTTCTCACGGGACGTATTTTCAATAATCCACGAAAGCACGGAGAACAAAAAAAAAGCATAGATAATTGGCTTGTTGCGAAATAATAATTGAGGATACAAATGACGCACGAGGGCTAATTTTTTCATTGGCTAAATTTCACGTATTTGCAGATAAATTCTGACACGTCATGTATGGGGAATTCCGTAAGAGCTCGAGCAGTTTCTGTGAGCTTGATTCTTTAAGATTTGGTTCGCACTTTTTTTTTTTTTTTTTCTTACATTGTTTAACTGAATCTTTGACTTTATCGATTTATTTTTTTTTTCGTACATTTTTACATCTGTAATGCACTGTGAATACTTGATTGAAATCAATTGTTCTACTTTAGATGAAAAAAAAAATTCTCACATGGTGCAATATTTTTTTTTCAGTGGATTTACATGAATCTCAATTTAATTTCACTCAGAATTTCGAATTACAACAAATTCGCAACACAAAGCATACAAATTTGATAAAAATTGAGAGCACGCTAATTATTAAAGTAAATAATATTAAAAAATAATCAACCAAAACGGTAAGGGTCGGAGCGAGTTGCAACGGAGCGTCCCATATAGTGTCGAACTTAAAATCTCTCGTTAACTGTTTCTCTCGAAAACACGAGGTACGAGATTCGCGTATCAACCAGAGCTTTCAAATAATCATTTCCATACGCAATTTTATATTCTACGTCGCAATAAATTCATATTTATTTTTTCATTTTGATAAATAAAATATAAACATCTTTATAAAAAAATGTTTATAAAAAAATTGTGAGACTTGAGTGTATGCGTAAAAAAAAATGTAAAAAAGCCATTCGATGTATTGACAAGTGTCGAAGAATGATTTTTTTGTTCCCCTGCAATTAATTCCGAGAGTATATGTAGGGCGTTCAAAATTTCATCGGTCGAAAATTAAAGAAAAATATTACGACAGCCTGATTTGGTTTTTTCAAAATTTAATCTTGATTGTAGCGGAATACGATCTGTCGTGTACGAATATAATGCGAGGAGTGCTTTATTTTTCCATCGGATTTTTTATCGGGCTCGTCCGTATCCTTGTGTTTTATTCAGATATTACCAATTTTCGGAAACGCAGACCAGATAAGTCTGCCAATTTTCGGAAACGCAGACCAGACCACAAAAATCAACGAAACCGGATTATCTTCCCTTTCTCAATGATGAACGACCTCATGCGGGCCATATACGATGATCAAAAATTTAATTACACCCTCGCGCTTTTTCTCTCAATGGAAATTAAATCACGAGCTCCAGTTTTGCTTCTCTCTCTCGCTCTCTCTCAACGAAAAAGTCATTTTCCAATATTCTTTTTTCGTTTAACGAAATTAATTATAATTACGCAAAGTGCTCGGCGTATCATAAATTATAATATTAATTAAATTAATTTACAAGAATAAAACCAGCGTGTTAAAATATTTCATTAATATATCTCAATAAAAAATAGTAAAAAGATAATAATATTTTTTAAAATTGATTAAAAAATATTTGTAAATTATTCCCATTGAACCTGCCTGTTATCTGCCTTTTTTTTTCCCGTCGCTATAGTGCCAACTTTTAACACGAGGGAAAACTTTTGGCTTGGAAAATTAATCCCCCATCGAGAAAGTTTGAACTCGGTGAATTGAGAATCGCTCTAGTTAAGTTTAAAAAAGAAAAAAAAAATTGCGAGTTGAGAGTGCACGAGGGCATTGTAGCGGGAGACGCACTAAAGTTTTCGAGCGATTGTTAACCCATTCACGAGGGATAGTGAAGAGAAATGGCGGTAGAGAGAGAGAGAGAGAGAGAGAGAGAGAGAGAGAGAGAGAGAGAGAGAGCCGAGGGCAGTGAATTGACGATGTAATTGAGTCGCTTATAAAGATGTGTCTGTATTGGCATTACTCTCACGAGGGAGTCCAGAGGGGAGAGAGAGAGAGAGAGAGAGAGAGAGAAATGGACGAAGCTAAAGAAAGAGATAGCAAGCGAGGGAGGCTTAACAATTTAACGAGCGACGTACGATCGCGGTCGAGTTGAGTTGATTGGCGACAACGAGAATATACATACACGAATGGTTTGGACACGTTATAATTTAATTAACGATTAACGAGGTTAACAAATGTCGGCTCGCGAGTTTTTATTGCACGAGCTCGTGTATCCTCCACGCACTTTACTTTGCCATATATCGTTGTTTGTTGTCGTTGGTGAACATCGAAATGTATTTCAAAGTTGACTCTTAATTCGCTTGATTAATTAATAACCGCATGATGATATATCCAATATACCATTAACGATGAAAACCGAGACATTAAGCATAATCATTCTTCATTGCCCTTTTAATTAATTATGTTTTTATTGTATTTTTTTCACAAGAAATATCAGTTCAGTAAATAAATAATTGAATAAATATTTTTCTCAACATTTATGTATTTGTTTGTTGTCGCCGGTGAACATCGAAATGTATTTCAAAGTCGACTCTTAATTCGCTTGATTAATTAATAACCGCATGATGTTATATCCAATATACCATTAACGATGAAAACCGAGACATTAAGTATAATCATTCTTCATTGCCCTTTTAATTAATTATGTTTTTATTTTATTTTTTTGAGAAGAAATATCAGTTCAGTAAATAAATAATTGAATAAATATTTTTCTCAACATTTATGTATTTGTTTGTTGTCGCCGGTGAACATCGAAATGTATTTCAAAGTCGACTCTTAATTCGCTTGATTAATTAATAACCGCATGATGTTATATCCAATATACCATTAACGACGAAAACCGAGACATTAAGCATAATCATTCTTGATTGCCCTTTTAATTAATTATGTTTTTATACATCCAATATACCATTAACGACGAAAACCGAGACATTAAGCATAATCATTTTTCATTGCCCTTTTGATTAATTATGTTTTCATTTTTTTTTTTTTTTTTGTCAAGAAATATCAGTTCAGTAAATAAATAATTGAATAAATATTTTTCTCAACATTTATCACGAACAAATAAGTTTTTCTACATTATCAAATCAATTTATAATTGAATTATAAATTTATCATACCACCCACTACCGCTCATTAATTTCAATATACCTCCAGATTGAAATTATATTGAAATCGTATTTGAAATTATCCATTTATTATTTTTTACTCAATCTTTTACTCGTTACCAGCAAAAATAATATTGGTGGCTATTATTTTGTTTTGTTTAAATATCTCCAATCTAATACAAGACAAACGATACATGTAAACGTATATATATATATATAATAGACGAATACCTTTCGATGAAAAGCCATTGATACCTTATCTGTGTTCGCGAAGGTGATAATGTGCGCGAAATTGAGATTTAATCCCGGCTCTCGTGCGTCATCAGTATGCGATTACGACATAAAGTTTTTTCATTTATACGTGTAACATTGAGCTCTTGGGAACACGAGAGAACGATAGAGAGGAAGAGAGAGAGAGAGAGAGAGGGCACGTCAGCTTTGAATCATTCTGTGTTTAAACGTGGAATTAGTGTCTTCTTCTACGCACTGTTTTATTCCCCCATCTCGCATAATTAACATGACTGACGTTAAGAGGAAAATTTTGTTACCTTAGAAAAAAAAAGTGTATAAAGGAACGGATTTTTTTTTTTTTAATACATATATCGCCGAAAGCGAAATTCTTCGTCGTATCATTTCGTGCAAATACGATCGTCTGCAAGCAATTTATCATATCGGACAATCAACTGGGCTATATATATATATATATATATATATATATATATATATATATATATAGAGAGAGAGAGATTTTTTTAAATATAGGTTAGGTATGTACACTTGATAATTATTTTTTGATTACTGAACGTCAAGACGCTCCCGCGTTTTCAGAGACACATGTAGCCTTCAGGACATTGGCCACGAGACAACGATAAAAAGTGATAATAAGATAAGAAAAAAAATCGTATTTGCGAGGGAGTCACAGGATGTTAAAAAATAAGCGAGATCGAACCACGAACACTGGTCGTTCACGAATTTTGTTTCCCCTTCTCTCTCTCTCTCGTCCCCTGTCTCTGTCTCTCGGGTTCTCGATACAAAATTTCATCACAATAACAAGACCGAGTAAGATGAGATACTTGAAAAAAATTCAGTTGCGTAAATATTATCTTCTTCCACAGAAGACGTTATGTCGTTTGATGCAAGTGGACATTTTTTTTATTGCTAAAAACAAAAAAAATATATTTTTTTTCTTCTCATTATTGTGATTCAACTTTTCTACCCATGCGGATTTTTACGTATGACTCTTCCTCTCCTAACACTCCTTACCCGGACTTTGCTAAGCTAAACGAACTTCAAGTGCGTTCATAGCCAATTTAGCTATGCTGTATATCTGTAGCTATGCTGTAGCTGTATAGGGTGAGTGTACCAGTGAATGAACGCTTAAGATTCAGCATCGGTGAATGAAAACCTGTGTTAAAATCACTATATACAGATACACTTTGCTTCAAGTGTTCATTCACTGAGCCCTGTTCATTAACTGGTGCACTCACCCTACTGCTTTACTTAGGTGACCACCGGAGCAGTGCACCGACCGTGTTATAATTGGAAAATGAAAAACTTCATTAAAAAAAAAAAAAAATAGAAACTAATTTTCTTTTTTATTAGAAATTAATTTTTACAAAATTTAAAATTATTTCGTTTAACTTGGATTTTTTTTTTTTTTTTGGATTAGCGAGTACACAATTTATAAAAAGTTAAATTTAGCATCGAATATTTTTTAATCAATTGAAATAATTGTATGATATAGTAATTGCCATACTCGATTCTCGTTTATCGGCAGGAAATTTGAGAAAATTCAGATTTTCCGAAAAATTGTAACGGCATCAACATACCCACGTGGTCCAGAGACTTTTTCGCACGAGTGTCTGCGTTTGACCTAGGGGTTAGGGTTTAGTACGCGCGCACGAGGAAGAAAGAAAGAGAGAGAGAGAGAGAGAGACAGAAAGACAGAGAGAGAGAGAGAGAGAGAGAGAGAGAGAGAGAGAGAGGGCGATCGTTAAAACTCTCTTCCAAGGTTGAGGTTCAACCTTTACTTCTTCTCCCCCAGCCGCACTCCCTTTCCCTTCATCGCTATTCTCTCCGGCATAGAGCCGTGGGATATGAAGCGTTTTACTTGCCCACCAAAGAGAAAATGGTGAGCAACGTCTACGTATATATGCATATAATACACACACACACACACACACACACAGAGAAAGCGAATATTTTCCCTTCCTGCATTATGTCACTACGGAGCTCTTTTTTATTCTCGTATATCTACCGTAGCCAAGGACGTTTATCAAGAATTTGCGTATGCAACACTCGATAGTTTTGCCTCTTTATTCAGGAAAATCTTTCTCGCTACAAATTATTTTTTTTGGGGCTCCAAATGAGCATTATATTCAATGGTACGGGGATCGATATTTTTTATTTTTATTTATGGGGCTTACGACATCCCAACTTCATTGTTTGGTTTATTGAACTCCGCATTCAGGGGACTCCAAGCTTTAAAGGTCGAAATATTTCAATCGACATATATATATAGAGTGATGTAAATAATGATATTGGGTTTCCTTTCGATCCAACGATTTACCGGCTCATTCAAACATCGAATCTGTTCGTTATCACCCAAACTGATAATGTGCCCCGATCGAGGGAGAGCGAGACAGAGATGAAAAAAAAAATAGAGATGGAGAGAGAAAAAGCCTAAATCTGCAGACCATTCCTCAGACATTCCGTGCTCGGGGCGAGATGTAGTATTTATTTTTAGGAGTCCTTGGAGCCTCGCAAGCTAGTCCCTCTGCTGCTTGTGCATCTCCTTTTGGCACACGTTTCGTAGCACGCGGTCGTCGTCGTTGATTTTCCCAACGACCAAGACAAAGTCGACGTCGACCCAACTTATCACAATTTCAATTTTCTATATTTTTAATAAATTTGCCATTTAAAAAAATATCCCAACAACAAATTTTCAACACCCCATGACAAAATTATTTCCCCACAATCTTCCACTTTAATGGTTTTATTTTGTCAATTCATCAAGAAAACATCAAATCTCTAATTGTTGTAGAAAGATGAAAATTTCTCTTGAAATGTATTTCATCTGATAGGTTTTTTTTTTCATTTTGGAAGATTCCATTATATATATAGAATAATAATCGTGCAGAAGACTCAAGTTTGCGGAACAGTTTTTTTCCTCTCTCTCTCTCTCTCTCTCTTGCAATCTCGTGTATACGCACACGAGATAGACGTTATAGTTGGTCTCTCTCGCTCTCTGTCTTTTTGAGCTCTCTCGGCACTGATCGCGTCGGGGCTAAAATAGAACAGAGGCATACGCGCGCGCCCTCGTGCGTTAAACTATTCACGAAATGTTATTCTTCTTGTAATATAATTTGTGAGCGAAGGCAAAACGAGCAAAATACTCCGCAGGGAGCTTCAATCTTCCTCAACTCTCTCGGTAAACTCTTCCAGACATATATATGTATATATACATATATGTGTGTATATATATATACATATATATGTGTGTGTGTGTATATATACATATACGTGTGTGTATATATAAATATATGTGTGTGTATATATACATATATGTCTGTGTGTATATATATATACATAAGCACAACACGTGGAACCCTTTCGTAAATCGTTTGAAAAGAGCGCAGGCACATCAACCCTCAAATTTATTACTACATACGATAAACACGTGTTTCAACAGCTTTTCCACCGACTTCCGTAGATCGTAATTTTTTTTTCAAATATACTCTCAACTTTTCGATTTATTTTTTCAATATTTTTTTTTTCATTTCACGCCTTTTTATTTTACATTAAGATAGATACGCGTGAGTCAATTGAGGGTTTCATGGGGGGGGGGGGGAGAGTTTTATAAATTTCTAAAGACAACGTACACACACACACACATAATATCCTAAATCTGATTTTTTTTTCATTATTGTGATGGCCTACTTATAGGTACTCTGGCATAAAAATCTCGAGAGAAAAAAAAATGTTTCACGAAAACAAAACTTTTGATAGAATGACCAAACGAAGCAAACGAATTAAAAAAATTTAGCACTTTTTCTCGATTAGTGCACAGAGCTGTTGTGAGCTTAAATCTTGTTGGGGGAGGTTTTAGCTTTAATCCTCTGGAGGCAATTTCCGAAACAAGTCGTGTCCGTGTAAACATGACACACGCACAAAGTTCACACACACGGAGTTGATCGAATAATTGATAATAGTTAATAATTGGAAAAAAAAAAATGTATATATATTTTTTCAAAATCAATCAACTTTTCTTTGGGATAAATTTTTCAACAGCAAGTATTTAAAAAAACATATAATTGTTCATTATACCACTTTCCTTAATCGTGGAATGTGAGAGATTGCTGTGTATGGAGACTAAACTCCCGAGGGTGGTTTGTTTGCTCGAGAAAATTGTAAAACGAGAGGGGGTTAAGGTTAAGGGTCGGGATCGTTAACAGCGAACTAAGGGAGCGATCCCCCCCCCCCCCCCCCCCTGCAAATTGCCATCATACAGAAAAAGTGACTTCTGCTCGCTACTATAAATTTATATATATATGTCTGTATATAAAAACACATTGCAACCCCTATTAAAATAATGATGCGTTATTATGCGAAAACTCCTTTCCTTCTGCCCTTTTCCGTGACACTTGTCATTTTTTTTTTTGTTGCCGCCATATCGTGCAAAAAAGAAGAAAAGAAAAAAAAATAATCATTCATCTGTTCTGTTCACTAGTCAAATGTGGTATCAGATGATTCACGTTATGATATGCCATATCACGAGCCTATAATGATACTCGTATATCGTGTTCGTGCTCAGGTACAGAAAACGTGAATGCCTGATGTGGATTATTTATTCGCCAAATGAATAAGCTCGATAAGCTGACTAATGGCGAATTAAATTCCCAGTACATATGTGTATATATATATATATATATATATGCGTGTGTATAATGTCCAATGTTGCCTATGACAATAATTATCGTACGGACTGAATATTAATAAACGTTAAAATGTGAACCTCGATCAATTTTTTCAACCAGTCATTGCATATTTTATTGCAGTTATTTCATTAGCGCAGTGTGCATATTTTATTTGGCCAAAATAAACCCGCTAAAAATGAATCTGCAGTTTTTATTAATTGTACAATTTTTTTTTTTCTTCTTCCGTGAAACGTTCAAATTATTCTGACATTTCGTGCATCACAGAAATGAAATGAAAATAATATATTTTTTGAAAATTTCTTCCAATATTGACACAATAGCGCCGAAGCATTTAATGGAAATTGTTTTTCGTGTTTTATCTATTGGAGTAAAAAATGTTCACCCATACATTGGCAAAAATTGATTAAATGTTGTTCAACGAGGCCGCAAATTCAAAGTTTGTTTTCACTGCTCCGTGGGAGAAAAAAATAAACTGTGACGCATGTGTGTGTGCGTGTGCGTGTATCCATGTGTGTGTGCAATCGCTGGACCAATCAGCCCAAAAGTTGTTTGTCCATTATTTTAGTTTCGGGAACGAAATTAGACTCAACGCTCCGTCAGACATGTAGGTCATTCTGGGTATTCTATATTACGTTTATATTACACACGATCGATTCGATCCTTCCAACTTCCTTCTCATGAATATATTTTATGCATATATATATATATATATATATATATATATATATATATATATATATATATATATATATATATACGTATACATCTCCATATCATTCCTCGCGATCTTGCAAAGTTAATATCGTTAAAAAACAAAAAAACTAAAATTAGCATATCACGAAAATTTTACGCGGCAAATACGAAACTTTTATATCAATAACATTTTATCGGGCCTTGATAAGAGAAAAAATAATTTAAAAACATCAGACACCCCAATGTTGAATCTTTGATAGTCCTTGAAGTGTCACATGTGATATCTATCTTGGTGCTGAATTTTTAGTATCAAGTTTGATCCTAACGATTAAACTCAAGTTCGAGTTTGGGATTGAATTTGTGGCCCAAAAATTTGGGCCTGGGTGTGGCTGAATGAAATCGTGAATTCTTCGTGTCTTTTTATCGCAAAGTTTTGTACGAAAAATCTTATATTTCTTCATTTTGGAGACGCAAACCTGTGACAACAGTTGCATTAATCACGAACGAGAAGAAAAAAAGGAGATAATCTGACATAAGGGCGACGCGGATATATCCAGAGGTAGAGAGAGAGAGAGAGAGAAGAGCGGAGGGGGAGGGAAAGGGCGAGAGGAAAAGATAAGAGTAAGAGATTGAGGGAGGCCAAAGAGGGGTTGAAACACCGCGCGGCGATGCTTCTACGGAACGTCCTTGAAGCGTCCCGGCGCCATCGATCGGTGCGCGCTGAGGTTCCTCTTGGAATCACGCGCGCGGACGTCGAAGCTAAAACGTCTATATCTCACACACACACAGACACGGCAATATGCATACATTTAATACTGTATATATTTATATACATACAAAAATATTGGTGCATGATATATATATATATATATATATCGGTGATTTCGCGAGAACTCTCTTGTATCAACTGAGATGAAATTCGGTGGAAGAGGAAAATGCCAAAAGATCGATTTTTCGCTCGACATATTGTTTCGTCGTTCGTCTGGCAGCATGGGGAGAGAGAAAACAACGGAGAGAGAGATCCTGGAAGGATCGCGGTCGCAAGAGAGCGGGGAGAGAGAAAGAAAGAGAAAGAGAAAGAGAGAGAGAGAGAGAGAGAGAGAGAGAGAGAGAGAGAGAGAGAGAGAGAGAGAGAGAGAGAGAGAGAGAGAGGGAGAGAGAGAGAGAGAGAGCTTTGGCAAGGTTGTGTGTTCCCTGTATTGATCGAACAGTGCACGGCGGCCTCTGACTCGACCAGCCTCGCGCCGCCACTAGCAACCCCCGCAGTCGCCGATGGTGGCGCGAGCGACGCGCCCGAACGTCGAGCTCTTTCTACTTGCCGTTTCTACTGCCGCTACGCGGCTCTCTCGACCATTACTACTTCGGTGGCCGCCCTCTCTAAACGTTCAGTAGAGTAGCCCAAGTATTTCCACAGTAGTAACAGTCAACAAAGAGGAGAGAAAGAGCCACAGAGACGGAGCATAATCTTATCCTCAACAACGACTGATAATAATAATAATAACAATAATAATAATAATCGTCAGTAAACAAATGGTATCACATCAAGAGACGGGTCTCAATGTCAAATATTTAAATATCAAAATTTCTATATATATATCGTGACTCGATTTTCACATATCCTATTTATTTTAGTTTCACGTAAAATGTATTTTTTGAGAAATAAATATGTCTCGCAAAAGATTTGAGAATAAGAACGAGTAAAAAAAAAAATACATGAAAAAAATTAACAAGTATTTAGAAATGGAGAATTTAAAGAGAAATATGGAAAAATTCGATTTTCCATAAAATCGAGAAGGAAAAATATTTTATGAGAAAAGTTTTTTTTTTTTTGATAAAACTTGGAAATTGAGAAATATAAATGAAAATAATGCCACGAATATACATATAGATGTGAGATTGATAAAGGATGAAAGGGGGCTAAGAGGTATCAATCAATCTCGTTACTATGGCTGTTCCAAACGTAAACGGGAACGATGATTATACATTGGAGTGTTGTATCTAATGATTAAGTGGACGAGAATCTATTGTCGTCGTTTGACGTGACGAACATAAAGAGAGATGAAACTTTGCTTAGGTTTATTTTTTTTCTTTGTTTTGCCTCTCAAGTTCGACTTTACATCACCATCGCATCGTCGTTGCGAAAGCTCTGCGTGAGAGAGAGAGAGAGAGAGAGAGAGAGAGAGAGAGGGGGGGGGGGGGGGGGGGAGAGAGAGACAGGGGGGGAGAAACTTTGCCCGCGAGCAGCCGCAGCAGCCACTCCTCCGCAAAACCTCTCCTCGCGAATCAATAATATTGCGTACGTTCAACCTAACTGGTGTGAAAAGGCGAAAGAAAAAGCACGTGCCACGATCACAACGACGTTGTATACACGTATATAATTGCGTGTCAAGAGGACTACTCGATCAGAATCTGTTCCAAGTGAATACGAAATGAGTTTAAACAAAAAAAAAAAACTTATAACCCAATTTAATCCATTTTAATATTTGGCATTTTATATATATTAAAGTTTACTTATTAGGATTTTTTTTTATTAAATTCCCTGTGAAAAAATTTGGCGTATGTTTTTTTTTTTTTTTTTTTACTTTTTCTTTCATACGAAGAATTTTCTATCTGCGAAGCTCCCGTAAATTTATTGCTCACTACTTCAACATATTAATGGTATTACTGCACTACTGTGCACACATACATAGACACAGAGGGCGGCGGCTTGTCGTGCTCTCTCGATGCGCAAGTGTACGAGAAAGAGAGAGATAGAGAGAGAGAGAGAGACCTCACAGGGATCGTTCGCTCGCTCGATTATTCGCTTTCTGGGTCATACGGGGAGTGCCTCACCCGGTTTTGGTTCACGCTGGTAAAATGTTATATAGCTCTGGTTGCTGCTATTGCGACTGCTGCCAGAGTCTTTCCCGATACCTCTAATTCAACAGTCTATCAGTATTTCTCTCTCTCCTTCTCTCTCTCTCTCTCTCTCCCTGTCTCGTTTACGAACTTTGGTCTATCGATATGGGCTCGTCCCTAACTCTGTATACATCATTCTCGCCATTCGATTACACGCGATTTTTTCCATCGTCACTCCAATTCAATGAGAATCAAAAAATTCAAGCATAAAAAAAATAATCTCGTTGAATGAATGTGAAAAATAAATGCAAAGCGAAGCGATAAAATGACATTAGAAAAATTAACTTTATTTATAATAAAATTCATTCTCATGCAAATTCATTTTTCTCGTACGATAATACACTTTGATGGATGACAAACTAGCGGAGGGGAAATTGATGACTCAACGTCTTAGTGTATAATGTTGAAAGGTTCAGAAGAACCCTTCGTGACCCGTCAACCGATACACACACATACACATCATGCACATAGACACAGCGAAAAGAAAAACACTAAAACATGACTCAGATACTCGCATGACTATATATATGTGTATATATATATATTTTTTTTTTTTATCGGTGTCGAGTATCCATACAGCCAGACATACCACGCCCATTTCTTCCCTTTTGTTTATTCGACGCTATTTGTCATTGATTTGAACGATTAGGAATAATACGGACAACCGGGGTGTCTCTTCAAATGGTCGGGAAAAAATGCACATTTTTTTTTTTTGTTTTTTTCCAAGAATATATTTCACGATCGTATAATTTTCTCGTCAAGTATTTTCCAAGCGAATGGTAAAAGATATGGAAAGAGTCCAGGGGGAGCAACTATCTCGATCTCTTCGTCGTGGGAAATTCCCAAGTGAGACATAACATTTTCACGATCAGATGGATTGGATTAACGAGAGAGAAATTGCAGCAAAGTTTTCAACTCCTTTACACACGTGTATATGGCATATAATTTATCCCATTATATATAAACCCAAACTTAATCTCAAAAAAAAAAAAAAAAAAAGTCGTTGAAAGAATTAGTTGTCGCTTTTATCAAATTTTCGAGCAACAAGAAAAAAAAATGTACAAATTATTTTTTAATTTGTGCCTATTTCTGTCTTTATCACTATTCAGAAATAGGCACGTATATATATATATATATATATATATATATATATATATATATATATATATTAGGGTGTTTCAAAAAAATGAAAAATTTTTATTTTTTTTTCCAAACAGGCTTAAAAGTTTCCTTTTGGTGTCACGAACCGCCAGTGAAAACCGGAGCTCTTAATATTAATATTAAGTATGTCCTCATCGCATTTTTTTAATTCTCATAAGAATAACACGGGAAAAATTATTTTTGTCTCTTCTAATTTTTGTACTGTTCAAACGACTAATCAACTAATGAATCGCTGCTATAGTTATTGTAGGGAATTGAACGCTCTACAAAATGGGACTGATAAGATTTTCGATTAGTCCACGTGTTTAAGAGTTTTTTACGATCAAAATTCAATTTTTTTTTAATTTGATCGAAAACTCTAAATTTCACTAAAATTGTTAGCTTTATGGGAAAAATAGGGATCAAATTTTTTGTTAAAGATAAATTTACCTTGTAATAAACGTTTACCAATCAATTTCTTCCACAAATTGGAAAAACATGATGCTTTAAAAATATTTTTTTTAGAATTCGTTTCAAATAATTTGAATTACCACCAAAAAATCTGATTTGATATCAATTTCAGGACAGGTCATTTGAATTGCCATTTTTTTAGAATGCACGCTATCAGATTTACTTTTATAAGCTTGTGCTCAAGTATTTTGATTTTTTTATTTTCAGTATCTCTTAAATATTTTTTATGGGAGTAAAATCCAAAAATGGCAATCTTCTGCGCTCAACTTTTTAGTCGATAAATACGATTTTCATCAAGTTTTGTCGATAAAAAAATTATATCTCAATAGATGGCGCTTGGAGTTTTTAAACTTGATTATTATTATTAGCGGAACCATTTAGAACAATGGAATTTATTGCCATAGCATTGTTATTTTGAAGCCAGAGTATTTTCATGTTGTGTTTTTTACTACATCAAATTGTGTTGAGATATTATTTTGAGGTGAACTGTAAGTGAAAAATGGATTTCTTAAGTCGCTTAGTTGGTGGTCCAACTGACAGTTTTAGTGGACGCAAACTTCCTACTGTGGTAGAGGTTATGTCGGTGTTTCTTTATCAAAAGAAAGTTCTTAAATTTCAACACCAACATAGTATTAATTTAACAATAACTAAAGTTCAAGAAAAGTGGACTGAAGCTGGTATTCCAACATGTGGCGAGGCTTATGCACAAAAAAAGCTTTCAAATTTATTAGATGACGTCAAAAAAATACAAAGAAACACGAACCGTAAACAATCAGTCGCCCAAAAAAAGAAAGAATCCAATTTTTCTGTGAAATTAAAAAATTTATTTGACATTGCTAAGCTGAATGTCAATAAATACATTGATGAAAACAAAAAATTGTTTTTGGCCGGGCAGAGATCGAAAAATCGATTGGGATTTATTGATAATACTACTTCAACACAAGCGGAAGATCAACGTGACGACATAATGGTTGTAGATTCTACTGGTTGGTTTTTATTACTATTTATTCTTACTTCTTTAATCTGTTATAACTATCAATTCTATATAAGTATTTTTTCCTATTTTTAGGAACGGATGAAAATTAAAATTATTAATTTTATCAATAATTGCTTACAGGTAAAAATTGTTAACTCTAGCACATTAATACAATTAAAACGCTTATTGTTAACTTATGTTTACTATTTTTTTAGATGTCTCATCCTCGAGATGATTACCGAGAGCTTTTATTGTTATCTTTAGTTTTTCTTGGTAGTTGTCCAACCGATACGTACATTTTTAAGCGTCCTGGTGCTATGCATCATGCGCGATGGATGTCCAAAGCCATTTATAGTTTAAAAATTTTTATGTTTCGGGACCAATTTCGTCTTTCCGCTCGTGAAATGAACAATTTACGTCAAGTATGTATCTTCGTTCTTTTATTTTACATTGAAGCGTGGTTCACAGCAACATCTGCTATTTTGGCGCCAAACAAAGATTTAGAGTTGATAAAAAAATTGATTTCGGATAAGCACATCATTCCGGCGGTATCAAAAGAAGCTTGTAGAAAGATGAAGGAACATTTGTGGTATTTAAATAATGAGTTAGCCACGATATCATTATTTGATGACAACGTTTCAGTTGATATTAAAAAAAAAATTATTGATGCAATTAACACCCAGGAAGGCCCTACATCGATGGATCAGCGATTTTATGTTGAAGACAAAAATCTACCATTGTTGTTGAAAAAAGATTTAAGCCACTTTGTCTCAAACAAGTCATTGGAGCTATTTACAAAATTTGATTTACCCTCTGATTTCTTGGAAGAAGATATTTCATCGTGGCCTGATAATGAAAGCTACAAAGTTTGTTTGGAATTTTTTAAAACCTTAAAAGTGACCAACGACGTTGCTGAACGAGGAATTGCGTTGATCGAAGAATATAACTGCTGCCTAACCAAAGATGAAGACCAGTTACAGTATCTATTACAGGTTGTTCGCAATCATCGACAACAATTTCCCGATTGTAGTAAAAAATCTCTCCAGTAACAGATATTTGATGTAATTAGATTAGTACATATTTTAAAAAACTTTAATAATAAAGAAATTAAAGATATCAACGTTTATGAGAGAATTAATTCATGTTTAACAAAAAATTTGATCCCTATTTTTTCCATAAAGCTCACAATTTTAGTCAAATTTAGAGATTTTGATCAAATTTAAGAGTTTTTTAGAATCAAAATTCAATTTTTTTTAAATACGTGGACTAATCGAAAATCTTATTAGTCCCATTTTGTAGAGCGTTCAATTCCCTACAACAATTATAGCAGCGATTCATTAGGTGATTCGTCGTTTGAACAGTACAAAAATCAGAAGAAACAAAAATAATTTTTCCCGTGTTATTCTTATGGGAATTAAAAAAGTGCGATGAGGACACACTTAATATTAATATTAAGAGCTCCGGTTTTCACTGGCGGTTCGTGACATCAAAAGGAAACTTTTAAGCCTGTTTGGAAAAAAAAATAAAAAATTTTCATTTTTTTGAAACACCCTAATATATATATATATATTATAATTAATACCTAAACATTTATCAGAATGATATTTTTATCAATTATTCTCAGCTTTTACGGAATTTCATAGCAATTTTATGTAGCAAAAATCATTACGAATGATTCGTTTCATTTGGCTCTACCTATTTGTGAATAGGAGAATTTCTTTTTTTTTTTACACAGTGAATATTTTAGCCGTTTGCTCGCGTGTGTGATAAAGATACAAAGACACGAAGATTAAAGCTACTCCACCCTTTTGTGTTGGCGTGCCATCGAAGAATAAGAGAAAGAGAGGGGTTGGGGGGGAGGAAGGGTGAAAAAAAGGCGGGAGAGTGGCTGTTTTTTACCTACGATAGTGATTCGTATGGCCTCTCGGTTTACTCATTCTCGCTCTCTTTTATATATTTATATCTGTATATGTGTGCACGTGTAATGGCGCATATAGGCTATCTCTCGTCGATTCCACGAGCCCTATACCTGGTAATCCTCGCTTGACCTCATCGCGGTTTCGTATCGATAGAGTGTGTGCCATTCTCTCTCTCACTTTTTCTTCACATTTGAGCTTTCTCTCTATTTAACGAGCTCATCTCACGCGCGCGCGTGTGTGTGTGCGAGTGCGCGTGTGTGCATTGGATGAAGCACAACTTTGAGCGTTTTTAGCATGAGACTTTTTTGATTTATCGATCCAATTTTATATTTATTGCAAGATTCGAGAAATAAGAAATAGATGATAAAAGATCAGTAGAATAATACATTTTTTAAGTACTTCGAAAAATTCATTCATCCATTATGATTGAGTTTTCCAAAAAAATGATTTTCATTCATCTGCAATATTGTAATTTTATATCAATTCAAATGGAAAAAACTCTTGTCAAATATGGAGAAAGTAGTCGAACAATTGAAAAGTGAGGGTACGTTGTTGAAATATTCGACTCACCATAAGATATTTTGTTTTTTTCTTTTCATTTTCTCCAATTATTTAGTATGACTAAACTGTTCATTGTATAAAATGGAAAAAATTGTAATTGTTTGATCAATGAATTGATGAAAAATTGTTTATACATTTTTTTTTTAATAATAATTCTTTTCTATGAAATAAGAAAATTGCATTGAGTGATACGACACACTGATGACACACACACATGCATATAGTACACATATTGTACTTGCGACTCGGTGGAGAGGGGAAGGGAGAGAGAGAGAGAGAGAGAGAGAGATGTTTCTCGAGGACATTGGATCACGGCCTATTTGGCTAGCTTCTCCGTACGTTAAACTCGGGAATTTTGGGCTAACATGCACCACCAACCTTGGTGTACACAATACTGTGCAAAACGATCGATAACCCATCTATAATACACACCCTATGCGGTATAATTTGCCAAAGACTCAATTTTCCAGTTATAAAAGAAACAAAAAAATTCAGATCTATTTGATAATTCATTTTTTTTTGAAATTTTCAAATTTCGTAATATACTATCATTCGATTAAAGATAAGAAAATAAATTTAAAAAATGATAATTGTAAAATTTTGAAAATGAGTGTTGATATTATTTTTTAGTAATTTAATTTTTACCTGCTATTCGTGACTCACGTCGCTACTGCATCTTATCCTCGGGCTGCTCCTTGGATGATCTGCAGGTTTTTCCGATACTTCGCGAAGCATGCGAAGTCGATTGATCTTAACTCGTGCGAACCAACACTCGTGGCGATTTTACATTCTGCAACATATACCATAATTCGAATATGATGAATTGCTCATTAAATTTTCTCAATAAAAACGTAGGTTCATGTAGGTGAACCGTGTGTGTGTGTGTGTGTGTCTGTGTGTGCGGGTGGGTGGGTGTTTGCATTTGTTGAAAATTTAATTTGCTAATTTTGTCCAGGAGAGTCAGAATATGACGGGAGAATTTTCTATACTGTACTCTGGTCTCTGTCGTAACGTCTAAATATATATATCTGTAGTTAACGGACTGTGTGCTCTAACGAAGTCGATTAGCGTAGCAAAAGGAGGAAGGAACTCTCGCGCTCCCGGGGGGGGGGCAATGACCTGAGTGTATTGTCCTTCTCTCTCTCTCTCTCTCTCTCTCTCTCTCTCTCTCTCTCTCTCTCTCTCTCTCTCACGGTGCATCCTCAAATCAGCGTATAGCTAATTGAAAGTGTACAGCGATACGATAAACACCTTTCGACAGGCCTCATTAAATGATTAATCAAGAGAACGCTCTTCGTACCCAACTCAACTGATTAAAATTAACCGAATACATTTAAAACAAAAAATTATTCAATGAAAATAAAATTTTCATTGAACCATAATGAAATGCAATAAATTGATAAAAAAATAAAATAAAACACTATGAGTGAATAATAAAATTTAACCATCTTTTTTTTTTTCAATTTTAATCAAGAATGTATGAATGTATTAAAAGATGAAAAAATTATGAGTATTTTTTGAATTTGTATTATTTTTGTTTCTTAATCGATTGAGAATTATTTAATTGCCCAATTAATTTTTTTCCTGAATGAGAAAATAAGTTAATACTTTTTGTTTTCATTAAGGGGATGTCACAAAAGCATTGTCACTCAATATATTCGGGTAAGAAACAAAAAAAAAAAGTCGATTGCAGGAGGGAGTTACCTTGGCACGATGAAAACAAAAAAAAAAAAGAAGAGGGGAAACGCGTGTTTAGTGTGTAAGTTGAAGGACTTGTGTGTATGTGTGTGCGTGTGCGCGCGTTTTGGCATTTTTGTGAAAACGTTTGTTCTGCTTATATTACGACGAGATCGAGACTCATCGAGGGTCGGACAACCCTCGACGAGCGTCTCTCAATATTCCCCATTGACTCTCCCAGGGAATCTTCTTCCTCGTATATAACGAGAAAAAAACGAGAAAAAAACGAGGAAAAAACGAGAGAGAGAGAGAGAAGGAGAGAGGAAGAGAAGGAAGTAAAAAAAACTATGTTTGATTACACATTGTTGGTCTCTCTCTCTCTCTCTCTCTCTCTCTCTCTCTCTCTCTCTCTCTCTCTCTCTCTCTCTCTCTCTCTCTCGGGAGAGTTATCGAAAGTACGAAAACATCGATCGTCGTTGAAACGACCAGAAGTTGAACATTCCTGAAAGTTCTGCAAAATCAACAACTTCATCGACGCCCTCAGACCATCATAATTATAAAGCATGCTCGACTCCATTTCTATGAAATTCTTCCTTCTCTCTCTCTCTCTCTCATAATGAGATAATGTCGAGAAGCGTGGGCGAAAGTCACTGGTAGGGGGTCAGTCCCAGAATGGAATTTCCAGAATGTCAGCTTAATAAGCGAAATTATATAATATCGTATAATAATAATAATAATAATAATAATATGTTGATTTATTATGACGTCAGACGACGGCCACGTTCAATATACGTGTGAGGAAGAATGAAAAATTAAAATCTCCTTAAAAAATGTAATTTGAAGGTTACATTTTTGTCAATTTTTACGGGGAACTTTCTATTTTTCTTAGGGTGGTAAAAGAGAAAGGGAAAAGAAATGGACTCGAAAGAAATTGGAAAATGTCGGAAAAGGTCAATTTTTAAATGGCTGTATCTTTGCTCATTAGGGTTGGCTGATGTTTTCGAAAGATCATTCGGATCATCCGCAAAAGAAATTTCTATTTTTGTAGCTATGAGATTTAAACATTTAAACAATCGGCAGAATCAGAGAGCATGGATAATGCAAAAAAAAAAGAAAAGGGTGGTTTGATGGACCCAAAGGTCATTTGAAAGTTGAACACTCAGAAAAATGAGTATAAAGTTCTCCAGCTTCAGTGGAAAGCAAACTCGCGTAATTTTACTAAACCATCATAGTTTTTATTAAAAATTACAAATAAAAAAAAAATGGTTTTTAAACATTTTTTTCCATCAATTTCCCTCCCCCGATCATGAGTTCACCAGTCATCTCGTAAAAAGCTCGTTTTTTTTATGTATTCCGGATTTTCGACGTTAACTTTCCAAAGTTTCGATGAAAATTTCCCTACATTCGTATTAGTCAATTGAAAATTTCCAACCCTCCAAATAAGCTCGAAACGGTATGTCAAAGACGTGAGGAAAAAAAATCAAAAAAATCAAAAAAAAAAAAAAAAAAAAAAACGAGAATTTTCACCCTAAAAAGGGTTGAAGGCAAATTTTGTCTTATTTTGTCGACGACGATGCTGATGGGTGCGTGAGCGATCATCGAATGACGTAACACGCTCGATTCCGAGGATGCCGCGTTGCGACGGGCAACATCAAAGTGCGAGGGAGGGGGCAAAACTAGAGGGGGAAGGGGAGGGGTAGAGACGAGTATTAGTACATAGAAACAGCAGCCGTGAGTCTCGACGAGCTTGCCAAGAAGTTCTCTCTCTCTCTCTGTCTCTCTCTCTCTCTCTCTCTCTCTCTCTCGGTCGCTCGCTCGCTGGCTCACTCGCTCACTCGCTCTCTTGCCAGTGTTTTATGCCAGAGAGCGCGCGTCTAGGTGACGCCCAAATTAAATGCGTAGGTATACCGGGTGAACGAAAATAAATCGTGGCGTCCTCGGGTAGAAAAGACTGGAATGAAAAAAGCGAAAAATCGCCCGAGAGAGTCTCTCCCTCCCCCTGTACGTCAGACTGAATCTCGTCCTCGAAAAATCATATTTTATACAACTATTGAAACTACTTGCTCTCAAATCCTGAGAATTTCTCCATGTTTTACCGGCAAGAATATTTCTCACCAGCTGACTGTACTCGTAATATAACTCGGGACACAGCAAAGTTCATGAGCCTACGGGGAATAAAACTTTCACGAGATCGCGTGACTTTTAACCCCATCCACTGATCTCTGGAGAGAGAGAGAGAGAGAGAGAGAGAGAGAGGAAATGGAAAAGTTGAAAACTCAATCGGTGGAAAGCTATTCGAGAATTTATATTTTTCTTTCGGCGAGAAGAGAATTTTTCTTGAAAATTTAATTCAATCAAATGTTAATTTTCAAAAATTCCATCTCCCATGATTATAATTTTTGCTTGCCCCATTTTTAATTAACAAATTTGTCTTATAAAATAGGCAATACTCTAAAAGCATTCTTGTAAATTTGATTCTTTTTTTTTTATGAATTAAATAATCCACAAGAAAGTTTTTTACGCATAAAAAATTGAGGGTACAAAAATATTTTTTAATGTTCCATTTCCATCGTCATTTCTCAGCTAAACTATTAATTTGCCTGACTCATTATACAAAAAGTCTTGTCAATATGTCAGTTCGCCTGTCCCTCGAGGTTCATTGCACGCGTCGATTCGATACAACATTCGAGCACGACTCTCTACCGCCCCCTCTCTCTCTCTCTCTCTCTCTCTCTCTCTCTCTCTCTCTATATGTATATATATATATATAGTATAGTATAGTATATATGTACATGTAAAGTTCATGTATGTAGATCGTACATATAGAAATATGCATTAACAGTAGTAGAAACGTGCTTTGGTCAGACCGAGGCTCGCACGCCTCGGTCTGACCAAACTAAATATATATATATATATTTATACCGTATATACGTGCGTAGCATTTCACCGTCCACATGCCTAAAGCCCGACCCAGGTGTCTCACATATTTTGCTCTCTCTTTCATGCATTGCACTCCCCCCCACTTCACCGGAATTTCGATCCCCTTTTTTGACTCGCATCCTGTACATCATTTGGCCCGATGATAATAATGATAACGACCTAACCAAGACACAAATATAAGCTAAAAAAGCAAAATTTCCGATCATTGAGATCTGTGAGCAACAACCCACGACTGTGTGTCACAGCCATGGCCAAGGAAGCAAATTTATTTTGATATGTTTGTCCGACCAAAAAAAAAAAAAAAGTTCGTACTTTCATTCGCTCTACTTGCCATCCTTTAATCGCTATGACGAATTATTGCTGCATTAATGAAAAATAAATAATTTTTGAATAGCAGAATTTTTTATTATATTCCTATAAAACGTCATTTGATTCGAATATGAATTTTTATTCAAATACGATTAATATCTTTTTATGGTAATTAATTATTATTATAGTTGGTAATTTTTTTAACTCTTTTTGTCCCAATTTTTCCAACTCTCTCTCTGGTAAAATACATACTTATGTATGTATATTTTCTAGGGCACAAATATATAGCGTAGAAATTATATATTACCCAAGGGGTGTCTGAGAAAATTGGGTCAACGTGTAGTCGTTGCTTCCTGTATCTATAACATTATTAAAGCTCTTTCATACATTTAACCAGAATGAGATTCTCGGTTACAAGAAAAGCCAATGCTGACAATAACCCATTACTGTCCCCAACTATTAGCTCTCCTGTGGCTTTATTCAGCACAAACATTTTAATATTACCTCGCACAAATGCTTCCGTAGAAAAATATTGTCAGAGTCATACAAACGCGAGTTTGCAGAAATTCTGAGAAAATTTTCATCCCTTGATTTTCTCATTTAAAAGGAGAAACAAGCATGTAATTTAAAAATATTTAACATAGGATACTGGAATTTGAAAAATTGCATATTATTTCATTTCAATTAATAGCGTTTGATATAAAAATTCATTCAATTAATGAATTATTCATAAATTCTACATTTTTTTGCAGATGTAAAAAGTTTTCGCATTTTTTTTTTATCTTTTTCTTTTTTGTTAATTCACATTACCAGCCGTGTCTCGTGTTTTATTAGATTTTGCGAGTGTGTACATAGTCTAAGCGCAGGGGCACTCGAAGATGTCCACTTGACCGGCGCTATTCGCTCACTGATGTGTAATCGACTACTGGCTGTGGTGGAGGGAATATATATATATATATATATATAAAAAAAAATCTGAGAGAGGGTGCCGTCTGTGATGTATATATATAGTCATGGTAGCCGTCGTCTTGACATCGAATGCCCCCGGCGCGTTATCTCGAGGTACTAAAATGTAGGGGGGGGATGCTCAATTGAACGGGGTCAAGTGGACCGCAGACCACGTGCGGCATATCAAACTACCCCCCTCGTCTCTCTCTCTCTCTCTCTCTCTCTCTCTCACTCTGCCCATTCTATAAGTCTAATCTTTCCGAGATTCTTGAGTATACCGAATACCCGTCAAAGTTGAAACACTTTAGTGGAACGAAATAATAAAATTGACTAATTTCCCAAACACCATGAAAGATAAATCTCAACATTTTTTCGATCATCCAATGAGAGTGTTAATCACACTTTTCGGAGAAAAAAAAAAGTGTTGATAATTATTTTGAGAGGATTATTGTGAAATAAAGTAAAATAATTTTTAAAAAATTATTGATTATACGAAACGTCGATGATAGCAGAAGTAAGAAACTATAGCGGATAGTATGAATGTACAGTAGCTATATATATAGGTATAAAACACATCTAGATAAGTAGAAGTATTATTAAAGGGATATATAGTGTGCCAGATATATAAACATAAAGAGCCACGCTACTCATTCCGAGTATATATATATATATATATATATATATATATATATATATATATATATATATAGCCTTTAATAAAATACGTAGCAGATAAGCCGGGCCTATTATGGATTGCGTTTAATGTTATATACGTTTCGTGCTTACAAAGTCCACCTTGATTAGAGGCTCAAGGGTAGTAACACGAGTGAGGTATATAAGCTGCTCTGTCTCTCTCTCGCTCTTTGGTCACGAGTGTACTCACGTACAGCCTCGTGTCGTCTAATGATTGATACACTTTTTTCACCCCCCCCCCCCCTCTCTTCATTCTAGAAGAGCTCGATGCCCGATTGAGGTCAGAGCCGTCTTGGGATTACATTTTTTACTCCTTAATCTCGGAAGAACTACTACATGGAACAGAGTATATTATCGCTACCATCTCATTCATATATATGAAAAAACATTATAAGCGCACGGCAACAAGCACAATATTAATAATAATAATAATAACTTAACAGCGTTAATTTAATAATTATTATTTTTACACTTTTATCATATAATTATAAGATTAACTGCAGTAAATATAGTTATTATTATTATATAGTATATTAGGCGCGATAAACGAAAGATGTTTTAAATTCAGAGGCCCCCTCCCTATATTACCGGAAATATACGCCATACATGCCATACCATCTATAAACAGAAATAGAGGGGATAGATAATATACTATTACAGACTGGAGCACATGTTAAAAAATTATTTATAAACTTCACTCTCTCTATTTTTCTGTCTTACGAATCATGACGATGCCCGATTCGTGAACTAATCCCACGAAGGAAAATCTATATACTCGAACAATATTCATTTCGTCAAAAATGCATATAGACCCATTGTATATGTTGGGCTTGAACTATGAGCGAGGGATAAATAGAAGAGCTCCTCCTACTCTCGTGCACGATGATATATATATATATATATATATATATATATATATATATATATATATATATATATATATATATATATATACGTGGATGTTTAATCGATATGATATATTTTCCCTGGCACCTCGTCAAAGTACACAATTGTTTATCTATTCGGTTAATACTCGTGTATATTGGTACGCCTGAATTTTGGACGAGAAAATCGTAAATGGGTGTCCATAAATTTTGTTGAATTGCATATTGATGATCGCATTAAAGAAAAAAAAAAAATGCACGCGGGATGAGTTTCTTTATTATAGAAAAATTATTATTCCAATAATTAACAAATTTGAAGGGTAAAAACTGTTTTTTTTAAATGTATTTTTCTCCCTGAATTATAAGTCAACCGCAATTTTGATTTTTTTCTCAGCAGGATTGATCACCGGATAATCGGCAGACATTTTTTTTTTTTTACTGATATTATAAGTTTGGCCTTTTTTTATATTAGCGAAATGTCTGATGATCCGTTTACTCATTGCGAAATTTTCACTAATGGGATAATGACATTTTTTTTTTTACTGATATTTTCAAGTTTGGCCTTTTTTTATATTAGCGAAATGTCTGATGATCTCATTATTATTCTATGATTATTTTTCAAAATAAATGATCCTCGATAAAATGTAACCTCGTCTCCCAATGAATTATTTTCTTACTGATATTATAAGTTTGGCCTTTCTTTATATTAGCGAAATGTCTGATGATCAGCTGATTTTTTACTCAGTGCGAAATTTTCACTAATGGGGTAATGATTCTTTTACTATTTTATATTTCGACTCCAAAGTGTCTACATTTTCCTATATTTTTAGAGCTAAGGTGATTTTAACAAAATTTCTGAATTTCTGAATTTCTGGTGATGAGGGTTCACTGGAATTGGGAAATTGTCACCAATACAGAGGAATTACTAATTTCCATTCGTTCATTCAGTGAAGAATTATATTATTTTTCAAAATAAATGATCCTCGATAAAATGTAACCTCGTCTCTGAATGAATTAACGAATCGAGTAAAAATTTTCTTACGAACCGCTCAACGGGGAGATATTATAAAATGTGTATCAAGTCGGAAACATCGGTGGCTCGTGTACTCTCTCGTTCGCGCCTCGTTCCTTGCCATAACGTCCCACACACGTGCCCAGCGCGCTCCACGTAAAAATAGCGAGCAAAGAATGCAGACTCTCTCGAACGAGAAACCGTCGCAGCTCTCGTACGAGCAGCCTCTATTGCTCACCCGTATATCTGACTGTATGTTGCGTATGTGAAAGAGAGAGAGAGAGAGAGAGAGAGAAGAAACACGCGAATCTCTAACTCTGTGAGCTCTGAGCTCAGCTCGACATGTGTGAGTTTACTTTTTCCTCTTTATACGAAAGATCAGTTCGAGTTTTCAATCGTGTATTTCTCTAAATTATTTCGTTAAATGTCAAATTATATACCCTCAAAAATTCCTGAGATTCATTTGAATCGTAAAAAAAAAAAAAATCCTTTTTTTTCGTTACACACACGAAAATGGAATAAAATTAAATAAAAATTGAAATTACTTGAATTAAAATCAATTTGCTTCAAGATTTTTTTTTTTTCATTTCCATTTATGGTTTTAAATTTGAATGTATTCATTTTTTTTTTTTTTTTGCGGGGAAAATTTTTCATGGATATCTTCTCGTTTCATTTTTCTTCCCAATCTCGATGCAATCATTCTCATATATTTTATGTGTCTTTGCACATCTCTGTCAGTTTGTTCTCACGTAAAAATATGTGACACGGAGGGTTTTGAATATATATATATATATATATATATATATATATATATATATATATATAAGCTTCCCATTAACCTGCCCTGTTGTGTGACAACCCTCCAAACGCCCCTATACACATTTACACTCCCCCGCAATGTTAAAATCATAAAATCCCTTCCACGTGTCAAGCCGCACACGACAGAGAGGAAAGCTCGTGGGGCTTTTATTTATAGCGTTTTCCTCCTAGCTGTTTTCTCTCTCTCTCTCTCTCTCTCTCTCTCTCTCTCTCTCTCTCTCTGCGTCGCCTGATGCACTAACGTGTGTATTCCCACAACCGTCACCGTATGCAGCTTCATCGTTTGTGTGGCTTGTAATGATGATCCCGACCAAAAGTATATTTCGCCTCACAAATTTGCCAGCCTCTGATGGACCCACCAGGAGAAAATATCACACACACACAAAATATTACTTTTCGCCTATGTAGAGCATATGTTAAATGTCACACACACGCAACTTCCGGTGTATCTCTCGGCATGCACATAAGATGTGACATGTAATTACGTTTCTGTAATTTGACTGATATTTTTATCGAGACAACGTCTGTGTGCTACGAGTAAATATTAAAATTCCACGCCCTAACATTTATATATATTATGGAAATACAAAAAAAAAAAAATCATATATTTTTTATTTTAATTCATCGCAATGTTTTACGTAATTAAATTCTAGAATGAAAAAAATAATAATAATAATAATAATAATAATAATACATCAGGGAAACAGTACATTTTTTTAACTTTTCCAATTTGATTAATTGCCCGTAGCTGGGATGGGGGGCGTTAAAGTCACGACAAAGACATATGAGAAACACACATTCTCCAGAGAGTGGCATCATGTAACAGAGTAATTCATCACTATGTTTAAAAATGTGTGCATTTGCTGTGAAGAGATGGCGAACGAGATATGTGAGAGAAAGAGAGAGAGAGAGGGGGAGAGAGAGAGAGAGAGAGAGAGAGAGAGAGAGAGAGAGAGAGAGAGAGAGAGAGAGAGAGAGAGAGAGAGAGAGAGAGAGAGAGAGAGAGACCCGTCAGTTATTTCCCAGGCTTTGCGGAGATCAGTTATTTCGCCGGCTTTGCGGTGAAGGAAAGCTTTGACCTCGTTTCATTGTGGCCTCACAACGATGGAAGAGAGAGAGAGGTGGGGGGAGAGAGCGAGAGCGAGAGAGAGAGAGATAGGGAGAACAGCCCCAACACTCATCGAAGCGCACGCCAAGTTGCAACACACACGGGCGCGTACACACAAATGCACACACACACAGCGCCAATTCGTCACTATCTCTCGTAACTACAGCTACGAAATTGCATGTGCAGAGAATGAAGAGATAGCGAATATAGGGAGCCTTCACGTATGGGACGACCACAAACAGTCCTCCGGGATCTGTTCGAGTTTTTACTGGAAGTTTCAACTTTGAACTTTACAATTACGAGCAAATTCAGCATTCTTTCGTATATATACATTTATTATACACATATATAGTATATAAATGAAAAGTTTTAAATAATACGCTAAACTTTTTTTTACTTTTGTTTCAATTAATCTGTAGGTGGTCTTGAGTTTTTTATTTTTATTTTCGTAGACACAAGTCTGAAAATATTTCATAATTGAGGTGTGTGAGATTATTATAGTATGCTAGCTGCTGCTCACGCGGCTTTGCTCACGTTGAATCAAAATTAAATAAATTTAAACCCTTTTCACCCCCTTAAGGGTGAAATTTTGGAAAAATCTCTTCTCAGTGAGTCTCTACATTATGAAATAAAACTACCGACCAAATTTCATATTTATAGCTTGAGCGGTTTTCGACTCGGCGATGATGAATCAGTCAGTTGGGACATGTGTTATTTTTTTATTATAGTAAGATAATATTTATTTTGGAGGCCATTTTTATCGATGATTTTAAAATCGTGCTAAATGCATTAATAATTCAGACATTGGACATTGATATCGTATGGCCAGGATCTAGGGATATTGCTAATATAGGGATAGAATAGGGAAGGCTTCTATGCTGACTGCACAATTCTCTGGGATCCAATCAAGTTTTCACTAAAAGCTTCAACTTTGAGCTTTTGCAATTTCGAGCGAATTCTGGATTCTTCTATACGTAATAAAAGAGCTGTGTATACCAATAAAAAGTTTTAAATTACAATACACTTGTTTTTCTTTTCCTTATTTTTTCGTTGGCCTTAATTGTTTTATACATACAGGTCCGAATATATTTCATATATGGCTGAGGTGTGACACAATTTTCATCAAGGATTTTTAGGTGGTGTAAAATATATCGACAGAGCCTAACATTTTTGTTTTTTTTTTTTTTAAATTGAATTTTCATTGAAATTACATAAAAATATGTGTTATTTTTTAAATTATAGTAAGATAATATTTATTTTGGAGGCCATTTTTATCGATGATTTTAAAATCGTGCTAAATGCATTAATAATTCAGACATTGGAAATTGATATCGTATGGCCAGGATCTAGAGATATTGCTAATATAGGGATAGAATAGGGAAGGCTTCTATGCTGACTGCACAATTCTCTGGGATCCAATCAAGTTTTCACTAAAAGCTTCAACTTTGAGCTTTTGCAATTTCGAGCGAATTCTGGATTCTTCTATACGTAATAAAAGAGCTGTGTATACCAATAAAAAGTTTTAAATTACAATACACTTGTTTTTCTTTTCCTTATTTTTTCGTTGGCCTTAATTGTTTTATACATACAGGTCCGAATATATTTCATATATGGCTGAGGTGTGACACAATTTTCATCAAGGATTTTTAGGTGGTGTAAAATATATCGACAGAGCCTAACATTTTTGTTTTTTTTTTTTTTAAATTGAATTTTCATTGAAATTACATAAAAATATGTGTTATTTTTTAAATTATAGTAAGATAATATTTATTTTGGAGGCCATTTTTATCGATGATTTTAAAATCGTGCTAAATGCATTAATAATTCAGACATTGGAAATTGATATCGTATGGCCAGGATCTAGAGATATTGCTAATATAGGGATAGAATAGGGAAGGCTTCTATGCTGACTGCACAATTCTCTGGGATCCAATCAAGTTTTCACTAAAAGCTTCAACTTTGAGCTTTTGCAATTTCGAGCGAATTCTGGATTCTTCTATACGTAATAAAAGAGCTGTGTATACCAATAAAAAGTTTTAAATTACAATACACTTGTTTTTCTTTTCCTTATTTTTTCGTTGGCCTTAATTGTTTTATACATACAGGTCCGAATATATTTCATATATGGCTGAGGTGTGACACAATTTTCATCAAGGATTTTTAGGTGGTGTAAAATATATCGACAGAGCCTAACATTTTTGTTTTTTTTTTTTTTAAATTGAATTTTCATTGAAATTACATAAAAATATGTGTTATTTTTTAAATTATAGTAAGATAATATTTATTTTGGAGGCCATTTTTATCGATGATTTTAAAATCGTGCTAAATGCATTAATAATTCAGACATTGGAAATTGATATCGTATGGCCAGGATCTAGAGATATTGCTAATATAGGGATAGAATAGGGAAGGCTTCTATGCTGACTGCACAATTCTCTGGGATCCAATCAAGTTTTCACTAAAAGCTTCAACTTTGAGCTTTTGCAATTTCGAGCGAATTCTGGATTCTTCTATACGTAATAAAAGAGCTGTGTATACCAATAAAAAGTTTTAAATTACAATGCACTTGTTTTTCTTTTCCTTATTTTTTCGTTGGCCTTAATTGTTTTATACATACAGGTCCGAATATATTCCATGTATGGCTGAGGTGTGACACAATTTTCATCAAGGATTTTTAGGTGGTGTAAAATATATCGACAGAGCCTAACATTTTTGTTTTTTTTTTTTTTAAATTGAATTTTCATTGAAATTACATAAAAATATGTGTTATTTTTTAAATTATAGTAAGATAATATTTATTTTGGAGGCTATTTTTATCGATCACTTTAAAATCGTGCTAAATGCATTAATAATTCAGACATTGGACATTGATATCGTATGGCCAGGATCTAGAGATATTACTAATATAGGGATAGAATAGGGAAGGCTTCTATGCTGACTGCACAATTCTCTGGGATCCAATCAAGTTTTCACTAAAAGCTTCAACTTTGAGCTTTTGCAATTTCGAGCGAATTCTGGATTCTTCTATACGTAATAAAAGAGCTGTGTATACCAATAAAAAGTTTTAAATTACAATGCACTTGTTTTTCTTTTCCTTATTTTTTCGTTGGCCTTAATTGTTTTATACATACAGGTCCGAATATATTTCATATATGGCTGAGGTGTGACACAATTTTCATCAAGGATTTTTAGGTGGTGTAAAACATATCGACAGAGCCTAACAATTTTTTTTTTTTTTTTTTTCTACAATTGAATTTTCATTGAAATTACATAAAAATAAAAATTAACGTTGGCTTCATTTGACTTTTTGATACTATTTCAATGGTGTCAAAATATGCCGTAATTTATCTTTCTCTCTCTTTTACCCCCGTATGGGATTTGCTTGAATCATGAGGTGATAAATCACTCAATAATTCAGACACTGATATCTCAATCTGAAATTTCCTGCTGAACAACATCATGACCCCTTATTATATATATATACCAGATTTATCGCAGAGTTACAGCATAGATACGTATAGAGGAGAGGTAATACAAGCGGTAATAGGACTGAAGCGATAGCGACTCTGCTCGACGAGAGAGAGCGAGGGAGCAAGACAGAGAGAGAGAGAGCACACTAAACCTGTTAATTAGATTGACTCCAATGGGTTTCGGTACTACTGCCGGAAGGCCATTCCATCTATATATGACAAAAGGGATGATAATAGACATCAAACCCTCAAGATATATTTTCAACGTTCCCGGTTCATCGAAACGTAATGAGTAAAATTTAACCCATTAATGAATTTCAGCATATATACATTTTTCTATTAATGAAACTTATTCGTTGGAACGAAAATTCCTATTAAGGGCCAACTAAGTTAATTGTGATACTTGGGCTAATTGTCACAGCGATGATTATTTACTAGATAAAAGCATATCGATTAACATAAACTTACATTACATATCAAAAGCGTATATTTAATTTAACAACCAGAATAATAATAAAAAACAATTTATCTTGTAATGTATCAAAATTATTCTATAGTTGAACCGAAATTTTCAGCCTTGAAAGTCTTCGATGTTAAAGAAACAGCATTAAAAGATTAATTCGAATGAGAAAAGCCTGAAATGTAGCTCAATGTCTCGATTAAATTCTACGAAGATATGACTGTCGTTTAAATAGATTAATAGATATATATCTATAGTTATATGTTGACAACTCTATATGCAGTTATATTTATAGATGTCACATATATAACCAAAGATGTATATAGATATCTATCTATAAGTAAATTAAATATATATATATATATCCACAACACTCGGTGCACACTTTACGCACTCCCCCGGGTAAGTTATAGTTCGTCGTATAGCTATTGGCTATGTCTATACAGCTATTATAAACGTAGAATTATTTGTTAGTGTCTTTGTGATCCCTCCCAATTTTTGTACACGACCAACAAAGTGAAATAATTTCATGATACAGAAATATGTATGTGTGTGCACGTGAAACTATAATTTCCGGTAGGATATAGATTATTTTTATCCAGAAGGGCTTACAGTACATGCCTATTACACGGTTCTATACGCCCTTGTGGAGTTCAAGTATCGATATTAGTGGCGTGTACGCCCGCACCTCCAGTTATCGATTTTAACTAGCCCGGGCAACGCCGTTAAACTTTAACAACTCTGCACGTATAACCGAGTGAGAGAGTGTGTGTGAGAGTGAGAGAGAGAGAGAGAGAGAGGGAGAGAGAGAGATTCGTTATCCGGGTCCGTACCCGAGACTTTCTGTTCTATGCATGTTGACACACACAGACATATATATATATATATATATATATAGAACAGAAAGAAGAACTGAAGATATATATATATATATATATCTTCAGTTCTTCTTTCTGTTCTATGCATGTTGACATATATATATATAATTCTGTGCAAATATATACGTAGATATTTCCAACGTCACAGAAAACTTCATGTACGTCATATTCAAAAGCCCTCAAGTATAAATAACATTGTGCTGGTAGGTAAATTTATTATATATATATACACACACACATATATAATAGCCGGCATCTTGAATTCAACGGTTGGTACACTTTGCAAAGTTCTCCCTTATTGTCACGAGCCCAAGTGTCAGTCAGACTGTCTCAGGCTGACTATATGAACGCACATTAATAATTACAGTAAAACTTAACTTACTTCTCTTCGACTTTTAATACTTTTTATTTCTTATACAACAACAAAAATTGAACTTGGCATTTATCAATAGAGTTATAAAAAAAAAAAAAAAAAAAAAAAATACTATAAAGTCTCTTGAAGTATTCTCTAGATCCCGGAAGAGAGTAGAATAATCTCAGGGTCTGTCGAGTCTATATATATATATAATTTTTTTTTTTTTTCTCGAACCGTGACGTCAATTAGCAGGAAAACGCTCGCGGAGCTTCAAGAAGCGAGAGAGCTCTCTGGTTCTAATTCTCATTATTCGCCGAGAGTAAAAAAAAATGACGAAAGCGTCGCGAGGGTAATGATGACGAGGGAGAAACTGAGAGATGAAGAAAAGTTATTATACAGCCAGTGTATGATGTCATATATATATATATATATATATATATACACACGAGGACAGTCCTCACTATATCTCTTACTTTTCGTCGCATTGTTGGAAAGTCAGTGGTCCCATACAAAATTTATCTGGGGTCGGTGATGGGGAATAAAATGGGGTAAAAGCCCATTTTATTCCATTTTCATTTTTTTATCACGATTTTTGTTTAAATAATTTAAATAAAAACCATTTTTTTCGAGGTAATCGAGAGATACTTATTTTGGACGATCCTAATTCGCGAGTGATAATTGATAATAAACGTAAAGAAAAAAATATATATATATTATGTAAATTTACACGAGGTCTTGGGCCATTTCGGGGTGTTTGAGAAAGTCTTCCAACAGTGTCCAATGGATACAGTCTTGGATCATCGTGTAAGTGGCTTCCGGTGTTGACGAATAGATTCGATGCACCTGTAGCTCTCGCCAGTCGAGTGGATATATTCGACAGGTGTACCAACCCCGAGCTTTTCAACCTCAATAACATGACCGGAGAGGCCCGAGTATGGGGAGAACCTCGGGAGCTTCTCTCGTCACCCAAGGCCTTTGATGACCGGACATGAATGTGTATCCTCATCATATACATATATATATCGCTCGAATTTACGTGTGTATATATATATATGGTCCCTTCTCGTGTTTTGCACAGATGTAGGGCGGCTTATCTCGCCTGAGACTGGTCGAGTTTGAGCTATATAGATCATCCTCATACTACAATATATATTCTCTATTCACTAGAAGTAATTCAAGTTACACGCGAGAATGACCGAGCAGACCTTGGACTCACATTTCGGAAAAAGTGACAATGCACATGCAGCAATTTATTGGTTGTGTATTATTATAAATCGGAAGATTATATTAACGTAATGGTAAACATAAAAATTTAATTACTATTTAACTATTTTTCAAAATTATTCCATGAATTAATTCAATTTTAAATAAATTTGATTAGTGATATTTTTTTTTTTTTTTGAAAATTCAATATTTGGTCAATCGGCAAATTTTACATGAGCTCTACTGTCGGTTTTATTTTTATTAATATAAATATTCATGTTTTACGTCGAAATAAATTTATTCCTCGAGTTCTCCAGGCTCGATAATAATTTGATATGCACGCAACGAAAAAAGTGGAGAAGTTATTTTTAAAAATGCCAAGTTATTCACCTGATTTAGAATAATTTTCATTCGCGATGATTCATTTAATTAATTAAAACTCGAAAAGATTTAATTTGAGATATTTTTTTAATGGAATATTTGATCAATTGGCCAATTTATCAAAATCCTGATTGAATTTATCTTTCAATGAAATTAATTTGGACTTTTATGAAATGTTGTGTTCCCGAAATAAATTCATTCGTCGCGTTTCTCCGGGAACAATTTGCCACCCCTGACGATCTAATTTTGAACCTTGCGCGATTCACGTATCCACGAATTTCAAACTCGACTGAATTAAATTTGAAAAGAAAAAAAAAAAAAAGAGAAACAAAATGGAAAAAAATTGAGTAAAGAAACGGCAGGCAACTAGCAATATTTGATGACATATAGAATGCGATATATTGCATGCTGGCTCGATTTTCCAATTTCCTGCGTTCTCTTTCTGGCATATCTACACGCGCCCGGAGAATCCGTTTCTCTCAATTCTCCCCGATCGGAGAATGATTAAGGTCAACGAGAATCTCGAATTGCCGTGCCCGTTACGACATTGAAATCTCATCGCTGGTTTCCACGAGCGAAGTAGAAAAAAAAAAAAAAGGGAAAAAAGACAGGATTGACATCGACTTTTCTCTGCAGCTTTCGATATATCGTTCCGTGAGTTTTACTCTGTTATTATAGTCTTTGGGACTTTTTCTTTTTTTTTTTTTCTAAACAAATATCATGTTTGAAAAAATAAATTTGACTTTGATTTATTCGTAGAAACGTTTTCGACAGTGCGTATTAACGATGATGATGGTAATGGGCAGGTTGACGAGGCCAAGAGAAATACACAGGGTTGATCACCGAATGATACTGGCCATCTCTCCCCCCACGTCTCTCTCTCTCTCTCTCGCTCTCCCCAAACGTAATGAATGCTGTCTACTACCAAACACAAATATTTAAATGAGAGTGCCTGAGATTCTAAACTCCTCTGAAACTCAGTTTCATTGCTCCATTCGTGATATTTGCCACCTCAAAGCTCACTTTTGATCAGATAAACACCGAAATATCCCCAATTACGATCTAAAAGTTTGACTTTTCATTTCATTCAAAAATTCATTAAATTAAAAAATTTATTCCTCTGAAAATTTTGCACACAAATGCCATTGGTATGAAACAATTTTAGCTGAAATATTTTATACGTGCACGTCCAATCGGCACATTTTATCTCAAAAAATATTGTGAAATAATTGTGAACGCATTTAATATTATTTATTTTAATTGATGAAAAATTGGTGAAGAAAGGGCGTAAAAAAATAATAATAATAAATTTGATACGAATCAAGGCTGAACAAGGGCAGGTCGAATTAATGCATGGATTTTCATCACCCCCCCATGCCAAAGATTTGTGTATGACAACAACGTGTGTTGTTTAATTGAGCAAGTAGGTAGCTCAAAGTCACCCATGGGTCGATATGGTGTGTGCATGAGGCACAACAGAGACCGAGCTGGCGAGAATGGGAGAAGAGATGCTTTTTTACACAGAGCAGGGAGAACCAAAACTTTTTGTACAATAAAGCCCACACTCTGCAAACTTTGCCTCTCTGTTGTGTATACATTTGTGGCATGAAAAAAAAAAAAAAAAAAAAAAAAAAAACCCCTGGTGCAATGTTCAACACCCCTCATACACTCTCGATTGTGTGGTTTTTGCATTACAATTTTTTTTTCCCCCTCGTCTCTTCACTTTAAAGTGCTCTTCAATTTTTTTTTCTCGCAACGAAAAAAACAAAAAACACGCAGAAAACGTTAAAAAATATATAATAAACAATAATCCACTTAACCCTCTATGGAAATTTTTTAATGTATTTCGTACACTTGGCCCATTTTTAAGTAAAATATTTATTTCATTGAAATAAAATTAATCACCGAAATATTATCATTATTTATCATTACGTTAATTGAAAAATTTATATTTTTCAAATATTTATTTAACATTCTAAATTTTGTTTTAGTCAAAGAAATTTATCGAACACTTTAAAATGTGTTCCAAGTGAGTATAAATGCATATTTACTTGGACACGCCCGATTCGTATTTATCTGACTATCTATTGTACTACACACACACACATATATATATATATAAATTGTTATGCACAGCGCGTTTTCATCAAGGTAGCGGTACCGAGTCTGCAACTTCCGCTCGCGAATTTTACGAGAACGTCCGAGAGTAAATTGTGTTTGTAATATATATCGCGTGTCTTGAGCAATAAGGGCGTATTGTGCAAAGTTTTTATACGGTACTGACACCCTCACGATTTTAAACACGCGATATATATACACACACAAAGCATGAGAACGAAATGTTCGAGATACGGGGAGTTTCTGTCTTGGGAAATTACTTTGCGTTCATTTTCTTGCTAGCAAATTTTTGAGAGTCGGGCGTGGCGTTTTTTTACAGCCACAATTGCCTTTTCCTAAAGTTTAAGCGTATTTTTTATGCTCGAGAGACATTTTTTCTCCAATTCTTCATTTATTTTTTTCACGATGTGGTAAGTAAAAAAAAAAAATTGGCAATTCTCGTAATTAATTTGCAATTTTTATTTGTCAGCTTTTGATCTCACGTATTACACGTGTGGAGAGGTAAAGACGAAAAATAAAAAAAATAAAACGACAATAAGAATTTAAATATCAGCGCACGTTTATATATTTGTGCCAAGGCTGTGGACACTCGTCGAACGCGTGAGGATCTTTTACCAACTCTCTCTCTCTCTCTTACAATCTTTCTCCATCGAATGACTATGCGAACTCGGTAATTTCGAAACCTTAGCCTCGTTACACGATCCTTTTTCGTTCCCATAACCGGAGCTATCGATTCCTGCACGAGATCTTCGTGTTAAAAAAATCGACGTGATTGAAATTTGAAGAAAAGTGGATTAAAATGTTCAAAGCTGGGGTTGAAGAGCCAGAATTATTATTATTTTTTTTTGTTTACTTATAAAATGTTTAATCGGAGCAAACATTGTCGTTTTGCTGGACGAGTTTCGAGAAATATGATAAAATCGCTGAAGCGAATATCGCGTGTGACACATATATCAATGACCTAATGTTAAAAAGGCTCATTGAACGAGTATAAACATAAGTTTGTATGCCTTTCTGATGTTGAATCTTCGGAAGTTGGATAAAAAAAACTTTCCAGTCGGACGAATGGCAAGTGATAATAATTTTATAAATGGAATGGAATAATAATTTTATTTATCGACTAAGTTTAACCTTAGTAAATATTCTCTGACACTGCGAGTTTCGAGAGAAACGATTAAATCGCAAACACGAACCTGGCGTGTCACAAATAAACGTTTATAATTTTTTTTTTTGTGGCAATTGTGCGTGAAGCAAATTGGATTATTTTTTCTTCGCAGAATAAAAGTGGATTTTGAAGTATATCGTGTTACATTAAAACGAGTTTATACATAGAATGAAATCCTTCAAGGCTTTATTAGAGCTTGTCGAAAAAAAAAAAATCGATCGAGATTGAAAAAGCTGATTAAATTATTCAAAGCCAAACACATGAATTTAATTATCACAAATCTAGCCAGAAAACTTTTGTTTTACCCACAAAATTGTCAATAGGAGGAAATATTTTTTGATTCAGGGAGTTTCGAGAAAAACGATAAAATCGCAGACACGAATGTGGCGGGTCACGAATAAACGTTTATATTTATTTTATTTTTCGCGAAAATTGTGCTTGATGCAAATTCGGTTATTCTTTCTTCGTAGAATAAAAGTGGATTCTGACAAATCTCGCGTTACATTAAAACGAGTTTATACATAGAATGAAATCATCATCAAGGCGTTATTATAGCTTGCAAAAAAAAAAAAAAAGCGCGTATATGTGTGTGTGTGTACTTCGCGTTATTTACTTTCTTGGCTCGAGTCATTCTCTCTCGATCGTTGTCTCCTATACGTGGTTTTTACTGTTTTTCCTGCTCGCTCGCTTTGGCGGGTCATCATCGATGATGCGGGTCGGCCACATCGATGACGTAGATTTTTAGTATAGCGTCATCGTCTTGCGAGTAGACCAAATGACACGATGACGCAATATTTAATCCTTTTGCTATATTCGCTTTAATTGGATAGTCGTAGGGCAGAAAATAGAAATGTTGACGTGATCAAGAGCTTCACTATTATTGAGCAATCTCTTTCGCTATATTTATAATAGTCTGTAAAATTTATATTGATCTTGAAATATTAAAAGGGCCAATAAATAAAAAAAATTAACTTGTCCGATTTAAATATATTTTTGGCGATTGAAATATTTTACATTTAATTGAAACAGCTAGTAAACTAATTTTAATAAATTTCAATATTTTTCCAATATTTGTCAATTTTCATCGATAAAAAAAGAAAAAAATTATCAAAATTTTTCTTGATTACGTGAAATGGCATAAAATTATATATGACGTAACGTCGTTCGGTCTCATTTGGATATGGTAACGGCTACGAATACATCGTCACATTCGTGTACGTCACATTCGTGGAATTGCACAATTATGGACACCAAGAGTTACGAGTGAATGACTCTCAATTAATGAGCAAGGGCGAATTAGCCGCGTTAATTGTGTGCAATTGCGGGAAACGAGAAATGATGAATTCATGGCTGGTAACAGAACGCGTCCGAAATACGGTGAATTGGACACGATACTCGTGGAAATTTTGGCATAATTTTCAACCAGCACCCCACGTGTTGGATCATCGATTAATTTTTTTTTTTAAATCTCTTTTCACTCCGAATGTATGACATTACTTATTAATTTTTCTCTATATTATATTTTTACTATCTTATTAATGAATTATTATTGACAAAATAAAAAATATTTACTCATTGATATTCGTTTTGCTTATTAAAAAATTCTCAATCATTATAGGTGTTGGTCGAAACGTGCCGAATCTTGGCATTATTTTCAATCAACAAACACTACGTGTTGGATCATCGATTAATTTTTTTATAAATCCCTTTTCATTCTAAATGTATGACAATACTTATTAATTTTTCTCTATATTATATTTTTACTATCTTATTAATGAATTATTATTGACAAAATAAAAAATATTTACTCATTGATATTCGTTTTGCACATTAAAAATTTCTCAGTCATTATGGATGTTGGTCGAAACGCGCGGAATCTTGGCATTATTTCCAACCAACAAACACTATCTTATCAAAGAATTATTATTGAGAAAATGAAAATTATGTACTCATTCTTGTTCGTTAGTCTGATTTTTGCTTATTTAACCTTTCTCGATAATTATGTGTGTTAGTCGAAACACGAGGAATTTTGTTTGATATTCATACGATGCACTTCTCGCCACAAAATATCTCAAACGCATATATGTATATATACAGACACTCGGAAAATTTCATTGCCAAGCGTGTAATCGATGACGTTATATTAGTGGGGCAACGAAGGCCGCGCGCATTTAGCTCATTCTCACTTTACGCTCAATTTTCCTAGATCTCCATTGATTCATTATGCATACATATACATATATATATATATATATACGTCACTCTTCTCGCCTGTGTACATGCATCAGTATCGAATTTTATACACTGACTCATTTCAAAATGGTCGATGCGCGAGAAAATAAAACTCTCCGAGCCATTCTGAGCAATGATAAATTTGTAATTGTATAATGAGTGACGCATTCTATCGAACCAACTGTGAGATACGAGGTAAACAGAAAAATAAGACATAAAAATGAAGCAAGAATAATTTTTAAGAAACACGTAAAATAACAATAAAAATAACTAATAAATATGATAATTCTGTCTCGTTAAAATTTCATATCGAAAATATTAAATCGATGCTCGAACCACAACGACTAATTTCATATTTTCATTAAAGTAACAAAAGTTGGAATGATGAAGAGGAAAAAATTAGAAGCAAAATTTACCAAGTTGTAATTTTTTGGTTAACTAGAGAATTTTTCAATTGATTTTTATCTCTGACGTATTTCACAAGAATGTACAAAGTTTTTGCTCATGAGTGACACTAACAGCGAGGGACTGAGAATCGTATATTGTTTTTAGTTCTTGGTTTCTTCACATGTAGAATAATAAAATGCCTCATAGTTCTCCTGCAAACTTGAAGGACGTGGGTTGAAGCATTTGCTATTATTATATATAGTATGAAACTTTTGCTTGTGTGCGTGTGTGGGTTCATGCATTCCATATACACTATACATAATGTAAACCTGTATGAATTCTCAATGCGAGCATTAAAAATTTCTCTCTCGTTTTCTCTGGCCAGTGGTAGAGAGGGGGAGAGATATAGGGAGAGGGGGAGAATGAACCTCGCGCGTTATATTGTACATTATATTCGTTTCACGATCGCGCACAATTCGCATGTACAAATATAGACGAGCTCTGGAGCTCCTCGTGTGTCACGTGTCAACTTCTCGAATGTTTAAACCTACTAGTTTAGTCTGGTTTTTGGTTTAGCATTGACACTCAAGAGAGTACAAAAGTATCAAATGTTGCGGCAAAGTGGAACTTCCTTATTAAATTTCCGCTACATCTACACGTAAATTTACACGTGACATGTGAATAATGCCAAGAGTACAAAAAAAACAAAATTCACACCCCAATTAATGCGAATCAAACAATATTTGTTTGAATTTAAAATAAAAACGATACAATTTATTGCAATTGTTGAAATTTTGCAAATTCGTTTTGTCAAAAATTTATTTTACCAAAGTCGTTTGTAAGATAAATTTTTGTGAAAAAAATCAATAAATAACGTTTTGTCAAATGGATTTCCTTTTTTTTTTTAATTCAATTGGGCTTTTTTTAGTACAATTAATAACAAGGTGTGAGGCAATTTACGACAACTCTTGTTAGTGTCAGGATCGATGAAGAAAAAAAAAGAAAAATAATGAAAACCGAGGAGGGGACGGTGCTGGCGTTTGTAACCCACTTTTGATCCTTGACTGTTGGCACTGTCGTGTTTAATCCAATACGGAATAGAGGCCGTAGTATTTATTATCTGTGGTAGCTGACATGCTATAATTATTTCATTGTAAAGCTGTGCAGCCTGAGATCGTTCTCTCTCTATTTCTCTTTCTCCCCTCCGTCCCTCTCTCATCCCTGTAGCAGCAGCTGCAGAAGCATCAAGGATTTGTAAACGACGTCTGTCGATACTCGTCTCTCGATGTCGCTGACGCGACACCTATATAGCTGAATCAGCTCCTCTCTCCCCTACATATCGAATCTCTTTGAGTTCTCACGATGCAATGAAGCGAAATCCGCACACACAGAAAGAGAGAGAGTGAGGGAGGCAGAGAGAAAACGAATAAGATAGACGTACACATTATGGATGTGCGGGCTCAAAATCCACATGTACAGAGAATGATATAGACTCTGGGACAAAAAATAAATAATTATGTCGTTTTTAGTATTATCCTAAATACGTCCATGAAACCCGAATTAATGATAAAATAAAACGTGTACCAGTGTAAAACTATTGATAATTAATTTACTACAAGAGTAATTACGAATCATTTTTATTTTTAATTTAATATATTTTTTATGGAATATTTTTTCATAAGTACATGATGGAAAAAATTTAAAAGCTTTTAATAAAAGGAGAAAAATATAATTAAGATAAAAACCGGGACAATGAGAACGACGTTAATGAATCGTAAGCTCTCTGCAATATTATGACGAGTTTACTCCAAGGGTATATATATATATATATGAATTACATCCTCGTGAATAAATGGAACTGCGGTAGCTACGAATAAAATTGTCCTCTTTTCTCTTCTCTCACATAGAAATACTCGACATTTTCACGCAACAAAGATTAAATATTTCTCTCTCCTCCGAAAGATATAAATAATATCATGTACGTTTTATTTTTTCTTTTTTTACTTCAACTTTTTCTTTTCGCGATTTATTTGAATTATATAATCGATTCGTTTCTCTGTGACGAAGTGGCGAAGAAGACTCTAGGCGGTGGAAAATTGAGAAGGGCTGGCACAAGGAGAGATCTGAAAGGAGGAATAGACGAGGGATGTGGAACTGTATAGATAATATTTGAGAGTACAGAAGATGTTTTCTCAGACGGCGCCAGCATCGGATATCAAAATGTTATATATATATATATTTGTATTTGTTTTATATATATATACATATATGGAAGTAAAACGAAAGAGATGGACCAACGTAGAGACGTGCACTCTTTCTCATACACACAGTTAAACATGTAGACGCGTATTGAGGGGACATCGGGCATGGGAAAACATGAAAGGGGATGGAAAAGAGCTATAAAGAGAAATAGAGAGAGAATTCCTGAGATACGTCGAGAGGGATGAAAAAGTGACAAGAGGGTAAGAAAAAGGGTGTATTGTCGTAATAGAGAAAAAGAGAGAGAAAAGGATGAAAAGAAAAACATTGCAGAAGAGTTGGGTCGTTCTGGTTTTCTCGATGTCGTCAGTTTGTCAGGGGAGCACGTAGAGCCTGCTGCTCCGGATCGTTATTAGTACATGCTTCAACACATGAACATACACACACACATACACAACGTATACAGCCATCTCGTGAACTTGCATGGAAAAGGGGTCCTATATACACACACACACACACACACACACACACACACACACACACACACACACACACACACACACACACACACACACACACACACACACACACACACACACACACACACACACACACACACACACACACACACACACACACACACACACACACACACACACACACACACACACACACACACACACACACACACACACACACACACACACACACACACACACACACACACACACACACACACACACACACACACACACACACACACACACACACACACACACACACACACACACACACACACACACACACACACACACACACACACACACACACACACACACACACACACACACACACACACACACACACACACACACACACACACACACACACACACACACACACACACACACACACACACACACACACACACACACACACACACACACACACACACACACACACACACACACACACACACACACACACACACACACACACACATATATATATGTATATACATGTATCGATGACACACATATTGAACTTCCATTAAAGTATCAAGTTTTGCTCCAATCAAGTATAACTCGTCTTTCTCAAACTTCAAGAACCTACTTTGAGTCTGTTGCTCGACAATTTAGAGTGAAATTTTCACGTATTAAGTATTTTCTGTAATCGATTTATACACTAACTGAGAGATGGCTCGATTGGTTGGCAGTTTACCTTTTTTTGCGTTAAAATGATTAGATTGAAAAAAGAAAAAATTGTAAAATTAAAGAAATCTCAAATGGTACATTCGCCCCTATCTCTGTATGAATTCACATGGTTTGACCAGGGTGAATTTTATTGATTCGATCAACAGATTTTTGCTCTTTTTTCGCGTCAGCATAAAAACGTAGATTGTAAAAAAAATGGTAAAAAAAAAAAAAACAAAATCTTCAACGGTCCATTCGCCTGTCTCTGTATAGAACATACATGTATGTGGATGTTAACCAGGGTAAATCTTATTGATTCCGCGGGCTGGCGCCACCGTCCTCCGAGGTCGCGATTGTTCCGGGAGGCGCACCTCACGCGCATCCCCCCTTTTCTACCCCCTCTTCTACTTAACTAGCAAAGCTCTCTCTCCCTCGCTCTCTCTCGTTCAGAATGATCAGGAGAGGGGGAGAAGCGTCCTAGGAAATTCTCGCGTTGAGCACGCGAAGGGTAGAAAAGGTGGTCGCGGAGAGAGAGGGTGAGGGAGAGAGTGAGAGAACGACCTCAACGCGTCCCAACCCCGAACGTCGACATTCCCGCGTCCCGCGAGAGACTCTCTCGCGGAGGCGACATGCAACTGGCGTCACTATTGTCCCAACGAGAGAAAGAATGAGAGGGAGCGAGAGAAAAGAGGCAACTTGGACGCCTGAGCGCCACCAAGCCGCCTCATATAACGACCTTCTGCTTATCGTTGAGACTCTCCCGGCGTAAGAGAGTTCAAGAGAGAGAGAGAGAGAGAGAGGCGAGCGACCTAGAATGTTTGTAAACCCCGGCTTCGTGACGAGGATCGCCCCCGGGGGTTCTACATCCATGAGAAAAGCTTTTTTTTTTCGTCCCTCGACTCTTTTCCTTCCTACTACTAACTATATAACCACGTGTACATTGTACGTTAAATATCTGAAGACGAAATTGAATCGTTTCTATTTTACTCGCCTTTCTATATACATATATTGGAAATTATAGTAAAAAAATGGCCGCTGAAGAAAAAGTTTGCAATTAAAAAATCATCTTTTGTACGTTTAATTAATAATTTTACGAGTAAATTCTCGTAAACTGCAAACTTTGACTAAAATTTACGCTCGATTTTTCCCCTCTTAAACAAACAGATGAAAAAAACTCCTATTTTGAAATAATTTATCGAAGGAAAAAAATTCTTTCCACTTATTGATAAAATGTTTTTAAAAAATCAATGAAATATTGACATTTGCGAAGAGTTAATTATCAATTAACATGCCTTTTTCGTGTTTATATGTATAAAGGAAAACTCGTTAACGAGTCGGAATAAAGAATTAAGCAGAAGAAAAAAAAAGAAAGATGAAACAAAAAAACTAAAATGGACTTTGCTTTTATGAGACGTAAAAAAAAGAATCTTATATTACTGACTGTTTAGCACTGAAGCTCGTCGTGTAATTTTTATTCCTCACGGGCTTGAGCGTTGCAAAGGCATAGTCAACAATATCCCGTGCAAAAGTGCGATATATAATTAAAATCTTTTATTGTCGGCGTAAGCCTCAATAGGCCCCAGCCCCCTGCCCGGTCCTCGTTTAATAGTCTCGACGTGCTATGAAAAGGCTGTAAAAGAGAATCGATTTACCGACAATATAAATATCGTCAAATTTTTTATCTCGGCGCTTTTTTGTGGACTCGCTACACATACATCTCTATATATATGTATATAAATACTCATGAATATATAGGACGAAAAGGGAGCGAGTGGTGACGTCAAGGGATGTCTGTTCCGGCGCACGCCCAGCCAACGGCGTCGAGTCTGACGTCATCGAGACAACCATCTCTCTCCCACCCTTCATCTCGCGCTCTCTTTCTCTCTCTCTCGGTCTTTTTTTTTATCTCTCTCGTATCCTCCACGATACGAGAGGCGCCCCCGGAATCGAGCGATCCCTAGAGCCGCCCACGTCACCGTTTTTCTTTCCTTCTTGGCAATCTCTCTCTCTCTCTCTCTCTCTCTCTCTCTCTCTCTGCGTCTCTTTGTTTCGCAATTCTGCGCTGATGTACCCATAAATATGTACGTATATGCGTATATATATGTCCCTGATAAATGTACAAAGGCTTTCGCAGATAGCGGACTCAACGCGTCCAAATCATTCCATATTATAATATTTACAATCCCAAAATAAGGACGGTCAATGACGTTACATTTTCAAGTTTGTCAAATAATTTTTTTTATTCTTATCATTCGTTATTTTTATTTTTATTTTTTCAAATACAATTTTGTCACACTTTCAATTAACTCGTTTCATTAATGATTTTTTTTTCTCGATTTGATTTCGTGGTGTTTTTTTTTTTGCTATTGATTTTCAGTTTTTTGCAACTTGGCAATTTGCCTAATTACTTCTGACGGAGGAGCTCGATTTTTTTTCCTTCCCCTCTCTCTCTCTCTCTCTCTCTCTCTCTCTCTCTCTTTCTCGATCCATTAGAACAATTACAAGCTTTTTTACGATTATTATCTTTTCGCAATCTCGTATTACACGCCCAAACGGTGATAAACGCTATATATGTATATATAGAACACATTAAAAACGTTGTTGTGTGTCGGGGCTGAGGAAAAGACGCGGCTTCGTCGTCGAGACCTCCGGCGCCGTCTGGTCTTTCGCTCCTCTCATCCGGGATATGCCAAAACCACCCCTCTACCCTTCCTCTTTCCCTCTCTCTCTCTCTCTCTCTCTCTCTCTCTCTCTCTCTCTCTTCGTGTTAGATGACGCGAGCATTGATGTGGAGTAAACACGAAGAAGAGGATAAAAAGAGAGATAGAGAGAAAAAAAAAAAGAGGGATGCATACATAAGCGATTTTTGCGTCCCCTTTCACCGGTCCGATGAACCCGGAAAAGTAGTCCAAGCTATGACGAGAATAAGAGAGTCGAGGATTTCACGTAGGATGGCGTTTCCGGTCCCCATCAGCCATCTCACCCTCTGTCACATAACAATGACAGTTTTCATCGTAAAATCTTTCCACCCTATGTATGGCAAAAGTTCCTCCAATTCTCTCTCTCTCTCTCTCTCTCTCTCTCTCTCTTCCTCTTTCTCTCTCACTCTCCGCCTCGTTTTTCTTTCTTGCTCTTTGCAAGATCGCATTTTTTTGCCACTTTTCACCCTTATGTATATTTTCCCCCTTATTTCTCTAGCTCAACGGTATCCCACGGAGCGCACGCGAAAGCCGCGTAATGTTGATATTTCCATAATTAGCCGTCGCTCGATAGCCTCGCGCGACGGGGCTCAGTCACGAGCATGTATATATATACCCACAGGGAACCACACATACCCGATGAGAGAAAATGACGGGGTGGGCACGTGGCAAACGCTCTTTTACACAAACTACAATATATCATCCCTCCTCTCTCTCTCTCTCTCTCTCTTTTGCTCATTCGCTGTGCCGATGTAACTCTTAAATCACGACTGGTGATCGATTACCGCACACCTAACAAACCTGTATGTGTATATATATATATACATATGTTGTACGTAGATATAGAAATATATGTGTAGATCCGCGCGTTTGCGCTCCCTACAAGTCTCTTCCCTGTAGCTTCCTCAAACCCGCTCTTACACTTAAGCTACCCCACCTCCTCACATTCCCTGCCTCGTAACTCTCGCTCGCTGATTCTCTCTCTCTCTCTCTCCCTATATATAGAAATTATATATATATATATATAGGTCAGGGGCGCGGTTCGATTAGCCTCAACTCTCACCCCGTTATAATTCTGTTTCGCATCATCCATATATATATATATATATATTTATTGGTAGACTCGAGACATTGGCCGAGCAAACTAATGAATTTAAATAAAAAAATTGCATATTTTATTCTAACGTATACACACTTCCTCCCTCTTTTCCTCAATCACATTACTACACTTCACGCTGGATAATTATATATATATATTGGTAAGACTCGAGACATTGGCCGATCAAACTAATGAATTCAAACAAAAAAATTACATATTCTATTCTAACGTATACTCAATCACATTACTACACTTCACGCTTGATAATTATATATATTATATACATATATATTGGTAGACTCGAGACATTGGCCGATCAAACTAATGAATTTAAATAAAAAAAATTGCATATTTTATTCTAACGTATACACACTTCCTCCCTCTTTTCCTCAATCACATTCCTACACTTCACGCTTGATAATTTCCTGTAAGCATCTCTAGGATTGCCAATGCAGCCCCCTTTGGCTCTACTGCTGTGTCGCATTCGTACGAAGGCGCAGAAAAACTGCGGAAAACTCGTGGCCAATGCGGTCGGCTCTTTCGACAGGGTTTCGTGTCAGTTAAACACGTGATGTGTTTATTGTAAAATAAAAAATGAAAAATGATATTTAACATCCTTATCAATACCCGGAAGACCCCCAAATGCTATCGCGTGCTTAGATCAGCACACGGAAATCCAGATATTGACGAGATGATTATTAATTAAATTATATTTCAACGATTTTAATAATTTCTAATTATTCGATTAATTGAACAAGATCTATCAGAAAATGAATTTTACAGGAGTTACTTTGAAGGTTACAAAAGTCACGATAAATTTTCTTTTTCATTTCAAGATTAATTTCGTTGAATTAATAATTCTCATTGAATTAAATAATTATCTTGAATTCAGTCAAAATTAATTTGTATGTATAAGAAATTGATTATTATTTTTTATTTATACGCTATCAAGATCGAGTCCAAAAGTCGATGGTATAATAAAAGTGGGAAGATAAATTGCTTCTTTTGTACAATCATACATTTGCATCCAGACAAGTATTGTGTGTATATATATATATATTAGCATGAGATTGTTTTTTTATAGTCGTAGGTTCGTCTTTTTGAAGCCGCAAATCGAGCTAGCTTAACGTTTAATATGCCCGAGGCAAAAGTGTTGTACGACGTACACTCACGTACACTGTATACGGGTGACGTTTATATATATATATATATATATATATATATATATATATATATATATATATATATATATATATATATATATATATATACGTTTATGACTCGCTGGCTGCTGTGCCGTGGGCGACTCAACATTTGATATAACTAATTCGATCTAATGCCGGCAAAACGAGCGCCCTGGCTCGCGTCAACCCGCATGCCTGTCCCTGCGAGCAACAAGAACGAACCATCATCTAATCCTCTCTGCCTCGTTCCACGAGACAACGTTGTGCGTGACGCCTTTTATTAGCATACGGAGACTCTCACACAGATGCGACAGTACCGCAAAGTACTTCTCGCTAATTCAATCAAACTGACGAAGCAACATCTAAACGCGAGGCATACATGTATATATATATGTATATATATATATATATATATATATATATATATATATGGATCGAGTATTATATATTCGAGAAAACGTTTTGCTCGAGGAAATATTCGTGTAAAACTACATCGAGCGAAACTTTCTTAATACTTCATTTCAATTTTTATTGAAAAAATAAACTAATTTAGTGTTTATTTTTTTTCACAATAATTATTACTGGTATTATTATTATTATTATTATTATTATTATTATATTGAAAGTTAAAAAAAAAATTGCTGAATAATTTATAATTTAAATGTTGGAGTCTTTTCGTAAAAAAATCAGCCATTATGAGGGTCTAGAAGCTTTGATAGATCGGATATAATTATTCCAAGTCTATATTGCATTTTACGTTATTTTCGCATGGTCTGTATATATATATATATATATATATATATATACATTCTTTTAAAACTTTTCAACAAGCGGATTGAGAAGAAAATATAAAAAATACAATATTCGATCTACAAATGGGATCTGGTCTGATGGTCATGGACTGTGAAGAAAGAAAATGTATTTATCCGAGGCTGCGAGGATAATGAAGGCTCGATTTAATCGACCTCGACTCAACGGCTCGTGCGTGGGTGAGTTAGTGTGTGCTTTGTATGAGGATATCGTTAATGAGAAAACTTTTTCATCAGAGACTCAGCAAGGAGATAAGGATAGTCCATATACATTTACGTTAATCCGGGAAAATCTTATATAAAAGGGAAAAAGAATAAGAAGCAGAAGCAGAAGAAGAAGAAGAAAATTCAATGATTATTTATCTAGACAGCAGTGGGTAAAAGGAAATCATATTTCGCGACTAATCACAGTGATAAAAAAAAAATTTAATTGGCCGGACGAGGAGAAAATTAGCTCGGTCATATTTACCGACGATTTTTTTCCCTTTTTCTTCTCCTCAAAAAAAAAAAAAAAAAAAAAAAAAAAAAAAAAACAGCATAATTATATACACAAAATATTACTCAATCGAAATATTAATCTCTATATACAGTATTTATTGTACACGAATAAATTTCACAAAGCCATGAAAATACAGTATCTTGCGATATAGCATTATTACTGATTTAAAATTGAATGAGAGCCAAAGTAAGTGGATAAAGTCGCGCAATTCTCAGACAATATACATATAATCCCACGAGAAAATTATTAAGCCCCATTTTGTATATATATATATTATATCTCTCTCGCTCTTTTATACACGCACACAAGAGCATAAAAAAAAATACCCATGAATATAATACCGTTCAACTTGTCATATTCTTTACGTAATATTCAGAATAATTAAACATGTAAATTCGGCAATTATTTTAATCACGTTAAACTGCCTCTATCACTGTAAGATAATTTAAATTTCACTCGTAAATCTCGATGATTTTTCATTGCACAATAATAATAATAATAATAATAATTTTTTGATAAGAAAAATTGTCACCGTAAAGGTAAAAAATGTTTCAGCAAAGAGAATAGAAGAAAATAGAAGACTTGGAGTATTACATGAAGCGAATAGACGCGTAAATTCATATATAATATACCCAATACTACCGGGCGAGAGAAAAGTAATTCGAGGCAAAAACCCGGTATGATTTTAGCCTAGTGTGTCCCACATGAGCCTCGATGCCAAGAATATCCGCACTAGATCTCCCCGCGGCATGTTTTCAAGACGGAGGGCGAGAGAGCGAACGAACGAACGAGCGAGAGAAGAAATGATCTCGTGGCGCGCCGAGGCTCTCTCGCCTCTCCTATATAAGAGCGAAACGACCCCAACGGCCTACCTTATGTTCCTCGAACGTGGAATAGCTCTCGAGCGAACGCGTTACTCGCTGCTCTCGTCAGCCGCCAAAATTCAATATATTAAACTACACAGGAAACAAAAAAAAAAAATATATATATATATATATAAATATTCGAATATCCTTGCGCAAATGACGAGCCTTCAAATCCTCGCAAATTATGGGCGAAAACAAATGCGATTAAAGTCAATATGAAAGAATTTACTGATGGGTCCTATACCCGAATATTTATGAAATTTATAAAATTTATTATAAAATTAATAAATTTTATAAATATTCATAAATAAAGAAAATTGAGACGAGAGATCGAACGAAAAAAATACTTTCAGTCAAATATTATTTTACAATTGCCATTGCGCAAAGAGGAAAGTGCGGAATAAAAAAAAGAAAAAAGAAAAAAAAAGACGATACGAAGCTGGCCAAGTAATAGAGATGACGAAACAACACACGTCCGGAGAGACCCAGAGCAAATATTTTCAAGCAAAATTTTCGTCTCGCGAGGGAATCTTTGGCGATGAATGCTCTCCCTCCTGACCTCTCTCTCTCTCTCTCTCTCTCGCACGTTACGTGTATCACAGAATCTCGGGGAGAGAGCAACACGAGCTTTTGGAATCTAGACTACACGCGTTTTAGAGCTCTCTTGGTCCGCCGAGGTCATTCACAGATGCTCGGGGAGTTTCCTTTCGGTGTTGTCTGTCACACACGTGTGTGTCTTCCTCAAGTTCTCGGGGTGAAGATAAAAAGTCACTCGTTACGAATTTATCAAATTCTAAACACTACTCTTTCGTCATTATTATTATTATTAAATAAAATTATGAGAAAGATGAAATATTTCATTTCGAAAGAATGACGAGTAAAAAGAAAAGAAAATGTAATTATCTTCGATAATTCGAAGAAATACGAGACACAAATATAAATATATATATGTATGTAGGGATTATCGAGTCTCATCATCGACCTTGCCACACATCGGCAGTCCGCGTTCGCCGCGTGTATAAAACAGCAGCAGAGGGCGAGCCACACGAGTTTTATACACATTCATGCTAGTATATTGCCCGTTTAATAATTCGTGGGAGAAATCGATCTGGTGAACGGTCACGTTGAACTATTCTCGTATCGACGGTATTTTTGCCGTTGCGAACGCGCGCTTGTCTCTCTCTCTCTCTCTCTCTCTCGCTCGCTCTATCTTTATTACTCTATCTCGTTCTCTCTCTCTGTCTTATGAAACACAAACGAGAAAAAATGCTCGTGCACACGGAAAAGTGGCGGCTGTCTTTTCCAGACTGCGGCTTTTCTATCTGATAATAGTGGTGGGTGGTGGTGATGGTGGTCGTGGTGGTGGTGCTGAAAGTATTCACGTGTGGAACGTGTGGAAAAGTCCACACGTTCGTGAATTGCCAACGGGCGGGTATCGATATCCGAACGAAAAGCAATGAAATAGTTATTCGTGACGTCAACGAGACACCGCGATGACTGGCAATGTCTTTTATTTATTTACTTATTGTTTTAATTTTTTGTATATTTTCCGACTCGAACGAGGTCTCTCAACTCTCGGTCCATGGAGGAACGATACTCGATCAATTAATCGTTGCCAGTTAATTTTTTCGTCTGTTACACATGAACTATGAACTCGCAAATGAATTTCATAATTCTCTCTAATTAATCCCTCGTTGATTTACAAAATGGAAAACTAATTCGTTGTGTCCATTTTTAGAGACTTTTTTTTTTCCTCCTCTCCATTTTCATCCCTCTGTTAATTGACTTTGATAATAATGAAAGAAAAACATCGTTATCTCTATCGCAGAAAAAGAAAAAGAAAACAAACAAGTTTCCAATTTCCAATTTGATAGAATTTTCCAATTTTCGTAAGTGAAAAGCACACCTTGCTACGTACGTTATATCGTGGCCTGTACAAACCACCACCAGTGCCCAGATGAACTCGCGCTATAAATGAATCTCTCTCAGATAGAAATGGGCCTATGTATAAAGGAGAAAGAGAGAAGAAGAGTGAGTGAGAGAGAGAGAGAAGTCGGCCTTTCCGGACCGATGCACCGTCGGGGCTTTCATAAAATTCTCCCCAACATACACACAGAGATCATGCATACGCCCTATATATATATATATATATATATATATATATATATATATATATATATATATATATAAACAAACACGAACAAGTAGTAACGGTACACAAATGCATTCGCTTATCATACCAGTGTGCTATATATATATATCTATATATATACATACGGCACACCGACACCTTCATATCAACAATGAGTTTCTATTCATGTATCCAGAGGATGTGCTTTTCCTGTTCAAACTTTCTATACAATTAACTTTGTCAACGGGACCACGAACAATCTGCTGTATCGGATAATGGACTCTAAAAACGACGCGCGAGTTCCTCTCCCGTCCCTCCCCTCAGCCACTGGCCATGTGTGAGTGTCTGTGTGTGCACTTGAGAAAGTCAGTGTTTCAGTATTTGAGATTGAAATTGACTCGTCATACATCGCATTTCCATATATATGTATATATGTATGTATATATATATATACATATATATATATGTGTGTGTGTATGTATATATAGTACAACGTATGTAGGCAAATTTACTGTATTGGAAAAAAGATAGAGAACAAAAATAATACAATTGTATAAAAATATATTATTATTATCAAATGTAATATAATAATAATAATAATATATTTCTCATTGTATTTTTCGAGAGCTTTTCACTTTTCCAATTCATGTGTAAATTTAGCCCTATGAAAAAACAAGACGTATAAAATATATAATTTTATGTGCAAAAAGTATAATTCGATATGTAAAAATATTTAACCCGCTGAGGACCATCATTTTCTCGTGTCCTGATCTCTACCACCCTGCATGGGTGTCCAGCAATCCATAAATTATTCTATTCATAAAATATGTTTATTTTTATTTTTTTTCTTTAACTCCTAAGTAAAGAAATGAGATGGTCGCAGATTGTCAGAAATACGATTATGCAAGCCCAACGTCGATGTTTTAATTTTGTAAAACACGGTGGACGTCAATGTAGAACAAAAGTCTGCGCAAAATTGGTGAAATAGATTTTTTTTTTCTTATTCGAGTGACGCTCGGTTACTGGTCACTCAGATGGTCCTCAGAGAGTTCAAAAAAATACATCATATATTTTGGAACATGTTGAAAATATTTTTGGACATATTGTGTATGAAATTAACGAGAGAATCATACTAAAAAGTCCCATTTTGTTTTTTAGACACGACAAAAAAATTATTTCAATGTTACTGGTAAAAAGATGAGGCGAGATAAGAAATATAATCGATGCTTAGAAATGGCAACTGTGCTGGTTTCATAATTTTTTTTTTCTTTTTTTTTTTTAAAGAGGTTGGGAAAGTTTTCGCAGACACCACCCAATCGAAATTAGCCTTGACACACCTTGACGTCTACAATATAATCCAGACTGACCTTTTGCTTTTCTTTTTCTTTTTTTTTTCTATTTCAGTGCGAATAAAATCTCCGCTCATAATTCTTACGAGACTAAAATAGATTGTATCTGGTGAAAAAAAATATATATATATTGAACATTTTCTCAAATAAAAACATTAGGAAAAAAAAAGGATTGACGAAAAATAACAGCATTGTATTTGCAGGAGAATGGACAGGAGAAAGCGAGAGAGAGAGAGAGAGAGAGAACGAACATTTCGTAGTTTGGGTGTGAAAGTGAGGCATAGATATACAAACACGGTGTGTCGTCGTCGTGCGTATTGATCGGGATAAGCACGGAGGAAAACGGGGACCTACTAACGGGGTACCGGCGCTGCTGCTGCTGCTGCTACTCGTTTGCCATCTCTTTCTCTCTCGCAGTTTCGCGCCTCACAGTGCGCGAAAACCCCACGAGTGGGAGTAACTCCGATCTCAGGATAGGATAGGTGGAGTCAGTGGGGGGATTCGCGCGCATGCGGCGATAACGTATGCGCTTAGCGCAAAGGAAAAAAAGAACCAAAAAAAAACTCTTTCTAGGGACCAAACTTAGGGATAGGGAAATCCTATTCCCTCCATTCATTAGAAAAATTAGCAAAAACGATAAAATAATTTCTCCGTACTCGCAATTATTGATTATTATTATTATTATTGCCATGTTCAACTCACCGGACTTTCCCTCGTTTTGCACTAGCTGGATTAATCAAAAAAACTTTCCGATGAAAACTTTCGTTCCTCGTTTCGAACGTTCTCGTTCTCGTTGACGAAAAGAAGAGAAAAGAAAAAAAAAAAAAAAAAAAAAAAAAAATCACGTACAGGTAGAAATTTACGCGCGCGCGAAAGTAAAATTCTCCTCACACGTATCGCGTTTCTTTCCCCGCCCCTTTGGTTACTGATAATCCTTCACGAATGTTTCTGCTTTAACAATTGTAGTGCTCCGTTTTTCCTTCTCGTCTTTTTCGTCTCTCGAACGATCACGCGACTTTGAATCTCCACTACAACGTTCGATCGGCTCGCCCGCAGTGCGAGCTGCCTCTCTCGTATGTAGATTTATATATATATATATATATATATATATATATATATATATGTGTATGTATGTATATGTATATATATATATATATATATATATGTATGTTATATTATTCGTCTACTACGATCGACGAGAAACTTTTCCACTTTCTTGCCGAAGACGAGGAGACAAGGAAAGAAACGTAAAACAGAAAAAAATATACTCGAGGCGAGATTGTGTCTCGTCGCGCGGATATTAACGATAAGAAAAAAACACGAGTAACGACACAATGGAGAAACAGCCGGAAGGAGAACAAGAAGTCTCCTGCGTAGGTTTTGTTTCTTTCGCTTTGATTTTTTACAAGCGTCGATTATTTCATGGAATCCGATCACTGAATTTCACACTTTGTCAATCCACCCGGCAGTCACAAATGGCGCACACAACCCGGGAGGGCAACCGGCCACTCTCTCTCTCTCTCTCTCTCTCTCACGCGCTCTATCGCTATTTCTCACACTCGCACACAGAGACACTCGTATCTCTCGTTCTTGTCTTCGATTCTGCTATCGCCTTGCCTCGCCTCGCTGATCTTTGAACGCGTGCGGGAAAAAAAAACAATGCGCGACAAAAATCGGGACGGTGTAGCCCGAAAAAAGTGTGTTAAAATACGATCACCGCCACGAGCCCGAACCGCGCTCTCCCTCTAGCCTCTTGCTAACTCTCCTCATCGAGAATAGAGGTAGTAGATACCGCCGTAGTGAAGAGTGCCGCCCGGACAATGACGAACAGCCACGACAATGTACGAACCGCCCAAAGTGGGGGGAATAGAGCGCTCTCCCACCTTGAACCGAAATGGCGGTGACTAAACCGTTTAAAACTGGCTGTTTGTCGTTACGAATTACACACAAGGTTTTACGAAGATTTTCACTCTTTGTTCATTCTGCGGACGCTTTGAACTTTTATGATTTGCGAAACTCACGTTTGGACGCATTTTCACGTTTAATTATTCATTTTTCCGTCGTCGAGAAAGCGAGCGTTGGGAACTGGAGCAGATGCAATTCCCGCTCACCACGAGGAGGGAGGGCAACTTTTGCGACGCGAGCGCCGCCACTCGGGTAACTTTGGAAATGGCGCGTTTTTTTGAATAAATCGTTGTGCATCTTTCGCTCAACGATCGGCCTCTCAACTCTATTTTAAAATTTCATGGATAAAAGGTCGAAAAATGTTATTTATCCATTTTATTTTATAAAATACCGCAACTTTTCTTTTATTTCCATATTCTACACCCTTTGAGGCAATTTTTAATGAGTGAATATACATCCGTTCGCAAGTATTTTTTTCTTTCGTGTGTGTGTGTTTGCGTGTAATGAGGAATAACAATGTTGAGTGATTGAAAACTCGTGACGAGGTGAGTTTATCTTCGTTTAACTTCAAAGCTAAACTTAGTTTTTTTCTTTCACTTTTTTTTCATCGCCTCGACGTGGAAAAAAATGGGACGGGCTTAATTTTAAGTGGCGAATTTTCAATCAACCAAGTCAGTTCGACGATCGTATATCAACGAGATCGAACAACAGAATTGTTCAATTACTTTGTCTTTTTTTCCGTCATCCTCTGAGTGTTTAGGCTCATCTAATCGTAAGTATATATATATATATATATATATATATATATGTCTGTGTGATTTTTAAATACCATGATAGGCAAAAGTGACCCGTTCAAATCCTCACTCACATCACTAATCAACTCTCGACCTTAACGATGTACAATTCTCTTCATTTTTTCCCCCCTCTCCTTTTATTTTACAATTGAATTCAAGTGTATGAAAAAGAAAAACATAGCGAAAAGCTCTTTGGTATTTTCGAAATGTGTTAACGGATTGTCATACTCTTAGATGGCGCCACCACAAACTCAGATTTTTTTTACGCAAGCGAACGTGTGTTTATGAAAGAGAAATACCTAATTAAGACTAAAAAGAAAAGAAAAAAAAAAGTGGGAAAAAAGCTGAAAATCGTAACGATCACGTAGCTTATACGATAAAATCGAGCATTAAACCCTAAATTGTTAAATCATAAATTCTATAACTTTCTTATTGCACGCATCTAATACTCAGATCTCCGATCGAACGTTTTTCTGTTTTTTTTTTTTTTTTTTTTCAAGTAATAATAAACTTGAAAAAGTTCGTGGCATGGTCGCGATTTAATACCATTGATCTTTGTCACGCCAAACGAAATTATTCATCGAGAATCATTGATTGCAGTGATATTATTGAAAAATCGTGAGGATTTTCTTTCTGTTCTTTTTTTTTTGATTATTTTTACAATTTGAAAGCTCATTCAGGTTGGCTCAACGTGAAAAATCAAATTTCGAACGGCCAGGCATCGCGGCGATTGCGTTGTCGTTGACGAAGATTTTTTTTTTTTTTTTAAACTGCTTTCTTTTTTTTTTTGTTTACTTTCTCTGAGTATAATTTAGCTCTCTCTCACTCGTCATACCTTATTTTTCTTTTATACATTCAACGGCTTAAAATAATGTCTACAATACAACGTTGTCGTGGATGGCGCAGCATCGATATTCCGTAACAGCTTCTCCTCGTTCTCTGGTAACCTTTCCAGGGTCGTTATGTATTCCCGATCAAAAACACCTGCGCAATAAGAACAAAAAAGAAAAGAATGAAAAAAAGTTTTTTTTTTTTTTTTCACTTTATCGAGGAAAATTGGAAACTCACCCTGATCAATATTGCTTCGTCCCAAAACCGTGAAAGCTAAAAACAATATGTCTCTGTATATGGAAAATGGTGCTTGCTCGCTCGGCTCGACGTTACTTCTCTCTAAGGCCACTCGTTTTATCGGCTCCGCTAATATATTGTGACGAACATCCGTGATTATACTCTGCATCAATCTGAAAAAATATTCTCACATTTATTAATCGATATTACAACGAAATTAATTTAAAACAAAATATGAAAATATTCGGGCGAAAAATATATTTGGTCCCGGGAAAATTAATGATCAACATTGAATAAATATAAATATATAATTTCAAGTATAAATTTAACACGCGTAAACAAAAAAAATTGAGTAACATTTTTTTGGGGCTGTTTATAAATAAATAAATAAATTATAATAACAGTTTATCTTACGTTCTGTCGTCGCTATTGTTTTGCTTCCACTGCAAATACATCGGCAAACGTTCCATGTGTAATTTCTCATTGTCCCACATTGTTCGTACCCCAACAAGACACGAATTGCCATGAAATTCCTTGTCCTCGCTGTCGTTTAGCCAGAGTTCGGGTAAATGACTCGTAAGATTAATCCTCTCAAAGTACCAAATCAAATTCCAATAAACGATCGGATGCTCGAGAATAAATCCATGCTTGGTCAGACAAGCGTCGCCCTCCTGACTCAAAACATTTTCCAATTCTTTTCGCAACACAAGAGGATTGAGATAAGGGACGGTTATTGGTTCGGGCAATTCCTTCGGTTCGTCCATGAGCTCGAGCAATGCGCCAGTAAGAGGATCGTTGATTCTTTCACCATCCTCGCATCTGATTTTTCATAAAGAGCAAAATAAAAAAAAAAAAAAACAAAAAAAGATGCCATTAAATTGGCTGAAATCCTTAGGACTATTTTTTTCGGGGACGTTTTTTTCTTTTTCTTTTGATTTTTGCATACCTGTAATCGAATATTGTGATTGTGAGAAGTGGCACAGTGGCCTTGTCGCAAAATTGACAAACTGTGTTTAAATTGGAATCCTCGGGTTGCCAGCCGGCCATGATTTCCTCATCGTAGAGAATAGCCGCGCAATGATGACACCTACTCGCGCTAGACAGAACAAGCTCGATAGCCAAACGTTCCTCTAAATCACGTGATCCTTTGGGATACATGCAATCAGCTAGTTCGTAGAGCGAACCTAGTCCCTCGATACCTGAATCACCTGAATCGCATTGATGCATCAACACGAAAAAGTTAATCAACACAAATTTCTACCTCTAACTAAAATCTAATCATTCGAGAATTAAACAAAATTTCTCAATTATTTTCTAAACTATCTTTCTCTAGAATTTCAAAATGTAAGCTCGATTTTAAAATTCCTTAAATTTTAATATCATTTTAAACTCAAGTTTAAACACGAGAGTGCGAACTTACATTTTTTAATTCCAACGCTAATGATAAGATTAGAGAAAAAATTACTATAAAATAAAATCATCTAATTAAATCCGACTCACCGGACATTCTAGCGGATATTTCATTACGGTCTTGCTGCGATCCATCCGTCAGAGAGTCCAATGATTCGTGTGATACACCATAAGCTAATTTTTGCTCGCGTTCCTTCAATTTCACTGGTGTACTAGTCGCCGATATTGCCTCTTTGATCTCATCGAATTTTTTCACCACTGTCGTTGCTGCCGATTTGAGACTGTTCAAGCCACCGAGAATTATTTCGTTTGATTTTTTTCCCGTCAAACTCGAGGGACTGGAAAATTTGTTTGTTTTTTTTTTCTTCTATTTTTTGTTCGTTTCTTCTGCTTGATTTGTTGGATTACACACACACACACACGCGCGCGCGCGCGCGCACACACAGACAGAACAGTAATACGCACAATATTGTAACTAGGACAACTTACGGCGATTCAAGCGATAAACTTTCTACACGTTTCTAAGATTTTCATGCAAAATTTTTAAGTTTACAATTTTTTTTTCTGTTTTTTTTTTTTTACGTACCTCATGTAGTTGGAAAGGCTAAGAGACTCGATAAATTGACTCGGTGTACCTGTTTCCTTGTGTTTGACAAATGCCAATCCTCCGGTCGAATAACGTCTAAGATTAATGTGCAAAAAAAGAAAAAAAAAATTCTCATGCATAGGAAAAATAATATTGAAACACAAAACTACCATCTACGTAACCTCATGGAAAAGAAATTTATATTGAGAGTACTTTTCTTGGATATTAATTTCATAATCACGAATATATTCTCGACACACAAAGTGACGAAAAGTTTTATATTTTCGCGAAAAGCCTCTTTTCCGTGAGGCGTCTAGTGAAAAAATAAATAAATATATATTAAGCACAAACACTTTTACGATAGAATAAAGCTCGTGAATTAGGCAAAGAAATTACTGGGTGATCGTGGATCTGTGGATCCGGTGGGGGGGGGGGGGGGGGGGGACAAGAAATGCTCACCCAAAACTCAATTTTAGGCTAGATCCTAGGCTCGAAAGACTCGAAGTGACGCTGTCTTTATTCTGGGCCCAGAGGCTGCCAATTTCCAGTCTGTCTTTGTCTCTCTCCTGATCACCCTGTTGGGCAACCGAGTGTGGCATCGTCTCGCTTCGTTGCAATTGACCGCTCATTGTCGCGCCTGTCTCGTCGATCGCTTGATGAAAAGTCGCACTTCGGGGCAGAGGATTGCTGTCGAAAGAATTGAAAAAATAAAAATAAAACTATACAAAAGTTAGCGACGCTCCAAAAAAATTGTTGATAATTCTCAACCGGCTGCAAAGAATTTCTGTTTGCTAAAATTGGTTTTTTTTTCTACTCTCTACAATATCGAAGTACAGGAATTATTTTTTATTTTTGTTGTTGTTTTTGCTCGCAATGTAATAGTTTGAAAAGAGTAACTGCAAAAAATGTCTTTAAATTATTATTATTCTTTTCAATGGTCAATTAACGCTAAATTTCTCTCGAGATATCGGAACTTTTTCATTTTTTTTTTAAATATAATGGAGACTGAGCGCGTTATTTACCTTCGAAATAAAAGAGGCCCTCCTGCCCTCTCAGAGGTCGTATTGTTGACAACGGTCAGTGTACTCGTTGAGCAATTTGAATCGTTTTCCTCCGATGGCGAAACGATTGGCGTTTCATCGTTCATCAATGCGCCCAAAGGATCGTTCTCGGTTACCGGAGTCCTGACGGGACTTTTGAGGGGAGATTCAGTGTGACTGGGTAATCTAAGTTAATTGACAATTCAATAATGAGGAAATTTTGTTGAGAAAAGTTTAAAATTTAATCCTACATTTGAAAATAGCAAAATTCGTAAATGACAAGTAACTGTTTGTATTGGAAATGAAAATAAAAATAATAAAAATAAAGCCAAAAATATGCAGTTATTAATCAGACGACAAAAAGACGGCTCTCTAAATAATTTTAATGGACCTTTGAACGTCCTCGTTAAACCTCCGATTATAAAAAACAGCTTAACGCGAATTCTACACGAAGATGATAAATAGATTAATATTTAACCTCGTTTCGGAGGACGATCTATCGAGAATTTCTGACTGCACAGAGCACAACATTCCCTGATCCTTAACAATGCTGTTTTGTCGCAGAAACTTTGGTTTCATCTCGAGAAGACCAAAACCCGGCAAATCGGGAACCGAACTGCCCTTCAGTACTGTTAAAAAAAAAAAAAAAAAAAAATTAAAAATCGTCAACAAAAATTAGTGATTTTTGTCACACATATAAAAAAAAAAAAAAAAACGTTTACTAACGATCGCTATGAAGTGCCTCAGTATCTTGAGAGTGAGCGCTGTCTAAACTCGATCTAGAGACTGCGTGTTCCATACCCTCGGCTTTAACACCATCGACACTTAAAACATCGGGATTCGAGCTCATGCGTCTCCGAGCACTTTTTTTGCCGGCTCTTTTGAAAAGCGCCGCGCCAAGAATAACATTTCGTAATTTGTTCCACATGAGCTGACTCGAGTTTGTCATGTCAGAGGGCCACGTTGCCTCAAGAACAGCCTATGAAATTTATAATTAAAAAGAAACCAAACAAAAATATATAATTTTTAAATTATTTTGGCGAAAGAAACAAAACAAAAAAAAAAGACATTCCTCACCTTGTTGTAAAATCCGTATGTGAGCGCGTTCGGTTGTACGCCGCTTCGTTTCATGTGAAATAGTAGCTTAACGGCCAGAACCGGCTGGCCATAAACACCACAAAGTTGCATCATTGCACGATAACAAACCTCCTCCATCGGATCTAGCCGTAATTTTTGCATTTTTACAAGCAACTCGTAAGCTTGATGCAATATCGAGACTGACTGGTTCGATACTTGAAGCATGGCCGGCAAATGAAGAAACCAAAGACTGTAACACGTACCGAGCAAACATCTGCCCCATCTTGCCGGATGCGCAGCCTAAAAATTCATCGATTATCAAATTTGTTCGGGCTTAAGACGATGTGAGAGCTTACCACGTGACATACGAGTGCGAGATAGCTCAAATTTTTGGACAAGTTGTTTTCAGATACATTGACGAAAAACGACTTGTCCGAAAATTTCAGCTATCTCACTCGCACTCTTATGTCACGTGGTGACCTTTGACATCGTCTTAAAAGTTATTTGATGAGACCTGAGGGGAGGGGAGAGGAAAAAGTTGAAAATTTACTGGTCTCAAGGCTTTTAATTACCTGTTTTCGAGCCATTCGTTGAGCAACCTTGATTTCGTGCTTTGTTCGCCGAGCCATCGGACTTCCGGGTATCATACCAAAGGCACTTAAGGCAGGATTCTTGAGACTTAAATTTTTTTGCACTCTCATCAGGGCAGGATTCAATTTGAACGTGTTGTAAATTACTGGCGATTGATTAGGACCAGCTTCCGGTGGAGGAATAAATACTGTTCGCTCGCTATGCTGTGACTCGTCCAATTCCAAGAAAGTCACTATTTTACAAATTGGAATTTTTTTAATTTTTTTTTTAAATAAACCACTCGGATGGCAGAAAAGTTTCATTATTTTTCGTACCATTTTCTTCCTCGACGCGTTCGGTGCACTCGTCAAAAAACGCCAAACCCGCCATATCCATGTCAGATACGAAACTTCGTTCTTCGATGAATCTGCATGAAAAATTTGTCAAATTGACGAAATTACTATTTCATTTTTTTTTCAAAACAATTTTTTTTTTTCGACAATTACCTGATGAACATTTGCGTTCTAACGAGCATACTGTAAAACTTTGCATGAGCCTTGTCGCGACTACGCAAAAAAGCTTGTATGTTGAAAAGACTTGTTGGGTCAGTTGATCCGACTGTTGGTGCTTTTGTGATGGGAAGCAGATAATTTCTATAGCCTTTGAGTATCATCGCTGTAAATCGTAAAAAGGTATCTTGGATCTCGAGCTCCATTGCTTGTTCCTTTCGCTTCTGGCGAAATTCTTTGTCAACACTGAAATCTTCGTCGCCCTTGTCTGTAATTGCAATGACAATTTGAGTTAATTTTTATAAGCCAACACGTTTTTAATAAATTGATTGAAAAAAACAAGGTCTACAGGATAATATCTAAAAATCGCGACTTTTCTATGAGAATGAAAATATGTGAGGCATATGAGTAAAAAAAAAATCAAAAAAAAAAAGAAAACCTTTGTGAGACGTGTGACTCTTTCCTATTGAGGTCAATTTTGAGTAAAGAAGCTCCAGCCAACTCTTCAACATTCTGGCTGCTTTTTTCGGCAATAATTTCACTGTAAGATATTTCCTATCGTCGCAAATTGCTATATTGTTTGTATCCAAATTGACGCAATTAACGTCGGACGGTGGATCATAAAGATCAAAGAAGCGTGAATCGACACCAATGAGAAATGGCAATGGGGCATGTAAAACCTAAAGAGAAAAAAAAAATCGGATTAATTTTAAAAAATTGACGTAGATTCGATGAAGAACAAATATTAAAAAAAAAACAAAACAAAACACATTCAAATTCAAATATTTCGTACTTCTGCCAAACCCAATGGACAAAGTGGTATGTAAGGGCATTGCCATTTGAATGGAAATAAAATCATCGCTATTGCCTCGCTAACGGATGTTAGAACATCCGGTCTCAGCGAATGTACCAAAATCTTTTGTTCCGTCAGTATGAGCAAAAGTATCAGCATGCAATTTTCCGGGCCAAGATTAATGAGCAATTGACGAAAACTCGCTCCGGATCGTGGCAATGCAAGATCTTCCGGTTGTGTCAATATCAATCTGTGATGTGCGCTAAGTTGAACGAGAATTCGTGGCCTCTGAGGACTTGGAAATGGTATGTCGCATAGAAAATACGAGATGTACTTTTCTATAGGAACATTTTGAGGCTTTCCATTCACCATACTGTGCAGATAGACGAGAAATTTTTCAAAAGTATCGAAAAAAGGCCAATGCGACAATATACAAATTGATTTGCTCATATTTAATGACTGAGTCGATGGATCGGTGTATTGCAATTTTTCCAATTGTCCGAAATTTAATTTTTTCAAAATACCAAATTTCTTGAATGGCTTCATCTTTACTTGTGGTTTGTTGGCCGATACATGTATACCTTCGTCTGAAATTGAAAAGAGACAAAATATTATTTTTTTCTTTCAATTGTATTTAGTACATACAATGCTAAATTTCAATATTCCCAATAAATTATATGACACAAAAATCATGTGGTAAAAAGTGGGCACTTTTTATATTTACCATAAAATCGTTGCATAAATCATAAATTTCTAATTATCGCTCATAGTTAAAAAAAAAAAAAAAAAAAAAAAAAAATGATTATTCATTGAAATATTTTATAGTAAAAATTTGTCAATTTTTCATGGTAAAATATTTGTTCAAGTTATAGTGTCGTCGTAACTCAACTGTACGAGAATTTTTCTCTCCTCAATAAATGGTGAAAGTGAATCGATCGACACACCCGATAATTATCGCGAGAGTTTGTAATATTTACCGCTATCGATATTCTTCTCAGCTTTCTCCATGATGTCGAGATAACTGTTGCAATTTTTTATACTCGTATCTGGCACAACTTCCTCGTAAAATGTGATGGCAGAGCCATATATTTTTTGCGCCGCATCGGCAACGGTCAATACAAATGTCGAAAATACGGGTTTGGGTTTACAGGCAACTTTTGGCCAGCATTCAATAGTCGCGCCCATTGGCAGGCAAAACATTCCAACGGAATTTGGAAAGCAAAATGTGTTGTAATCCGTCATTGGATATTTGTACAATATCGTGGGTTTGAACGATATGAGATTCGCTCGATTCATCGATTTTTTGTAACACAAAAATACATCGCTGCCGAGCATTCCTTTATTAAGATTCTTATATATTGCGCAAAATGCGTGAGGCGTTGTTTCACCCTTGTTCGGTAATATAACACAAATATCAGTAACTACGAGCGAATTGCAGGGCATACGTTGGCTCGCTCGTCTGTAAGTCACATAAATTCGTGATGTCGAGTTGTTTACATTTGCAACGTAACCATTTGGTGTCTCGAGTATCATTTCGGCATCTTGCATTATACGCTCTTTTCCATCGTATATTACACCTGAAATTTCAAATTTTGTCTATTAACGTGGTAAAGTAAAGTAAAATCAATTATTTCGTAAATTAAGTAATTGGCATTTTTTCATTATGAAATTAAAATTAAAAAAGAATGGATCAGGTACTTTTGAATATATTTTTTGATCTTGATTCTGTGTAAAAAATGTAATTTCGTGTTAAAAAATATCTTACCAATGTCAACCAAAGGGGGTTTGTCCCTTCCTCGTCGATAACACAAATAACATTCGTTTGTTCTGAGACTGCCGTGATTCAAATCAGCTGGAAAACCTGTAACCGTGTGCTCCAAGAGTGTGTAACCCTCTGGACATTGTTCACCGAGAGCAGGAAATATAACGGCAAGATCTGTTATTGGAGCTTGCATATGCATGTCCTTGAGATGAGTCCCTTCCTGACACCAATCTTCCAATTTTTCCGTCTCATCGCCATCTTTCTCGGACTCGTTATCCTGCCCAGGTAGGCCAGCGACCACAAAATAATCTGCAACTCTTCTCTCGTCCATTTCTATATCTCCGATTTTCTTTCTTTTTTTTCAATCAGCCTAATTATTATCTGTAATTGAGAATCAAAATAATTTCTTATAAATCATTTCTTCGAATATCATTGAATGAAGGTATCGTTGAAAAAATCTTATTGCATTTTATTATGCACACTTTTTTTTGGCTGACGAATAAATATCGTGCATTAAGTCAGTTTTTAATTTTGTGAGCCCTGTTGAGCCACATTCATCAAAGTCACATTGGAATTTCAATTTTACCTTGAAAAACTCATTAAATTCTCATTATCGTGTTTATGAAAAATCAGGCAATAGAAAAATCATTGAGAAATCTCTGTCGTAGTTTATATTGTACACTTTTTCAGACAATTTCAGACAGTAAGGTATTCTTTAATTTTATGAGCCTGTTGAGCTATTTTCATAAAAATGCCAGTGTAATTTCACTTTTGTACAAAAAAGAATTTCTCACAGAGATAAATCCAACTGATTAATCTCAAATTTGAACCTTTTCTGGGCAGATGCAAAAAAATTTCGACAACTTTCCAATAGAAATAAATCAATCATATTTCAATAGAAATATATCAATCATAACGATTAATTCTGGTGTAAAAATTCAGTTATTTCAATTGAAAAGTTGTCGAAAAGATAGTTTGTCTCATGTTGACTTTTCATATTACCTTAAATTGAAAAGTCAGTTTTACAGGTTTTCATCGAATATTGGCATAAAAATATAAAGTTGAAAGGGAGAAAATTTCATTACATATGAGGAGCCACGAATTTCAAACTAATTTTCAGCATATTAAGCCCTCAATAACAAAATATTATTGCCAATTTAGCGTGATTATGCCTACAAACTATTCTTCCATAACAATTGTATGAAAAAAAATGATGAATAATTGAAAATGACAAATTATTGCCAATAACATTTCTTACTGTTGATTTTTCATTGGTGCATGCCAATTTTAAGCTAGATTTATCAACAGAAAATACACCAGCAATTTTTTTATTTTATTATTAAGGTAGAAGCAAAAGAAGTCGTAAAAATAAAAAATATTTAATGCTCCTGGAGTTTGGGTCAGATGTAGCTAAAATAAATCAAAAAATGTTAAAACTCGGCACAGCCATTAAAATCAATTCTGTAACAATAATAAAATTCAAATTGACGCGTTATAAAATTCTCATAGCAATAATCATGTGTTTAAAATTAAAAACAAAACAAAAAAAAAACATAAATATGAAAAAAAAATGCATTATAACCTTTTTCACAACGGCGATTACGCATCCAAGGCTGATAGAAAACGAATTGTGTCAATAAAACGCACGTTAGGTCTCCGAGACACGGACGACCAGTCGATATATAACGAATTTGAATGAAAATTCGTCACTGGCATTGTTTTTTTTCTGTACACCCGCAGATTAATACGACAAAAAAAAAACTTTATTATTTTATGAATATACTGCAAATGTCGAGACGAAACATTCACGAAAGTCGAAGCGCACAATCAACAGCAGACAAATACAAACACACGCACATTTCCGGTGGTTGAAAGCGTGTGTGATAAGAATGATAATGTCGTTGAAAACGCAAATTGCGAATCGACTCGATGTAACCGTCTCGTAGATCGTCGTTAAATTAACGCCTTTGACGATGACGAAATAACGAGAAAATTCATTCACAATGATGAAGCAGCAACAGCGGAGCGACGTATTTTTTTTAGGTTAGGTGTCACTGCACATACACACGCGCGCACTTACACACACGAGCGAAAGAACGAGAGAGACAGAGACGGTCGACATATTATCGCGATAAATTGAATCGTACGCAATCGCCCACGAAACGTGACACAATTATCAATTAACAAGAGACAAATGGATATTTCTTTATTGCTTATACGTTAAACACGCACTGTCAAACACTTTATTGAGATCGTCGTGCGCGTTCTATTTTCTCTGTTAAAAATATATTACAAAACCTGTACTTGTTGGACGGCCATCTTTCCACTGGTGGTAAGATGGTGACGGGAGGTGGGGATTATTTTTTTTTTCGTCTCTTTTCTTTCTCGTGTTTTTCTTCTTTTTTTTTTCGTCGTTCTAAATACGATAAATTACGTAGTTGTCATTTGTCTCATTGTCAGGCTCGACTGCTGCAAATACGACAACAGATGATTCTCATGGAAATATGATATATATATATATTTTTTCAAATTATCGAATATGCCGCGTTAATAGTATCCTTGAATTGTAACATGCTGATGATGACGTAGCTGAAAGAGAATGTGTGTATAAAAACGATTAAAAAAAGAGGGAAAGTGACATTGGGTTGAATCACGCGTGATGAAGATTTTGGCAGACGTGACGCTAGACGTCTTTTTGCAAATGTGCCGCCAGCATTCTGTCAACATTATAGTACGGAAACGGAAAAGAGAGTGCGAGCACGTTAAGGGAAAACGGAAGCGGATGTGCATAAACGCCTAGAGTTGCGCGACTGCGCTCTCTACCGAACAAATATGGCGACCATCAAACGATCGTGTTCTCGCGTATCGGCAGTGTATTGTCGAGATATACGAGAATTTGAATGACTCTCACTGTTTACGAAGTATTTCAAATGATGCTGTGGGGATTCTTTTATAAACATCTTGACGAGGTATGTAGAAGAAACGCATTTCATTGTAAAAAATTTTACTACGGCCAATAATATTAAGGATCATGACGATTTTGAATCGTTGGCCAGGGCCGCATTTGAACACGTCAACCGCCATATTAATTTTTCCGAACGGTGCAACAAAGTTCGTTTTGTTTTCGTTTATTGTGCAACATTTAATAATGAAAAAAAATAGTACACCCTGCATGCAAGATAAGTTTCTACCATTTTCGTTTGATATATAAGCGATAATTTTTATACACTAAAGAATCGTCTATTTTCAATCCCAAATACGTTTATCGAATAAAAAATAAAACATATTGAATAGCTAATACTTTTCGTATACAAAAAAATACTATAACCTGGACGCGTACTAAATCTTTTACTCCGTCCTTATAATCAATCATATCACGTTATGATATATATTTTTTATGATCCACAATTTTATTCTCGGGTAATTTGTTTCGCGACTTTTTCTTTTTGGTCGAAAGTACCAAAAAAACCAGCGGTCATCTTCGACCCGCAAAAATGAATTCATTCGATTCAAATAAATTTTCAACTGTGAAAATAATTTTTTTTTTTCTATCGAGTTAATTCTTTTCCGTCTGTTCTCGATTTTTTTTTTTTATAGCACCATTATATCTTTGTTCGTAAGGCTATTGAGTAGAATTTTCTCCGTCGTTACGGGTCCATCTGAAAATAGAAAAAGTAATTAAATTGAGAAAATTCTTCAAATTTGTCGTCATAAATATAAATTATATATAATTACATACCTAATCGATACCAGGGATCTGTATTACCGGCATCCCTTCTTGCTGAATTTAGAGCATTTCTCATAGCCAGAGGAACCGCACAGCTCATACAGAGTGGTGGTTCACCAGTAGCTAAAAATATTCAAAATTAGATTTTTGTTTTTAATTTTTTTTTTTTTAATAAAATTAAAAAAAAATGATTTTGTACCTTTTGATCGTAGTACGCCCGTTGGATTTGGTGAATTACGGCGAAAGCTAACTCTCAGGTCGACCGGAATATCCTTAGCACCCGGGGGTTTGTAATTCTGGGAATAATGATAATATACGATTAATTTTAACGATTCATGCTCAATCCAAATACTCGAGTCATTCTCCAGTATTCAAAGTTTTCGCTGGCGGCGGCTCGCGGCTAATTGAATTTTCATATGAAAATTTTACTCGCTGCACGCAGAGTTGAGTTCGTCAAAAGTTGGCCGTCACGAGTGTATTCGTACGTAAATTCGTTTCTTAGAATGTTGGAGACGTGAATCGGGTTGAGTTTAAATTTTACTCACTTTCCGCATATTCTCGTGTATATAAAAGAGTTAATGAAAAACGCATATATATATATATATATATATATATATATATGTCGATAGTTTAAATTCTGAACGTTATGGAAAACGTTTAATCAAAACTTGTGCTATTTTTAATAAACAACAAATTAAATAAAAATCATGAAAAATTTTCATTCTATAATTTTATAGATTTGATTTTTTATGTTTTTTTTTTTTCAAATTATTTTCAATTAATCAGAGTGATAGAGTGATCCATATGTATTTGGTAGTACGTGTGCATTACCCAAGTTCTATTATTCGTTAAAACTCCAGTTGTCGGATCGTAGATCAATTCCTCGCTTGTCCAGTAACCAACGCCCATTATAAACGCCCCCTCCACTTGACCCAAATCAATTTCAGGATTCAGGCTAATACCCGCGTCCTCCATAATATCGACTCTCTTTATAATGTGCTGTCCGGTCAACAGGTCGAGCTCGACCTCGGCAACGGTCACTCCGTAAATTGGGTATGGCTTGAGAATATCGTCATGGCCTTCGCTCGGTGCCATCCTGTGAATAAAAAACAAACAAAAAATTTAAAATTTCCTCCATATTGAAAAAAAAAAAAAAAACATAAAGTTGGAAAAATTTGAATGAGAAATTATTTTATGATTAAAATTTGATTATATTATATTTTTTTAATCACATGACTCACATGTATCGGGCACACAAATCGACATCAGCAGCCTGAGCGGCCATGACCAAATCCTTCCAACTTGGATCTCCCAATTTTGCTTTAATGGGCTCGAGTCGTTTTATAATTTGTTTACAAGCCATGATGGTAGCCTATAAAGTGAGATAAGCACCATAATTAAACTCTCTCTCTCTCTCTCTATGGCTCAAATTTTAAAACGTAAGTTGGAACTTGAGATTGAAGAATAGTTTTAAACGAGCATTAAAATTGAATAAATTTTGATGAACAAAAATTGCGTTATAACATTTTTGAGCCTCGATAAATTTCATGTTATTTAGATTAAAGATATATGTTAGATATTGGAATATTTACATAAGCACAAGATTCGCTCGTAATACTTCCACCGGTCACTGAATTATTCGGTGTTATCATGCTGTTGCTCGGCTTTACGGAAACCATACTCAGATCGATGCCCAATGTGTGCGCCGCAACTTGAGCGATCTATCCAACAACAACATGCCCGAGATACATTATTATACAGTTGAAACTCGTAACAATGTTATTTCATCAGTTTCTGCTTATTAGTTTCTCATATGGGCCGTTTCAAGCCAAACCGATACGATATTTCCGCCATTTTTTTCATTCCTTCTAGTATTTCGCATTGAAACACGAAAAAAATTGTGAATTATTTTTGATAAAAAGAAAATAGCTCTTTTCTTTATCAAGCAAATTTTGAAATCAAAACTATCGACCATATCGATTGAAAAATTTAACACAAAATTTTCTTGCTGCAACGCCAAATTTTTCATACCCTCTTTTGAGAAAAGCCTCGATAATTTAGTTTTCTGGCAAAGTATTTATTGCAAAAAAAATTACACAAAAGACAAATTTCCTGATGTATACCCGATTTTTTTTTAACAGTTAGAAGGAAATTGAAAAAAATAAGAAAATGCCGAGAATCCTCGACGGTTTGACCTGGAATATCCCATAAATAAGTAGACCAAGGATAATGTTTGTACGAAATTCTCGTATTAGAGCGTATTATTACCTTTGTGTGAATGCCCTGACCGCACTCGATGCCACCGTGAACAACGGAAACAGTTCCGTCACGTGCATAGATCGATACCATTGAATTAAATTGTCCCCAGAACATCAGAGGATACTTCATCGTTACCAACGATATTCCCCTTTTCTTCCAACGATTTTCCTAAATGCAAAAAAAAAAAAGTTTCTCAAAGCTGCGATCCTTTTTTTTCTCATTATTTTCCGTTGAATTGAATTATTTTCATTAATCTTACACTATTGAATACTCCAATGGCGCGTTTTCGTGCCTCATAATCGGACGATTTTTTAATATCCTCGATCATCGTTACCAAAGCCTCCTTGTCGACTGTGTTCATGTTCAAAAGACGCACTTCGACTGGATCTTTTCCCACGACACTAGCTATGTGTTCCATCATAGACTCCGACATAGCGACCGCCTCCGTTGACGCTGAAAATAAATAATTGACAAAAACAAAAATTGCTCTTTTAAAATACTTTGAATTCTTGGGATTAAGGTATCGTTGAAAAATTGTCTCTTTTGGATTAGTTTTCAGAATTATTAAAATGGATCTAAATTTATTAATTTTTTTTTTCTTTCGTTTTAAATTAAATTAATTTTTACATGAAAATTATTTCGTGACTCACCGGGAGCTCGACAGAAGGTATTGGAGGGTAGCTCGGTCTTTGCCTCGAAACCATCGCAATTCCACGTTTCTTGGTTGTAACAGGAGTAAAAATGATGAACGACAAAAGGTCCGTGCAATTCATTAAACGACGAGCCACCGTTGCACCAATGTGTCTCATTGAGATATTGTATCAGGCCATCATCGTTAACACCAATCTCGTACTCCTGTTGCATCGAATAACGTTTTCCAACGGTGCTCATGTTGCTCTCGATCGTCATGATGAAACGTGCCGGTCGATTCAATAAATGAGCAACTAGAGCGCAGGCAGACGTGATTTGGACAGAACGGGATATTTTTGCACCGTAACCACCGCCAAGTCGTCTCACGTTGATTGTGATACTTGCGAGGGGATGAAAAATCAAATATATTACAATTTTTTTCATCTCTGCCTTTCATTTTGCGTGTCTTATTTTTCGTTGAATTTAAAACTTGAGAATTTGTAAGAAAGGTGCAATTTATTATTTACACTCTTTTTATTAATTTACATTTAAAGACAGGAATTTTGGAAATTTTAATACCACGTTAATCGGGGCAATTTAATAAAAAAATGTAAAAATTGATCAATCACCTATTAGCGGGCACAGCCAGACACGATGCTATAGAAATTTGTGTGAGATCTATCCATTGTGTGGCCGGATAAACGTCCATACCATCCTCTGTTGGTATACACACGCAGCTCTGTGGCTCCATTGTAAAATGATACTGAGATCCAAACTCAAATTCACCCTTTATAACGTGCGTTGAATTATTTCCTGCGGTGGAAAAACATTTTTAGCCATGCCAATGTAAAAACGATAAATACAAAAAGGCCAATCAGGATTTTTTTTTAAGTTTGTCGCTCCCATTTCTTCTCCACTGCCTTTTTTTTAATTTTTTTTTCCAAAATATCAATCGTGGAAAAAGATATTTTTCATGGCTATAAAAGTGAAGACGAAAGAAATAATAAAAAAAAAAAGATAATGAAAAATGGAAAAATAAGATAAGTGATATTGGAATGGGATATAATAAAAAAACCTTTGCGAGTTGCTGGCATGTGAGCAGTTTGAAAGAGTCGAGTTTTATCGCCCGAGGCAATAACATCCTGAATCGTTAAGATTGCCTTTTCCTTCAGTGTTTCGGAATACGTGACTTTCACCATTTTTGCTGCCTCGTTCGCCAATGCGTGAGTCTCGGCTACTATCACGCCGATTGGTTGACCCGCAAACTGAATATCTTTTTCCACGAAAAGCTAAAAATGATAAAGACAATATTTTTTGTCCAATTTCGTTGGAAATGTGAGTTAAAAAAAAAAATTGCATCTCGGTCATACTGCTAATAATTTTCCTGATATTTTTTTTTGCCACAGTTTTATTCCTCGTCAGGGACGAGAAAAAAAAAATTGAGCTTACCAATTCGTCCTGGTCCAAAAGCATGAACTTGTGAGAACCATTGATCGCGAGATTTTTACCGGGCACATCGGCAGCCGTAAAAAACGCTATTACACCGTGCATTGCCTGTTAAAATGAAAATAAATTGAAATATTTATGCTATCGTTGGCCAAATCGTTATTCTTTTCGCTACGGGACAATCTCGACTGCATTTTTTATTCTTCTACTTCCGGGCGTTCGTGAAAAATAGTATATAATTAGACAATCTCTCCTCGAATCTCTCGTCTATTTTACAATCAATTACGAGAGCAGAGTAAAAAAAATGAATTTTTGACTTGACGATTTGAGCAACGAAATCGATAAAATCGCGTTTTACTACTTTTTTTTTCATCGCTATGTCTAATTTTTTTTTGTTTTTCGTAGAGCAAGTTTTGTTTTCATGACTTTTTATAAATTCATTTTGCACTTTTTTTTTCGTTATATAAAGCAAAAAAAATTAATCCAGATTTTTTTCCCCAAACTTACCAGCGCGTCTTTCGCATCGACGCTCGCGACTTTTCCATTTGGAAATTCCGTACAAACAAAGGCACAGTGAACAGCATTTTCACTCGTTATTACATCGTTTACGTATTGCCCCTCACCCGAAGTCTGATATATAGATTCCATTTTTGGGACTGGCTTGTTCACTGGCCACATATTTTTGTCGGTGTCATAATCGTGCATTCCCGATGAGAGACCCCGTTCTAAAATTTCACCCCCACTTCGTAATTTTACATCCAAACTGTCCGGCTTTATGCTCAGGACGAACTGCGAAGAGAAAAAAAAAAATCTCAAATATTTACAAAATTATTTTCGAGGTGATGAAAAAAAAAAAAAAAAAATCGTTGCTTAAGAATAAAAATTGCAAATTAATTGAATTAATTTAAATTTATAATATCTCGATTACACCGACCTTGTAAAATAATCCAATCGCGAGAGTTTTTCGAAATACCGGAGAATAATCGGGCAATTTGTGATCGGGCTTGAGCTCCGCTTCTAAAATCTTCAAAGCCTCGCTAAAGACCTTTTTGTCGAGGAGAGTTTTACCCTCGAGATAAGCCTCGGTCTCTATCGCGTGTAACTGTAAAAAAAATGAAAAAAAAAATGAAAAATCATTGCGACAAAAATGTGAAATTTGCATTAAAAATTTGTTGCATACAAAATCATCCCTTATTCCACCAATAATGATATTTGGCTTTTCCAAAACTTTGCTGGCTCCGTCGAGTTTAAAGAGAAAACCGGCGTTCACGTGGGCATGAGCGTTTTGGGCCCTGGGCATTATCTGTTAATAAAAATAATATATTGCAATTTCAAAAATTGCACGAAAAAAAATAAATGTATCGCTGATTAATAATCATCACCTTGAAGGAACGGTAGATGTGTTCGTTGCTCTGTGGCGTTAGAACAATGCTGTAAATAATTTTGTGATTCATATCAGTATTGAGAAATTCGAGAAAACTCATTACTTTCTTCGTGGAAGGACTCTCGACTGAAAATTAAAAAAATATAGAATTCGATAAGAAATAACTTTGTCATTTTCACAATCTTCAATTAAAATGATAAAATCTGTGAGACTCACGAATATGCATTTGTGCACCGGCAGTCTCGAGAATGAGAAAAAGGTCAGATGGAAATTCGCGATGTTTGTGCTTTATCATTAAATTTCCAGCCACAGTTCCAATCTGTGAATGAAAAAGTATACGTCCAAGAAATAAATGTTATCAATTATTTCGTTAAATGAAATGATATGCTCTTGACGCGACTAAAATATTCGTCAGCAAGAGAAAATACGTTTCAATCAATTTCCCGATTTCTCTCCCCCCCCCCCCCCCCCCTTTCCTGGCTGGCCGGATATTAAGAAAGAGCAAAGTTTTCTTCATTATTATATACACGATCGGTTTGTTTGAAATTGTACGAGAGTGATATTATCGAGGGAAATGGCACGTTGGAAAATTTACATTTCGAACTGGAACACTGGCAATGAGGTCGATATGATTGGCCATGTGGCTCAAATATCCAAATCCTGGATCCTTGGAGAATTTCTCAAAGGTGCTCTTGGCGACGCTCAATGACACGTTTCCACCCAGTGTTAATGTGTTGCTATCCTTCACCACACGATGTAGGTCAACAATGTCATTTACGTCAACGTAAATTTCCGGTTTCACCAAACGATAAACTCCTGCAAAATTTTTTGGCATGAAAGAGAAAGAGCTTCGTTGTTATTATTCGTTATAAATTTTCCATGTCGACCCTGTCTCGCAAAAGTTGATTAATTATTCTCGATTTAGTATGCTCTAACTTTGTGAATATAAATTTTTGCCAATTTCATTATTTGATTAAATATTTTAATAAAGTTAATGTTGAATTTTAATTGAATTTAAGTTGAAATCGAGTCTTACCGTGAGCAGTATTTCCACCATTGAGTATATAAGTTGCATTTGGATTTTTTTCAAAAACAGAAAACAAACTTTCGACAGAGAGAATTTTGTGAAATTGTACATCTCTCAATTGCATATGAACAGCCTCGGGCTTCGTTACGATTTTATCCTCTGAACAATCGCCCTTGCATGGTTTTCCAGACTTTGGGCATGTTTTAAGCTTGTAGAGTTCCTAAATTTTGTGTGTTTAGATGAAAAAAAAAAAAAAAAAATGTAATATTTTTTGAATGACATTTTTTTGTTTGTTGATTTTATGAAATTTTGAAATAATGAAAATTCAATCATTACCTCGATATCTTGAATTTGTTTTGACAATGCGGAATCGGCATCGTTCGCGAAACCCTTGAAAGCATCGAGAATAGGCCGATATCCGGTGCAACGACAAATGTTACTACCGAATGAATTTTCAATCTCCTTCATGGACAATTCTTTGCCCTGAATCAAACTGGAATTTTCGTCGAGCGATGCAAATGAAGAATAATAAAAAAAAAAAAAAATTAAACAGAAAATAATTCTGTTAATATGTTGGAGGAAAAAAAACTTAGTATTATTCCGGTGTGCCAGCGATCCACAAGTGAAGCTAATAATAATGACCATTTCTGAGTCAGGGGGTTTTTTTTTTTTTTTTTCATTTGAAATACGTTATCCGGCTCATTTTAATTATATGCAACAATAATTCATTGAAGATTCACTAGAATTTTACCGAGATTTTACCGAGCAAAAGCTAGAGATTAAAATTATGCATTCGGATAAGGTAAAAAAAAATTTTTTAAATTAATTCTATTGTGATTATATAGAAAATGGCGGGTAAATTTTTCCTAATAATACGTAGTTATGTAAATCTTGATAGACTGACCTGTACATATTCATTACCATGCCGGGTGAACAAAAACCACACTGTGAACCATTCATATCGGCAAGGGCAGCTTGAATTTTGTGATAACCAATTTTTTTGTTTCCTATTCCCTCGATAGTTTTGATTTTCCATCTGTAAGGGAAAAAAAATATATAAATTCTCGTTACTATAGTGGACAATATTAATAAAAATATGAATTTTAATTCTTAAAAAAATATTTCCAATACAATAATTTAATTTTTGTCAATGTCGTAATTTAAAAAGGTGAAAATTAAACAAATTTAAAATTCTTTTAGTTTTCCATCGACGTTTTTTTTTCTCACCCATCGCAAATTAGAATTGGGACTAGGCACGAATTTACGGCCAAAGTTTCATCACGAATTTCAGCACTGACGATACAGGCTCCGCATCCACCCTCCAGACACATCGATTTTGTCCCTTTGAGTCCCGCATGATCTCGTATAAAAACATTCAGTGATGTCTCCGGTCTTATATCCTCCGAGACTAGAAAAAAAAAAAACACGACTAAAAACCAACGAAAATTTCAAATTTTCACATTTTTACTGTAAAGATTTGACATGAAAAACAAAAATAATAATCATCAATCAAATTTAAAACTAATTTGGCTCCAAAGTAAAATTCGTATATTTGTTGGACAATAAAATCGTCAAAAGTAATTGGCCATATTTCCTTGATCTGTTGTACAAAATGAGAATTCAATATATTCCTCCTTGAGTTGTAAAAACATATATATATATCATACGAGAGATAAGAGTCAACTATTTACGATAATGACAAGTTTAACGACAAATCAGCTATCGTTACTTCAAATTTGCGAAATGCACAGTAAGCTGCAATTTAATGCCAGGATTAGCACTGATGTATCAAATGTATTTCAAGATTGATTATAGGCCCCAAAGGTAGATAATTCGTAGTCTCTAACGAGGAGCTAAGTAAAAAAAATGAAAAAAATATCGACGTGCAAAATTTTCCGATAGAGGACAAATTTTTTACGAGCATGTTACGTTCGTAACGCGTTTTCTTTTCCATTGTAATTTCTTCACTTCACGCATTGTTGAGCTCTTGGATAATGAAAAGGAAAAAAAAAATATATACGAAATCAAAGTAGCAGTTAGTGACATATTGTTTTGTTCCAACAGAGAAACGTCCAATCTCACACATTATCAATTGAAAGATTTGCGTGTCTCAAACTTTTAATATTCACATATTTTTCTCGTACGCGTACAATTTTTTTTTTTTTTTTTTTTTAAACAACGTTTTATTTGCGATGCTCCTTGAACGAGACAATATTTGAAAATTTGAAAATAAGTCAAAGTAAATTTTATCACGAACCTGCATAAGGAGTCCCATTGATCCATACTTTGATGCTTCCTTTTATCAGCTCCCTTCGGTTAAATCAAAACAATATATATATATATTATTAAATCATTAAAAATTTGGAAAAAAAAAAAATATGTTTCTACGATCGACTTGGAAAATTTCTAAATTTTTCACGTATCTTTTGGCTCGGAAAAGTCTCAAAATAGTGGGAAAAAAATGGCTACATTACGCAATAGACTTTTTATGAATGATTATACTAACAGTAATAATGATAATAATGATGATAATAATAATGATAATAAGGCTAGAGCATCGCATGCCGTTAAATAGTGAGTTAGAAAAAACCTTGAAGATAAATCTGGAAGCTTCAATTGCTTGGAATGATTAACGATGATCGTTATTATGTCATCGTCACTCCAATAATTGCGAAACTCGTGAAACAAGTGAATAAGCGAAGAAAAAGAAAAAAAAAACAATATAGCCCAGCGTTGAAATAAATTGCTCGCAATTTTCTCACTTTCACTCGCCTCGATTGCCTCGTAACGATTTTATCGTTACTTTGCAGAGAATGAGAATTTTGTCGCTGAACGATTGCACAGACTAAAAGATTAGTTCAAAGTAATGGCGATAAGACGAATCGTGAAAAAAAACGAACTGATAAGCTCTTTTAAATCTTTATTATTATTTTTGTTAAGACAGGGTGAAGAGTCAACGATGAAAAACGTTAGATAATATTTTAGTTTAAAGTGACGAGGATTCCACGGAATTTTCAACAATAAAGTGACAAATCTCTTTCTTTTTCGAATTCACAAACTTCCTAGTGATCATCTATGACACGTTTAATCCAACGCAATTATTTCCTGTGCATTATCGCGTAAATAATTTTTCTATATTTTCATAGAAAAAATCAAAAATTCATTTTCAAAATCATTTGAAAAAGTAGAAGAAAATATTCCCATTACTCACTCGCCCGATATATGTCCCTGGCCCATTATTATTTTCCTTGAGATTTATACTCAATTATTTCACGGTTCACAAATAAAGAAGACATACACACGCGCTTCGTGTTGAATCTTTACTGATACCGAACGCGAAGAAAAAAATAAAAACAAACTAGTAAAAACAGACGAAAAACCGGTTCGAACGTTTGTGGCCTTTTACGAATAAGTGAGAACGACCGGATCTAGACAAGCCCGGACGATCAACACACACAGAGAGAGAGAGAGAGAGAGAGAGAGAGGGTACGATCGGAAACTTTGCCGAACGAGTTGCAAACCAGCAAGACTGAACGATTTCGATTCTTCGACTCGAATCATTATTTATATTGCCCTCGTAACTCTCGTTCTCTCCCACCACGAAATTTTGCCTCGATTCTGGAAGGGAAACAATATATATTTCGTGCCCGGATGGAATCTCAGACTTGAACACACGTACACTAGTTTAAATGGCAATTCTGTAATGAGAGATATGAGTGTGAGAAATAATTGCGACGTTATAATGAACGAGTCTTTAAGAGGGATGACTCGACGGAATACGGATTACGGCGTTTTATCCGCGTAAAATTATCGTAGTATGTAATGTACATATATATAGACTTTTATTCCTATTTGATAGTTTATCACGCCCCTTAAAAACTTAATCTCGTTGCTCTGCGATATTATTTTAATAAGGACAAGAAAAAGTTTACCTCTCAACAATTAGCAAAATAGTATAAAAAAACATCGGAAATTGCGAATCGATGTGTTGAATGTCGTCTCGGTCATTTTATATTATTATATGTCTCTATATATATATATATATCTCTCTCTAAAATATTTTTTTGTTTCGTTCATTTGTGCATTTATTTGAAGAGCAATGAACAAAAGATTTTTTTAGTTGTCGCATACCTTTTTTTTATCATTATTTATGTATCTCCACTCATTTCATGATTAATGGCGATTCTTTCAAAGGTAAATTATGGAATGAAAATTTTCTTGCCTTTTCCAATGGATAGTCAAAATTTCGATTTTACTCATTTTTAGTTTGTTCGTTTTGCTATCAAATATTTTTCAACTATTCTGCAAATGAAACCTAAAAGATAGAAAAAAATAGCTCGGTGAGAGGAGGAATCAGAATTTATTATTTCTGAAAATCTCGATGAAATTCAAATTAATTTTTCATTGTTCTCGATGTCTGAAAACTAAGCGGGCTAGAATTTTTTGTTTCAAAATTTTTATTATTCAACATTATTATACTCTGATAATACAATGAGATCTGAGCTTAACTACCACGCATGTCAATTTTTTTTTGTTTCTTTTTTTTTAACATTACCGCAAAGTCAACGTTGATGTCAACGGGGAATTTTTTTTTCTCACGCACAAATAATTTCACAAATTCATGCAAAAATGAGACGAAAATTTAGAATCGATGAATCCTTTTCGATCAGCTAACGCAATGGTATAATCGATCGATATTTTTTGTTTTGTTTTTTCAAATTATTTTATGATATAAAAAAAAAAATCACCTGAATCAGAGAAAACTTTAAGTTTTCGCGCCAATGCATAGAGAAAAAACGCGTACGCTGGCCGCGTATTATGCAAATTTATCAAACTTGTTTTTGTTTCTTCCTCTTTTTTTTTTACCATTTTTTCTTTACATATATAATTTCCCAAGCAAGATCCATCGGAACTTATTGAATATAATTATCTTACGAGTATGTAGAAAACTAATTAACACAAAATTAATAACCGTAAACTTTGTAGAATAATAATGAGAAGAAAAAAAATATTATAAGATTCTGCATTAAAGAAAAATAAAGTAAATAATACGATAGTAATACCTTTGTTATATGAAAATTAGAGGACAGAGTTGTCTCCAGGACTTGTCTCTCTCCCTCTCTGCCCGATTATAATGAAAAATCTCTCATAATGATAACAATGACGAAAAAGTGCCTATTGATAACGTAATAGTAATAATGTTTTATAATTAATATAAGAAATGTGATAATGGAATGTATTTTTGATTGACTTTTTTTGGTTTTGCTCTCGTCTTTGACGAGGCACTGGTCGTAAAAGAAAATGTTTTAATCGCTGCAAGATTCACACATAAGTTCTTCGTTTGAGGCACATTTTGCATCTTCTTCTTCTTCTTCTTCCTCCTTAACAGTTTTTACCTTTCCGGGTGAGTGACAAGTCGTCGTATCCGGACTTTCCGTGCCCGATTTAACGTGGCCATTTTTCTTCTCCGATTTGACTTCATTCAAGTTTATCTTCTCCTCGTCGGAGGACGGTTGAGGCTTTTTTTCAGGATCGAAATGACACTCGAGGACCTCGAGGAGATCTTCGATGTGTTTGTTCTCGGCCGTCACTTTTTCCTTGATAAATTTTTCCAAACCCTTGCGCTTTCCATTCGCCCAAGCTTCCTAATTTTTTTAATTTGTTTATAAAAAACAAAGAAATTAAAAAAAAATTAGCATTGTTTTATTTTATTTTTCTCAGATTTATCATTTTAGTCAATTTTTAAAAATTTTCAACCGACCTGCAACTGAATGTAATCTATGGCAGATTCGGCGAGCAATCTGCGCAACGGACTCGCGTGCTGTCTCTTGCGTCGAGCCATTGTGTTGATAAGTGGCCCAAAAATTGGCTTCAAGCTGTTTTGTCTTACCAATATGACTTTTAGTGCTATGATTTCAATTAGAAAAAAAAAAAAAATCATGAATTATTTTTTTTTTCAATTCGTTTCAATTCATTTATCAAAATAACACATAAATCGTTTTTTTTTTTTCAATTTGAAAATACGATTTCAAGTTTTGTGAGGAAATTATTATTATTATTTAATTTACCGGCATAATCCTCTTCCTCGGCGTCAACGGTCTGAACGAATTCTCGGATAAATTCAACGGTCGCTTTGGTCGTTGCGTCACTGTCGCCACTGCCGATTTCCTCGTTTCCTTTGGCATTTTCATCACCCACGCTCAGATGTTGAACGACCTGAAGTGCCAAACGCGCGCGACTCGATGCACTGCTCAATTCTTCCTCCTGAAAAAAAAAAAAGAAACAAAAAATCGTTATCGCAGTCGATAAAAGAAAAGAAAAAAAAATTGCAAAGTATTTTTTATTCTTTACATTGTCAAGAAGAACACGGGCAAGGGTGCGCAATGAAAAGACTTTGAGAGAATTGACACATTTGGCTTTGGCAATGTCAAAGCCATTGGCAAAACCCTTGACAGTCTGCTTGAATCTCTCGAGAAGTTTGTACTTTGCCAATGCCTCGATCAGCATCGATGGATTTACTCGTCGTGGCTCGTGATGAATTAGAATAACGCCATCTGTAGCATCGCCCTTGACCTTTTCCAGCCATGCCAAAAAATCCTTCAAAGCCGAAATTTCACTCTTGGTTTTCAAGACCTGTAAAAAAAAAACTTTAAAATTAAATTACGCGTTGTAAAAAAACAAAGAAAAAAATCCATCTCGTAATTGGTTTTATCGGGACAGTTTAGGGAAAATTTCATCTTCACCTTGTTGGTAAAGCTGTTTTTCAAAACTCTGTATCGTCCCATCGTGACAACTTTGAGATGGTGCCTCTTTTTGGCGGGGGGGCTCATATTTTTGAATGGCATGACGTACTGAGCAAACTCGGCACGCGGTGTGTAAAGTGCTATCTGGCATATTTCATCGATGAGCCGTTTGCCCGTTGCGTCCAAGTCCCAACCGACAAGACGATAATTTCCGGAAGGAACGCCAAGAGAAGCTGAGATTTTGATGGTCGGTGCATCATTGATGGTTTCGGAGACGGTAGAGGATACCATGATGAGATAATTAAGTCACTATATCTGAATTATAATATTTCATTAATTATTAAGTTTATTATCATTATAAATATAATTATTTATTATAAATTAATAATAATAAAGAATAATCCTCAAATAATATAAAAATCACCACGTCTTTTTTTTATTATTTAAATATTTTTCTTCATTATTTTTCAAATTATAGTAGAAATTTTGAGTTATTAACAAAAAAAAAACAAATAAAATTGCAAACAGTTTTTCTTTATTATTATAGAATAAAAGTGAAATACCGATGTAATATTTCAATATAACTGCTACGTGTTTATTGTGATGAAAATAACGATGGGACGAACGGTACGAGGAATATTCATTATATTTATTTTTGTCCGTAGTCTCTCAGCATTTGAGATATAATGTAGAATAATCGATTTTACATACAACGGGCAGTTATTTACTTCGGAGACAGAGAATCGTCAGCTACTGTGGCAAATAAAAACAAAAAGGTCGCGCTACTCGGATGGGGAATGACTTTCAAACGTTATTTACAATATGGGGTCGAGCCGGTTAATACGATGATGGAGATTCTCTTAATCGGAAATCAAAGCTGTGAGAAATACTTTGTAAAAATTTTCTCATATATTTTACTTTGTGACGACGAATTATTCGAATCTGATCAGTATTATCAAATTAAGATATAAAATTTCAATTATCTTATACAGGGAGAGCTAAAAAAAGACTTTTCTTTTTCTTTTCACTTTTATGTAGAGAAATGAAGATATATATATTTTTTTTTCTCGTACAAAGATTGCAATAGAAACACTATTAGTTGATGACTCGGGAAATTGTAGATAACGAGAACAACTTTGACATTGTAGCGTTATTTGATTATGAGTGGAAAACGCCGTGTCCTCAGTGTAATAAACGTTATACGTATATATTGTTTTTTTTTTATATTACGGAATTGAGGCCACGAACAAAAGTAAGAAGATACCAATCGTTTTTCAGATACTAGAAATCCTTTTCAAGAAAAAAATGTTTTGACACATCATTTTTTATATTTAATCGTTTGGACAAAATATTTGTGTTTCTCGTTGGTAAAGAAAAGAAACGTTCATGTCCGACATAACGATAAGACAAATACGATTTTCCCGATTAATTGTTCAATATATCGTCATTTAATGACTCGACGCGAATCAATTGCGAGCTCGATAAATTCGAGATAAAGAGCGAGAGATCGATGGAAATAAAAATGCCGCACGTGGCTGCCGGATCTTCCATCTTTCTCTAATTCGCTCTGCAAAATTCAATTTTTTCAAAATTTCCTTTTCTTTCCCTTTGCAAACTGCACCGGGCGATCCAATTGCAATTATCACGAAATACTTACCGAAATAGTGTCAATGTCTCTCTGCTTATAAGGAAGAATCTTCGTCTCGTACGATGACTGATGAATTCAACGACAGAATGAACGAAATTGAACGAGATTGTGCGGTACGTGGTGCCTCGCGCCAACGCTCTTGTTTGCTAAAGCTCAGTCTCTCGATCTCTATCACTCTTTCTCTTTCTCTTTCTGTCGCATTGCTAGAATTCCCGGCGAGCGCGCACGTGTCGCTAGTTGTGAGACTCGGTCTCTGATGCGCATGCGCGAGATCGTAGTTTTCTCCCGTGCGCCACAGATGTCGCCACTGACACCTTTTAGTGCGTGGCTCGCGCGAAAATTTCCTGCAAAAAAATCACCAGTTTTACCCGCGAATTCTTATCATTTTTGCTACGAGATAACTCGACAGAGCCTTACGCGTAATTGAAAATGTATTATACGCAAATATGTGGTTCGAAAACAAGAAAAATTCCATCCCGCCATTGATTTCACAGCCCGGTATGACCATTTCTCTTTCAAACATTTTTTCTAACCTCAAATTTTTATCAAATATTTACATTGCCAAATGCGCGTGCAATCTTTATCATGTAAATAGACCTTTTATTTAGTTATCGCAACATTTGTCTTGCGTTCGTCAGGATATTTCGCATATGCGAACTTTTTAACAATAAGAATCGATTTTTTCATTAACTTTCAGTGAAATCAGATCGTTTGAAAAAAAACACGTGTAACGATCAAAACCGGACGATTTTTGGTACGGTTTGAATATAATCTGAAAAATATTATGAATACCTCAATTCTCACGACGAAGCAGAAATACGTTGAGTAAATAAATTCACAGCTGTACTAACTCTCTAATCTCTCACATACCGTTTCTTCGTATTTTTTTTCCGAGACAATGAAGAAAATACTCGATTTCATTGCAAACTTCTTATCGTTCACATGACTTTCAATCGCTGGATATTCATGATCGCGTTCCACATCGTGTCGCGAAAAAAAAATTGCAAAAGTCAAATGGGCAGGCGAGAGGTCCTCATTTATAGTTAATTTTTTTTTTTCATTGAGTTGTAAGATAACATTTTCAAAACGTTACATTTCGTCACACATTTCAAATTTTTGTGAGAATGTTGAGGGTCACGAACCCATCATCTTGGCCCAGAGTGCCCCAAATATGTATGGGGTATTCCGCCCCAACCCGACCAAATTTTTCGCTTTAACTACTTTTTTACACTTTTATTATGTATTTGAAAAGTTCTATCGATAGAAAAGCAGTCTGAATTTTTTGTTTTTTTATACGACGAACGCTCCGATTTTCAATAACGCAACAGCTTTAAATGCCATGATTTAAAATATTCGTTTCTCTCTATGCACAATTTTTGTAATTAATAGATCGAAAAAGAATCGATTTCAAATTAAAAAAGAATCTCATGCGGTATAAAAGTTTTTCAAGTCGACCCACATAAAAATAGACTTTTGGACGATTAATTCGACTCGATAATTTCTTCCAATACATTCAATATTTCATAATATATACAAACTATTTATTTATTTACGTTAAAAATTTCAAAAACTTTTAACGTTGGAACGTGAAGTATAAAAAACAAAAATAACAAAAATGGGACATTCAGCAATAAAACATATTTTGAACAATAAAACTAATAATGGATCAAACTCAAAAGTCAGTCGCCCCCCAAGTAAAACTGAAATGGTCCATATATGTATATGCACACTGCGCGATAATTATCGGGTCGTTCCCTAAATTTGAATATCATTCCATCTTCCTTCGTATATAATCTGAAGCGTACAGTATGGTAGGAAGAGAGAGAGAGAGAGAGAGAGAAAGGTGGCGAGTGATTAATTATACAGTAGCTTACTAATCTGTGAGTATGGATTAACATCCAAGTTTGACGAACGACAATATAAACGATGACCCGAGGTATTTATAAATACATAACGCACTATTCACCCTGCCCCAATTTACAAATGGTTATTAATTATTTGGCAAACAACGAATCATCGATTATAACCGTATATATATGTATTATATAAATATCTCGCCCCACTGTCTGCAAGAATTTGAAAGGTTCAGACAATACTCACGGAGTTATAATAGTTGTGTCTATTACCACTCCCCCCCTAGTATAGTGCATAGTGCAGTGTCTTTTATTGTATTTATAAGGAGCATTCCAAATGTAGTAGGACGGTTTTTGACGAGGGATCAGTATTTTTATACTCGTCTAGGGTTTGCTCAAAAATTATTATCAAAAAATGAAGGAATAAAATTGGAAAAACTATATTTCAAATTTTTTTATCCGAAGGCTCATTTATCATTTATCTCAGCTTTTAGGTATATTAGATATTTAGTGGAATACTCCATGTATATAAAATATACATTTTTGTATGCTTATACATAAAATATATTTACACACACACACATATACATATATATACGCAGATCCATACAAAGGGAATCGAGTCCCATTCAATATATATATACATAAAAATCTGTTAGAGATTACACGATAGGACTTTTGGTGTATATATATATATATATATATATAGATATATATATATAGATACATTTAGTAATGGAAAATCGTTGAGCAAATCGAGTTTATTTCGATTCTCTTGTAAACCTCGAACCGGATACGTGCAAATTTACGTGTATCGCAAGCACAAATCTGTATACGTGTAGCCCATACATACATACATACATACATACACACACACATACATACTACATACACACATAGTATATATAAATATCGTACTCGCATCTCATGTTTTCTATGCACAGAACAAACACGTAGTATCAGATAATGTTTGTACATTTGCGTGTCGAAGAGCGGACCAGGGTGTGAGAATTTCTGTATATAAATATAAATGTATACATAAACACACCTCATGCACACACGCACGCGCACACACACATACACACACACACACACACACACACACACACACACATATATATATATGTTACATAAACGCGTATACGAGAGCGCCGATGACAACGGGTTGGGGGAGAACAATTTCGTGAGAGAAGCCCGCGGGTGTTCGATGACCTCGTTCGTAACCCGCGCGCTCGCTTGATTATGATGTCCATGAGGATTGAGGATGCTGGGTGAGTTAGGAGTAGGAGCATTGTGGCGGGGCGGGCGGGGGGGGGAGGTAAAACTCACAGTCTCGCTTGACCATCCCTACTCTTGTGGTGGGCGGGCGGGGTGGGGGGGGGGAGCAGCAGTACGTGAAAACACGAGAATCGAGGATATTAAACGGCAGCGAAACAACGTTGTGGTCGCAGAGCATCACCGTTAGCATTTTTGTTTTCTTATATACTTGAGGGGGTGGGCTAGCTATATACCCGCATGCTGGCTGCTAATTTCCAGATCGTGCCAAACTTGGGCCGACATCACATGAGACTCTGGCCTGACCTCTACAAATGTCTTTAGCGTCTCTGCGTGTTCACGTTTATGATTATACATATGTGGCTCGTATATGCACGATTTATGTATATATATATTTATAGCTGATATAGCGATATACTATATATATATATATATATGCATGGCACAGCTATTTGTAGTTGTATATATATACGGTGTGTTGGCATATTTTTTTAGCTATATACATACATATATATCCGTAAATACAAGATATAGATATACATAAAGCTATGTAAACATAATGTACAGTAATATAAACGGCTATTGTATACATATGCATACACATAGATTTTGTGCATAGCTCGATTTTCCCAACTCGGGAGCGTGAATTTATAGCCACAATTACCTGGCCATCCGTACAACCACAAAAATCCCGGTTAACTGCACGATCACAGATTAGTGGTCACTCGTTTGCATCATTAATTTTCGGTACTCACATACATACATGAACCTCGTGTGTGTGAGAAAAAGGGAAAGAGAGAGAGAGAGAGAGACTTGTAGATTTTTCATCGTATTTACGCGCGAGTATGTGTGTTTTCCGAGTAAACGTGAGCTATGAGATAACATAACCGGGTAAATATAGGAATGAAAATAGGACTCATTACAATAACGAGAGTATCGTATTAATTCTCGTAATGAGCATGGCGCTGTTACAATTCAGTCTCTTTCTCTCTCTCTCTCTCTCTCTCTCTTTTCCTTTTTCTCTCTCACATTGAACGTGATAAAATATCGCTGCAATGGCAAATTCCGCAAATAGCTCACATATTTCTTTGCAGCGCGTGACCATCATAAAGTTTTTTTTTTTTTTTTGTTTTCCCCGTAAAATCGCATCTATATGAGTATGTGAAAAATTGACCGGAAATGAAAAAATATTCAGGAATAAAATTTTCCAGTCAAATCATTTTTTTTTTTTACTATACAGAGTATAATTGTGTTATGACAAAAGTCTCGGCAATTTGACAGAACGAGTTGACTAAATTCGTGTTTATGACACGTGGGTGAAAAAAAAAAGGAAAGAAAAAAAAAACATATCCGAGAAAGTTTTTCACTTGCGTGAGATGAGAAAACGAAAAATAAAAATATTTTTTTTGCCAGCGAATTGTAAATAGTGAAACAAACAGAGGGGAGTTCTTCTCGAACTGTCGGAACGGTCGGGGAAAACAAAAAATAAACAGAAAAACATGAATTTCCACGGCAAAGTACATATATATATATATACACGTGTCTGTGTGTGTGTGTGTATGTGTACGTCGAAAGAATAAAAATGTTGAATAAACGAATCGATGGAGGTGTACGAGCGTGTTGTACCGTTCTTTCCTGATGTTCTCTCTCTCTCATCTTTTTCTTTCTTGGTCGTTATCCCCATTTTACTTGCTTCATTCGACCCCTACTCAACCCCCATTTTCACCCTGTACATACAGGGAAAAATTGTGAATGCAGTTCACGATTGTATGCATTATATATATGTATATATATCCGTTAGTTGTGTGTCTTGTCTGATCGCTCGTCAATGCACCGAGAAAGAAAGTGTGTGTGTGCTGTGAGGGAGAAAGAAAGAGAGAGAGAGAGAGAGAGAGAAAAGTCCCACGACCTTTTGGCAATCGTACGGGAAATCTTATCCATCGATCGGAAGTTGCTGATGCACATACGGTATATAAGCGTGTATATATATATATATATATATATATATAATGTGTACATTTTTGTATATCGTACAAAATACAAACAATTGCCATATAAGACAGAGGGAATACCGATGCAAAGTGCAATGATGCAATCCAAGGACATGACCGTGCAAAAATGAAGGGATGGAAAAAGTTGTAGAGAAAAAAAAAGGAAAAATTCTTTCCCCGCATATTATTTTTCGTACAATAAACTACGAAATATATTGTACAAGGTTGATATATATTTGATTGGTAAAAATTGTATGAACGAACGAACATTCGAGCAGCACACGTGCCAGCCCTCAGGGCTCGTGTCTAATTAGTCGAGAGCACGTGTCTAATATTTCAAATAGAAGCTCCAATTATGAACCAATTCGTGCTGTGTGTATCAACGTGCACTTGCATAGAAAATCATTTAGTCAAATCTATATTTTGTCATTTTTAAAATCGAAGCTTAACATAATTTTAAGTATTTTTTTTTGTTTTCAAATATGAATCAAATAATTGGAGCTTAATGGGCTTTTCGAAAAAAACAATTTTTTAATTAAATAACTGCAAAGATCATAGCCCTTGAAAATTGATACGATGAAAAAATATTTATAAGAGATAATAAATTTCTACTCCATGGAGAAAAATAATCACTTGTGAAAAAGTGAATTTTTCGAACATATTTTTATAATTTTTGGCTCTTTTGGGTTATTTTTAACAAATGGTTTTGGGATTGGAGGAAAATAATAAAAAATTACAACTTAACGATTAAATTGATAATGTGAATTTGGGGCTTTCAGGGAACAAGGGAGTCGATGATTGATAGGTTATATAATTAGCATGGAAGATATGCTTTCCAATTTAGTAGACGTTAGTGGTGTCTGTATATAGTATATGTATATATATATATATATATATTGGCTCAAAACGCACGTATAATTATATATATATATATATACAATTATACGTGCGTTTTGAGAATTCTCAGGGGAATTTGAGCCGATTGTAGCGACGTTTGGTGTATAACGGTTTACCGGTGTACACGCACTCGAAGCTTCTCTCTCGTCTAAGCAGACAATCTATATAGGGTGTGTGGCAAACGACACTTTAGCTACCCTCTAATTGAGTTAATTAGTAGCTGGAAGCAAGAGATAATCCCTCAGGGAGCTCAAAACTGTTGGGATATTTCCCAAACTGTGAGGACAATTTCTCCGTATAAAGACAAAATTTTACGTTCATCTACCTGGATGGGTACACACAATATATATAGGAGATATTTCTTGGCAAAAATGGACCTCTGTCGAAAAATCCCTCGTAATACTCTCAATTTGTGACAATATTTCTTCAATTGTTACAATTGCAATTAAATTTTATTTATTTCTTTCCACGAGAGTAAAAAAATGATCATTCATTTAATGAAAGTTATTTCATTATTTCGAAAATTTTATTCACTTTGATCAACCAAATGTACATCATTTATCATATTTATTATTTTTTTTCACCAGTACTCGATCTGTTTTTCAAATATCAAATTACAATCAATTTTTTTATCCGTGAATAAAAATTATTTGATTTTTTTGCCATTTTCATTACATCAATTAACCCAGTAAGTGCAATTTAATTCGACCAAAAAAATTCTCCCGATGTATGAATTTTCAGACGGAAATTATTGGAGTTTTTTTTTTTTTTTACCAGTTTCCTGTGCGTGTAAAAAAAAAAATATTTTTTAGACACGCGTCCGGTGAAATATATTTTGGTGCATGCGCGAGCATTTTGAAATTTGAGTACACAAAAGTATCGTGGATAAAAGCTCATTAGCCAGAGATCTCTTCGACCCCTCGGACATCATCTAATCTATCCCATTAGATAATTTTCCAGGTACATGATACATGTATATTTATATATTTATGGCTGACAAATGAGAGCTGGACTCGAAGGAGGGTCGTCTGTGATGCGGGTAACTCGTGCCCGTGTTTCATCCCCTCGCCCGAGTCACGTTGAGCTCTTGGTCATTCCCATCCCCCCTCCCCTCTCTCGTGTTCTCCAGTTTTGGTTTATCCGTTGAGTGCGCGATAGTGCCAGCATGAAGCTTGGGCTTCTCATACCAAACGGGCAACATTATAGCGTAGAATCGTTTGTCTTACTTAAACAGTTGCGGCAGAGGGGTATTTGGGCTTTGGCTGAACGAGAACGACGAGCTTTTCCTTTCCCCTGATCAGCCTGACCTGTCTCTCGCTTTCTCTACTTCCCTTTCGCTCTTTCTCTCTCCATCTCTCTCTCTACGTCCCTACGTCCCATATACACACACTCACCCGAGGGACCAAAATTTCTCGACCCTAATCTCTCGCTTCTCCTTCTTATACGAATCTCTCCTTACGGTGCAATCAATATTAATTAGGGTTAAGACCCATGCTATAAGCATGTATTGGCACATACACACTTCCGTATATTGAACAAACGTGAGTCTATTTGCACCATCACCCTTGCTAATGCTCGTGCAAATTCTTGTAACCCAAAATCTATATATATATATATTAATTGACCAATTTTATTCCCATGATTATTTTCGTCACGCTTTTTTCTACATCGCATGCCCCATAATTGCAAAATATTTTACAGGAAATCTATTTTTGATAAAATTATTCTCGAATCATCGTTAAATATTTATTACAAATAATTTCAATTGTGCCTAAAAGTGAGCATCAAATTAAATTTATTCAATTTTATTTGCGCATTTGTATGGTTTTTTTTTTTTTTTTTTAAATGTAATTGAATTATGCAAAATTACATCGTTAAATTGATTTTTTTCCTTATGGACGAATTCGCGCGCAAATGTAACAAATTTACGTTCAATAAGTGCAAAGTGGATTCGTCCAGGGATATATTACACGTTAAAAAAAAAAAAAGAAAAAATCGCGTGCATATTTATGGATATATATAGGTAATTAATCAACCACAAGCTGTCACGAATAGTTCGCATGCAATTTGATTTATCGTTCAATCCTTCCACCGGTTACGAATTGGCATAGCCTATTGATTTATCTTTTCAGCCGTTAATCGGGTTAATGGCAATTTGATACGAGCCATAAAGAGAAGCCCATCGGCTACTGCATGTATGTAAATAAATTTAGCACACAGCACAAGTTGTGTGTTTTGTAGCTTTGGAATTGTCAATATTTTATTTAACTTGTTATCTCTCACAAAGGGTTTAGTCAACATGAGAAATTTCAACACCTCGACATAATTTTTTTTGTTTCTTATATAAAATTAATATTTTCATAATTATTGACACATATTTCATATTTTCATTTTTCGATTAATCGATTGTTCATTTTTCACAATTCGTTATTCCTCCCTTTTTGTCTTTCGTTTCATCGAGTTTCACGATATAAGGTCATGAAATATACATAATATATGATGTACAATTACTTGACTTATTTTTCATTACGAGCTTGCCGGATCGAGGTCGTTATTTCATTACGAACTTGCTGGATCGAGGCCATTATTTGCCATTATATCACTGATGATGCAAGTATATTTGTCATAATACCAGGGTGTCGAAAATTTTTTTTTTTTAAAATATATATATATATAATTGAAATAATTGACAAAAAAAATCACCACTTTGGTGTGGTGCGCAGCAATTGTCATAGTCATACCAAGTGCCGTTATCGCGTTTCCCATTTGATCGGAAATATACGTACAGCATATATACAGTTTGGGATCGAACAATTTTCTCTCGTTGCTTCCGTTTATTATTTCGATCGGTCAATGTGCATTGCTACGTGATCGCAATTTTGTTTTGTGTATTCATGGATCTGCCGTTGCTACCCTTCTCGCAATTGCCAATCGCCATATAAATATATATATATGTATATGTATATATATATATACTTTATGCCTATACACATTAGCCACTTCTCGGAATTCACCACACATAGTTATACGGTTGTATATATGCATATATATATATATATATATGCATATATATATATATGTGTGTATGTATGTATATATATATATGACATATTGCAGTAATCAACGGTCGCCAATTAGAGCCCATACTGAGAGCTTTTGTACATTTGTTTCGTATGCACGCTCGTTATTCCTTCTCATATGTACATCAGGGCATTCCCAACCAACTTGACACAGTCAAAATCCTCACGATTTAATTTTTTACAATTTTTACATTTTTTTTTTGTTTTATTTAATTAATGTGGATCGGTTCAAAATTACCAACTAAACGCGTGCAACTACGAGAAAAATAGCTGGGATTTTTTAAACAATGATATATTGAGAGACAATTGAAATTTTGATAAAAATAATGACATTTTTTTGTTTGTTTTTGTACCGATCGCGAGTTCTCTCACGTTGAGGCAATATTAATGTACTGGTAATGTTCAGTTTTTTCAAAAATCTTTTTTGTCTCTATTTTAAACAAAATTTTCTATTTATTTCGTTCACCAATATTAAAATCAAGATCAAAAGATTTCTCGCGGTAATTTGATTTCTTGACAAGGAATTAATTGTAAAAATATCGGAAGAATCGATAACGATCATTTTGCTGATAACGAACGAGCCATCATTTGATAACGCTTGAAATTAACGAATAAATCACAATTTAAAAAAGACGAAAATTAATGTTCAGTTTTTTCAAAAATCTTTTTTGTCTCTATTTTAAACAAAACTTTCTATTTATTTCGTTCACCAATATTAAAATCAAGATCAAAAGATTTCTCGAGGTAATTTGATTTCTTGACAAGGAATTTATTGTAAAAATTTCGGAAGCATCGATAACGATCATTTTGCTGATAACGAACGAGCCATCATTTGATAACGCTTGAAATTAACGAATAAATCACAATTTAAAAAAGACGAAAATTAATGTTCAGTTTTTTCAAAAATCTTTTTTGTCTCTATTTTAAACAAAACTTTCTATTTATTTCGTTCACCAATATTAAAATCAAGATCAAAAGATTTCTCGAGGTAATTTGATTTCTTGACAAGGAATTTATTGTAAAAATTTCGGAAGAATCGATAACGATCACTTTGCTGATAACGAACGAGCCATAATTTGATAACGCTTGAAATTAACGAATAAATCACAATTTAAAAAACACAAAAATTAATGTGAAATTTTTTTTTGAAGGGTGTGAAAAAAAATGTTTAACTGTGCGAGGATAATGGGCCTGTCGATTTCATCGTTAATTTTCCATATCCATCACTATTAACCAGTGATCGTGTATCTGTTTGTGCTTTGTGTAATTTTTTATTTTTCAATATGGGCGCTTATATATATTAATATTAACAGCCTGAGCTGAATAGTAAATACACATTTTTATGCCAAACACAAATAATATTCATTTCGGAGCTCGTTACTTTATTATACGTTCTTGATGAGGTATTATTTGCTCACGTATCTGAAATACCAATCGACATTTATTTGTTCTCGACTTGATTTTATCGTTTTTATTTATTGCCGCAGTTGAAATATAATATCTAGCTCGTTTTGTCAAAATTTAATTTTAGTGCTTATGTTTTATGGCTTTTGTTACGTTTTTTTGCTGGGGTGAAATTGTAGTCGAGTGATTGAGTGATGTCGCTATTGTCGTCAATGATATTTCAGTAACATTGATGGTTCCATTTTTCGTCGTTTTATCCGTCACGGGATTCGCGGTAGTCACGTTCATTACTGGCTGAGTATTTGCTAAAAAAAAAAAAAATACAAACGAGTCTCTGATAAAATTGGAAAATAATAAATCGAGAAAATAAAATATTTTTCGTGAAATTTAATTAATTGACGTAAAAAAAAAAAAAATACATATATAAAAATTCAGGCATTTATAAATTTGCCTGTTCTGCTCAAGTTCATTTCCTCGTAATTTTGATTACTTTATTATACTCGAATGTACATTTATTTTTTAATATCTATAGAAAATTTTCTAATTTGCCTTATTCTCTTTTCTCCACCATCTTTGCAAATTAAAAAAAATAAAAATCTTTTCCTTCGTACGAACCCTGAGTAACATTGTCGCACGAGTCAAATTCCTCCTCGCTCGAGTCCAGGATATCGAGTATACCGGAATCATCGATGTAATCGGCCAGACTTTCGAGAATGTCGTTCATTATTTTGCCCGATACCCATTCGTAAATTTTGATTGGATAATCCGATCGTTCATGGGGCCGATTGGATTGCTGATTGTGACTCGATTCGGCATCAGCATTGAACGGCTTTTCCCCGTGTTGTTTGTTGACTCGCGATCTTTCCATCGACGACGACTCGGATTCGTCACTTTCCGAACTCTCATAGTCCCCAAAAATATCAAAAATATCAAAAATATCTCGACTCGATTCCCCATTTGTTCGACAATCAGCGAACATTGCAAAAAATATGCAAAAATTGGCAATTAAAATTCGTCTCATTGTTTTCGATTATAAAATTTATCAAAAAATTTACGACAAAGTACAGCGAGTGCGATCGACGTCAAACTCGACTAGTCGACTGCAATGAGAAAAATGAAAAATAAATGGGGCCTGGAAAGTTTGGATGGGATTGAATTATTGCGTTTCCTGATGGGTTTCTAAATATAAAAAAAAAAAAAATCATCTGTACAAACAAAAAATTTGTCGAAAAAAAGGTGTTTGTATATTCTGAGAATATGCGATATTGATGATATTACATATATGCTTGATAGACGATGCGAGTTGTCATTATTTATGAGACTGACTTCTACGTATTTCTATTTATCTTTGAAGAGCTGATTTATGCGGAACATTTTACATAATAAAATGAATTCCATGAATCCAGAAATTTAGGAGGAATTTAGTTAATCATCGTTTTAAATTAATACAACCTCTGAGAATGAAAAAAAAATTAATCAATAATTGTCACTTGGTAAATGTCGCAGGTATAATTGCAAACAAAAAAAAAAAAAAAATTGAGTTGAGCTTTATCGTTGATTTTTTTTTAAATTAAATTGAAAATTGCATTTATTTTATTTATGATTATTATACAGCCAAAATGGGAAGTAAAGCCAAAAAGGGAATGAAAGGAAAATTCACCGGAGTGTTTGTATGATTAATAAATAATTTGACTGATATATATATATATAATCAATTATGCATGGGCGTAATTGGATAAATTTGGAAAATGAAAGTTCAGATAAATAAATAAAGTTTATTCAATTGGAGAGTGCATTGATTTTTTAATGATTATTCTACAGCCAATTAGAGGTTTAACTGGAGGTAAATAAGTTAAGCTTCCGAAATGGTCTATAATACTTTTTGACTTTTTCAAGACTTTTATTCACTATCGGAATGTACTCTGCCCTTTTCTTATTTTTTTCCTCCTCATTTTATTCCTTTTTCATTCTCATACTTTGCCTCTTTCTCGTTGTTCAACTTTTCTCCTGCACTCCTTCGCTCTCCCTCTCTTTCCCTCTGTAGCTCGAGGCATTTCACTTATTTATGCACCTGGCAAACAGCACTTGGACTTTAAGACTTCGTTTTTCGTTTTTCATGAGGGTGGGCGCGTTTTGTAATTCAGGAAAAGGGGAAATGGGCTCTGTGGAGGGCGAGCATGGCGTTACACACACTTTGCAGAGCTTCGTTGGTGGAAATCGGTAAATGGATGAGTGAGTGAGAGAGAAAGAGATGGAGAGATGATAATGCATATATATATGTGTGTGTGTGTGTGTGTGTGTATTGGAAGGGATGGTCGAAGAACTTGCCGTTGTTATATGAGACGGTCGCGAGAACGAGTGAGATATAGATCGATATATCCATTACTTTAGAATGAGAGAGATCTTCTCAAAACTTTTCCCTTATAGATATTTAACGACTTTTGCGACTTGCACACTCGTACCCTTTTTCCCAAAGTCCTAAACTCTAATCGCCCGTATCGATGACTGTGAGATGCTCTTATTCTATATATATATGTATAACGAAAGAAATCAATTTTACCATTTTTTTTTGCACTCTCAGAGAAATGAATCGACCATAAAGCGGTATGAAAATGATTAAAAAGAAATTTGAACAAATCTATTTTAAGAAAATTCCGTATTTTCAAGCAATTTTTATTGAGAGCCTTCAACACACTTTGCAAATATTTTTAGTACTGCATACAGCTGTTCGTTATACGAAAACTCGTATTTATATGGCTCATTATATTTCCATGTATGCAACATAGCCCATGTGGCTGGAAAATTGTTTGCAATCATAACGAGAACCCGATTTTACCCACCCGAGAGAAGAGTGATATATAGACGAAAAATGAATAAAAATTCCACAGACATTTTAATTTCTAGTTTCGTCAATTAATTTTCTCATGAAAAAGAATGTGCCAAATTAACAAATAATTTTCAAACTCTTTCGTTCATAATTGCTCCCCTGAAGCTACAACAATTAGCGTGCATTAAATAAACTTTATTAAACTGGGGAAAAAAAAAGACTTCCCCTCGACAAACGATATACTTGCCTTTTAATTATAAATAATTGGGACACGAGATTGTACAATTTTCATAATCTAATGGAAACATGCTTCATGCTGTAAATATTATTTCGTAATTATTTATCGTATCATTCAACCAATTTGCCATTTTATCGTTTTAATGAAATAACTTTTTGCTACTCACCTCTGCGCTGAATTTTTCTATCCATGTAGTTGAAAATGGTTGGGATTTTTTTTTTTTTTTTTTATTTAACGGAAATAAAGAAAAACGCAACTCTCAAAAAATTTTGTTTTCCGTTTATCGTATATATGGATATAATTTATTTACAAGGTTAAAATATTATATATACAAGAATGCGCGAAAAATACGCACGAAACGAAATGATGTAGTTGAACGAAGTGAGAGAGAGAGAGAGAGAGAAGGAGCAAGTACGAGTGGAATTTTGCAGCAAAGGGTGGGAGTTTAGAAATTCAAAGTTAAACTTAAATTATTTGTCAACTATGAGGAAATATGGAATGGATAGAAATAGCTGGTGATGGAATGAAAATTAAATGTTAAAACTATGTACGCAAGAGAGAGAGATACTCTCGCATTTAACGAAGGGGAAAACATAATTTTCCCATCACACAAGTTCAGCATCAACGTTCATATCTCGTAGAAATTATACAATTTTCAGGAATTCTTTGAGTACAAGTAGTACAGCATAATTTTATTTTTGTATCCAACACTAACACGTGTCTACGCCAATATCATTCGGTTTTTTTTTTTCGTTCTCTCATCTCACTCGTATGTTCCATTTTGGAGCACATAAAACGTCACTCTTTTTATTCTTCACTCATAGTTCTGCTTAGTGTATTATTTGGGTAACTTTTTTTTCTTTACTAAAATATTAGTATAGTAATATTGCATTAATACCGTGACACTTAATTTACATATAACATTTGTTTTTTTTTTTTTTTCTTTTTTTTTTGCTCCTTTTAAATTCTACATCAGGGTCGTTTGTGGCGCGAATATTCGCGTATGTTTGTCCGCAAAGATTAATATACGCGAATGAGTTTTATAGATGATGAAGAGTGACATGAATCTCGCGTGTTTCAAGCTCGCGTTTGGTGAACTAAAATAATATAACAAGAATGGCAAATTTTTATCTAAATTTATTATTGCTCGTTGCCCGATCGTTGTCGCGCAATCGTACCACACGAGGTCGATTTATAAAATTAAATTTTATTGAAATTTGATTGCATTGTTTATTTTTTCTTTTCTTTTCGATAATTTCATTCGAGTAAAATTCATTTATCGATAATATACGTGTGCTCAAAAATCAATAAATAATGTATCAAAACTAATTTATTTAAATAAGAAATATAAATATAAAAAAAAAATTAATAATTATAAAAATTTGTTATTTTTTTTTTCTCGCCAGAATTATAATTAATTCAAATCATATATATATATATATATATATATGTGTGCAACGAGTCGAATATTAATCGGGCGCATAATGGAACGATTACAGTTAAAAATGGTCTCAATGTTTGAGCAATGTGTTTCGTCACCATGCAATTTTCACTCACACTCACACTCGCACTCAAATTCACACACATCCGCACAAAAATTCCCACGCACTATGAATTATTTTCGACTGTGTAACAGTTCAATTTTCAAAAGTATGAAAAATTCTCACAACACCCCTAAAAAGAAACTGAAATGTTTTTAATTTGTCGTCAATGTTTTTTATTCACCGGTCAATTCTCATCTTTTGTACGCGTGTAAATACGTTGAAATGTTGAACCGTCACGATCGTATACTCGAATTATAATTCTTGCACATGTATATAGTACGCAATGCGTATTAATAATTGTCAGTTTGCCTCTGATAGCGGACAGGTCAATTGGTCGTTCGACGAGCTTCGCATCATCATGATCGATATAAAGTGATCGTCGATGGTGCAACGAAAAAAAAAATGTTGAAGTTTATTCATTCTTCGTTTCGTTATATGGCTGTCGTACATTCAACCCAATGCAACAATACACAATTTCACGATACATATATATATATATATATATATGTATACCCTATATATAATATATACTTATATATATATATATATATATTGTATATCAGATTGATTTTTTTTTTGTGCGTAACTCTGTGCACATCCATGCATCAGTGTGTAACGACAATCACACGAATGGATTCATTTCCTTCGTGCTCCACTTGCGCATATCTTCGCAGCCTCTTGGCGGAGAATTTCCATCTCCTTTTTTCGTCTTGCTTCTTCGCATATCTCTCGTTTATTTCACCCCTCTTTTTCTCTCTCAACGCTATGCCAGCAATATCGAGATGGTGTGAGGGCATAGACGGGCTACCGATAGTGAACTCCCCCTTCTCCTGAGGGGGCAGGAGGGGGGGGGGGGGAAAGGGATGGTCGGAAATATCTATAGATATTGCAAAAACCCTGCCGACATCATCATTGTCGAAGGATCGCTCTCGGGCTTCTTCTCTCGTGTGCAGGAACTGTCTCGACAGTCACGTAGGCCTTTTCATATCAAATTCCACGCTCTGCTCTCTCTCTCCTTCCTCCTTATTTTTTTTTCATCCTCGATATTACGCAATCGAATTTTCTTGGGGTTATTCGAGCTTTTCGTATGGACAAATGCTCTCTCTCTCTCTCCAGAGAGAGAGAGAGAGAGAACGAGACGGGCATTTTCGCCGTACTCGTGTCATACGATGAGATAACTTTTTTTTTTTTTTTTTTTTTCTTCGAGTTTGAAAATGTCATTGATAATGATCCTTATCACGCATAGACACACATGCAATTTTTTTTTTTTTGTCTTCTCGATGATGTTTCCTTTTTCATACTTCGAGGGGACGTTCACATCGTCGAGAGCTCGAGACAGGAGGAACGAGGGCTCAAAGATTTTTTTTTTTTTTTTTTTTATTCCTCAAGTCTCCTCACTGTCATATTGAGACTTTATAGACGAATGATAGAACCTTAATCTATTTGTGTCAGGATTTTTTGCTTCTTTAATTTTTATTTTTTGGTTTGCCACGACTTTTACGAAGAAATTTCACTCTTATTATTGTTGGATAATTATTTCCACTATCGAGGGTCTTGGCGTTATATATACGATGAAACATAAGTGTATACACGTATATATATATATATATATATATATACGACGCAATTAATTTTCAGAGTGCTCTGGTTCTCCAAGACTAATATATATACATATATATATATATAGCTCGTTACTATACATAAATTTATTTATTTCTTCTGATCGATGAATCTTGACAAATTTCGACCCTGTAGACATTTTTCATTGGGCTCTCCATATATAACCGGTGGAGATGAGCATAAAGGGAGGTATAGGGGCTTTTTGGTATACGCGCGGACTTCATGCTCACCATGAAGAGAGAGAAATTTTCTGCATCTCTTTTTGAGAATTCAGTTTTTTTTTTTTTTTTCCTTTTATCTTCAAATCAAAGAAATTTAACTCTGAAATTCGTACGCGATACGAAAATCACGAGCGAGAAATTTTATTATTTTGTGTTTCTAATCGCGTGTATCATGTTAACACACACGCACACATCACAATGTACATATACAGAGAATTTTTGTTTGCATCTATATTTTTTCAATTTGTAACTTTTCTCTTTCTTTCTCCCTCTCCCTCTCTCTCTCTCTCTCTCTCTCTCTCTCTCTTTCACTCGCTCTTTTTTACCCTCCCTTGAAACACAAATTATCTCAGCTGGCCAAGAAGAAATGCGATAGTGACGAGGATCGTTCTCGACGTCGGTGAGCCCGCTGCTGTATTACCGTGCTGCATTGCCGCCGGATGTTCCTCTGAAATACAAACGAAAAATATGACATTTCGTTATATCGCATATTTCACGAATATTTTTATTCTACATCTTTCGAATTAATTCATACATAAGTGACTTTGATTTTTTTTGTTTGAAAGTACAAAAAAAATAAAAAAACTTTTTTCAAATGTATTCCCCATTTAATTTCATTCAATTAGCGAGATAAATTTATTTATCTCTAAAAAATTTCTAAAATCTTTCTTTAATCCAAAAATTTGCCGATCAAAATTTATGAATTTTTTTATCGACAAAAGTAAATTATAATAAGACTCGTAATTTATTAATTTACAAGATGCCTTATTTGTCCAAAAAGTTAATTATTCGTATCAAAAACTAGTCGATAAAAAGCTGCAACTAGAACTGCAGCTGTTTGGGCATCACTCAAATTCAATTAAATAAGTTTTGATTCAATGAGATTTCCATAAAATCGCACGATTTGATTAGTTGATTTTATTCAAAATGAAATCCACATCAATTCATTTAAATGCACTTGCAATGAAACGATTTTTTCTCCAACTGTAAATCGGATGAATCGCATTTTCAAATAATTCCTAGCTTATTTTAAAAAATGTCAAATATGGTATGTAGACGAGCTCTCCATTTCTTTGTTTCTCATTGTCATTGGATTCCTCAAGCACTGGACCATCAGCATCGAGTGAGATAGAGATAAAGAGGGAGAGAGAGAGATAGAGAGAGAGAGAGAGAGAGATAAATAGAGAGAGAGAGAGAGAGATAAATAGAGAGAGAGAGAGAGAGAGAGAGAGAGAGAGAGAGAGAGAGAGAGAGAGAGAGAGAGAGAGAGAGAGAGAGAGAGAGAGAGAGAGAGAGAGAGAGAGAGAGAGAGAGAGAGACAGAGACAGAGAGAGAGCGAGAGAGAGAGAGAGAGAGAGAGAGAGAGAGAGAGAGAGAGGAGAAGGGTAGACATACTGCGGGCGTTAACCACCAAACGGTGATGTACTCTCGTTGGAACAAAGGAGAGATGCGTATCGTTGCCACGATAACCGCGGCATATGCAGCGGTTTCGCGTCGTTTAGTGCATACCTACCCTGCTCTTGATTCATGTACAATCAGAAAGAGAGAGAGAGAGAAAGAGAGAGACAGGGGGGGGGGGGGGCTGTAGTATATATATGTATATATTCGTGGCCCTTCGTGAATATTCGCGAATTTCCTCTCTCACTCTCACTTCTCCCTCTTTCGTCACTACTGCCAGTCATTGTAGTAAATCATAGTGTTTTAGACCGATACGAGGGGTTCTTGTGCGCGTTGTGCCATCACGCGTTATCGATTCCCACACTATTGCATGTATTATGTGTCAATGGTCCATGTACACATATATACTACACTGTACTGTATCGTCACACTCGATGCCTTGCCATCTCCCTTCGTCCCTTCCTCTCTCTCTCTCTCTCTCTCTCTCTCTCTCTCTCTCTCTCTCGCCCTCTCTCTCTCGCTCGCTCTTTCGCCCTCTCGCAGTCTCTCTGTACATTGCCGCGGGCTGTAACGAGAGTTATAGCAACCGCGACACCCGGCAAGTTTATATACATATATAGAGGAATATACGCATCCCCATCGCCTATAAACGGCTTTAAACATCCCTTGGATACGCGACTCGTCTCATGCATAGGAAAAAAAAAAAGAAAATAGGTCCGCGGTGATAACTATTTGCATCATTTTTTTTTTCCCACCCCTTCCATCATTTTTTTCGCCCTGGCTTTCAGCTTTTTACTGTCACGTACGAATTTTTATGACGCAGACTGTATAAAAATTTTGTCGCGTGTTATTTTTATTTCTCAACGATTTTATACAACGCCCGTATATATACATTACGGCGGCAATATATATATCGGACGGTTGCAACGCTTCATGCATCGGCGTATCATATTTATTCCCTGTGTCGTCTGCATATATTCGAGAAAACGTCCATCTCCCTTTTATTCACTCATTACATTTTTTTTTTTTTTTTTTTTTTTTCAAACTTTGACCCGACGCGACGTAATATATTCATGGGAAGGGGTATTTCATTTTTTTTCGCTCGCACGTGGAAAAAATTGTGACGTTTATACAGCATACAAATTGGGATGTTTCGAACTAAAAAAAAAAAAAAAACTTTCATATATATATATATGTATATATGAAAGATTGAGTTGGCTTGAGCAATATCTCACAGCACACGCAGGAAACTTGTGCCGATGCACATATGGGAAAAAAAAAATATATTTTACACAGATTGGAAAATAGCATTTTCCCTAGGGATAGGGAAAAATGGGATCTATGAACTTTTTTTTTTCTTTTGTATTTGTGCATTATATATATATATGTGTGTGCAAAACCTTTGGAAGCAATCCTGCGTTTCTGTATGCTCATATAGAATATGTAAAACGTGAAATTTTTTCCACCCCACATGTCCCAGCATTCATTACTTATAGAAATTTCTCGTTTTTTCTCACTTTTTATCCCCCCCATCGTCCTGACTCGACACTCGATGTCTATATAGCGAAACTCACGAACCTTCGATACATATTGACCTCGGTTTGGTTTCGACAGGTGTGTATTTCTTATTAATCCCCTAGAGAGGATTCGTTGGGTTTGTCCCGAGGTCATTATTCTCTCGGTCTCAATCTTTGTATACAGCGTAGTGTCCTACTATCATTTTCCTCGGTCGGTTTTCCTAACACGATCCTGGACCCTTTTTTGACCCTGGTGATTGAGAGATTCCACCACGAGACTGGCTCTATCTACTGGATGAGGCTTACATATATATATATATATATATATATATATATATATATGTATTATGAATATATATGTATCGTATAGGTTCGGAGTAACATAAAATATAGATGTAGGGACCGCATGAGAATCAAGTATCAACCTCTCCAAATATATGATTATCATTACCAATATTATTTTTATTATTTATGGTTTTTTTTATTTATTTCTAAATTATTCGTATGAATTATCTAACTTCGTATATATTTTCTACATCCCTCATAGTCGTTGAAAATTCATGAAATTCATTAAAGTTTGTTGAAACAAAAAATAAGGAAAATATCGACTTATTTTTTTATTACCACTCAAAGTTTTTTTTAAATTCGTGTAAACTTTTTTCTTCACTTGAATAAATGATTGAAAAATTGCGAGAGTTTTAATTGTAAATTGGCGAATTATGTTTATCAATTATGTTGGCAGTACTTTTTTGTCGTGGTACATTTTTTGTATTATTAATCGGGCTATTCAGTGATAACCAATTCTTAATACAATTTAAACGACGACAAGTTTTCCCCATAGGGGAAAAATACAATTTTCTTAAGCTCGTAAAAACGCAATGATAACGTAAAATAAACTCAGGTGAATAAGTACACCGATGCGCGCACACAAACATGTATATATATATATATACAGAATATACAACATGCAAGTGAGCTGGATCGAGAGTGTTTTTTTTTATTTTCTTTTTTCTCGTTTTTCTTTCGTGATATCGTCAAGAAAGATTTATTTCTCTTGCAGTATAGCAGTAATACTCGTTGGCGTTTGCGTATTTGTCCGGTTTTTCCTCGGTTGATTTGATTTCGATATTCCTCTCTCCTCTTCTTCCCCTATAATCCGCACTCACGAAACCGCCCAGGATCTTTCGGTCCTACGGCGAAAACCTCACCCTCCTTTCATTTTCATACCATGACCCAACTTATTGCCTGAATTTATTGGTTGGGCGTTTCGGGAAGAACGAAAAGAGATAGAGAGATCAAGAGAGCGAGGGATAGAGAGAAAGGGCTTGGTGCCCAAAGAGGGAGAGAGAGAGAGAGGGAGAGAGAGAGTAGAAGAAAAGTCGGTCGGTCGGTACTTTTTGTCATGCGAGGTCGAGAGATCGACCTTTGAGAGAGAAAATCGAGATGAAAAAAATAGAAATAAAATATATATGAACCCACGATGAAGAAACGGAAAAGAGAAAAAAAACTACGAGACCTCGAAGAGTGGAATCATAATACATCGAGCACATGTTCACCTTTCAATTTTACTTTCACCATCTTTAGAATCGAATCTCCATTTAACGATTTTTTCAATATACATATATTACGGGACCGAGGTAGAGAGAGACTCGTTCGAATTTTCGTTCGTGTTACCGTATTTACTCTCTTTTCGATATATTTTTATTTACTCTTCTTGGAAAATAAATTATTCAATTGGAGCAGCTGTCGATGATGAGAAATAAAATCGGTACATTTTTTAACTGCAAGAATTATCCCGGCAGGTATAAAAAAAAAAAAAGAAACTAACCGTCAGGCGCGACACTCATCAGGATTTTGCGAGAGAGATTGAGTGCTCTTGGTCTCTCGACGATTTCACATTCCCTCGCATTATTTCTTATTTAAAACGTTGAAAAATTGCTGGAGTGATATAATATTTTATTCAGGGATTTTTATGGTGTATATATATACATTGACATTTGAATAAAGGCTTTGAATCATTTTATTTATAATGTGCTTTGAAAGCATTCCATTAATATTTAACGAGATAAGAGTGAAGTTTACTTTACTTTATGATTTTATCCGATTATTAGGGAGATTTATAAATTTGCCAAAGCCGATTAAGGTCTTTTGGTTTATCACAATCTCGTCCTCTCTTCGACGCTGGTGCGAAAAGTTTTCATCATATGAGCCTCTTTTATGCATTATTATTATTATTATTATTATTATTATTATTTCATATCCTTATAGAACTTTTGAGCTTCCCCTCTCTCTCTCTCTGTCTCTATCTGATGCTTGCATTGCCAAGTACCTCATTATGTATATATATACACACAAGTATTTGTCGGAGTCGTGTTTTATTTAATTTAGATGGGATACAAAGAGATTTCCGTCTTTCGTAAGATTTGTACTATAGATGAATAACAAACAATAAGATGGAATCAGCGCCCTTATATACGCTTTGAAATAGCCGATATATATATGTATATAGTATAACGTTTCGAAGCACCCACGACTAAAATATTTGAGCCTGTAAGATATACTAATGGGCGCCAAATTACATTTAATAGGCATGGAAATTCATCAGAAACAGGTAAAATTTAAACAACCCTGGAATCCAAAGATTTTCTAGAAAGTTAAAAAAAAAATTTTGTCTTGCAGTGCATATCTTATCGCACTTATTTGAGATTTTTTTGGTCTGAATCATTCCGACATTGATAAATTAGAATTGCGATAATCCAAAAAAATAAAAGCACTTAACTTTGATAAATCACAAAAAGTCGAAGAATTTTTTTTTTTACGTTGCACAATTTATATTTATCGAATGACGCAATTGTTGTTGTATATGAAAAATGACTGGTCCATCTTAGCAGCCTGCGCCACATTTCCCAACGCTTGTTCCATATATATATATGAATATATATATGTATATGTACGTATAGGTACATTTCGTTAACTGATGCCACAGCCGTGAGGCATGCCCTCACGAATCGAGTGTACACGTTCCATAAATATTTGCCCAAAGTGTATAGGCTGAGCGACATGCGCATATACGAATTTCTCGATCAACCCTATACAACCCTGTTGGCCTATATATATATATATATATATATATATATATATATATATATATATATATGTATGTATATATATGTATATATATATATATATATATGGACTGGATGGGATGAGTGAACAACTCAACAAATATTTCTAAATAAATACTACACGATTGAGTGTTTACACGGAACGTTATAATATTTAATCGGTCGTTGCAATATTTTTTATTCGTTTCTCAAATTCTATGGTGTAATTTATGTTAATACTAGAACGAGAGCATACGTATTAGTATGGGTAACTATCTATATTTTTGTTTTATATCGATTTTGAGATATAATTTTTGACTTCCATAATATGGGATCGAATCCTTATATATTTTTTTTGTTTTTGTTATAATTATTTGCATTTATGCGTTTTGTAATTAGTACTTGAAAAAAAAAAAAAAAAAAAAAAAAAAAAAAAAAAAACATGGCAGTTGTGAAATCAAATTTGTGGTATTGAAGGAGGTTTTTTGCTTAATCCGTTAGATGAACAGATCAATCGCTGCCATTTATATACATACATACATATATGTCCGGTTGATACTCGGTTGATACCCTTTATATCACATTCCATTGACGTTGAACTTTGTGCTAACTGACTGGGGACTCTGATGAGTGGACTTTCTTGTTACATGAACGATTCTCTATAGGCCTGTAACCATTTCTGTTTTTGCTGCTCGTTTTGATCGCTATATTATTATTATTATTATTTTTATTATTATTATTATTTTAACTTTGATCTCAGTACGATGATGCAAAGTGATGTTTATATTGCTCCACATAATTGAATAGTTCGAAGCCGCATACAGGACGAGAATATTTTCATCACGGAAACTTTTCTTCGGCTAAATATTGGAATTTTTTTCTAATTTGTTATACGTGCTCTTCGGTGGTGTTTTTTTTTTCCCTCGTGTGCCCCCCCCCCCTCCCCCCCCCCCCAGTATCACCTTCCCTATCCTATTTTTTTTTTTTTCGAGCGCAAAAAATAGTTAATTGTCGATGAAAAACGAGTTCGACGAGTGCCAATTAATCGACATTCGGTCTCGCTGAAGTGGGTTTTGAGCTTTCACTCCCTCCATATAGACGCAATCTCGTGGAATTCGGTGGTAGCCGCGATATCTATGTATACTCAAATAACGGTCCATTGCGTTACTGGTGACGCTCTCGAGTCACTATAAAGGATTTTTCATTAGCCCGATCGATTGATGATTTTTTTTTTTTTAATTACCAATAATCCTAATCAACAAAAAGAAAGAGAGAGACAGACACATACACAGAGAAAGAAAGAGAGAGAGAGAGAGACAGAGAGAGAAACAGAGAGAGAGAGAGAGAGAGAGAGAGAGAGAGAGGGGAGGGGGGGATTGAGTACAAGTTGGCAATTTTGCGGTAATCTGCGGCGTTACAGGGCCGCGTATACGTGGATGTGTCGTGTGAGTACGATTCGCAAATTCGTATAATTACACTTGTGCATCAGTGCGCGGTTTGGTGTGAGAATTACCAGTGGAACGAAAAATTTCAGTCGAAAGGACACTCGAACGTTTGAGTTCTTTGAATTTTGTAATCATCGAATTTGGGCGCTCAAAGCGCCGCTGATAATAGAGAATTTACGAAAAACGATGCAGTAATGTGGGCAAAGTGATTTAATAGTGGGGGGGGGGGGGGGGTGGTAGCATGCATACATGGGGGAGGGGTGCATACGTATATTGAATACTCGACGAAACGGTATGAGCTGATAATCTTCAATCGATTTGGAGCTTCGATGACCTCGCTCCTCGACTCCTTAATATATACTACATGGATATTTTGTAATACATATAATATAATATTATATATATATATATATATTTCCATTTAATATATATTTCTATTTAATATATATTTCTATTTAATACATATGCTATATACAATGAGGAGAGAGGAGCTCTTATGTATAGTGACTCGCATACGACGAGTAGATACCATTTTCAATGACAATCTAGTTAATTCTCCGTCTTCTTATATATAGATCTTACATATAGATATATCGAAGGTAGTGAGAGAGTCTACATTCCATCTCTATGTGCACATCGACGATCCGATATTGCCATTTAAACGAGCTTTATACGACATTTATGTCTTTTTCCACTTGACGACTCGAGAATTGTACAATTTAGAACCCAAACCTTTTTCTTGTTTCTTACCCACAAAATTTTATGCCGTTTATCCTATACTTTTGTCATCAACCTGTGCGTCTACATTTCATTCGTATATAATTCAACTGTCTATATATATTTTCGAATATGTAACTCTCAATCACGTAAACCCCTCAAGTCCTTTTCGCTATAAACGTTGTCTATGAAATGGCCATTTATATCATGCGATAACGATGACAAACATACATATATATATATATATATATATATGCACATCAATAAACTTGTGCTATATAGCGTGTAAAATTTTAAGAGTTTAGATGGGTCGAACGGACAGTTTTGGTGATGAAATTAAAAAAAAAAAGTAACATTCACGAATGCATTAAAATTGCAACCAACTTAACAAAATCACAACGAAATGTGGGATTATTTTTTTGACCCTTTTTTTTTAAATTTGATCAGCTTGAGATTGTAAAATGTTATTTAGAAATTTAGTCAATAGTTGCAATTTCAATGGGGAAAAAAAAATGCCTCGAATATTTCCCGTAAATCAATGGACGTAACATCTTGGCCAATAAAGCCACTAAAGTGATTGCGGAATATTGCGAGTTTTTCGATTATTAAAATTTTTCTCATTAGCGATTTCATTTCGCGTTTGGAATATTGAATTTAAAATCAAATGGCGAACCGGTGAATTTTTATTCACGGCAGATTATACGAAGCCTCGACAGCTGTTTCTTGAACGATATGCGGAATAAAAACAAACGAAAAAATTAAAAAAATATCGTGAATATTTAAAAAAAAAAAGTCTTTCGAGTAAAATAAAAGAGAAAAAAGCTTTTTTCAACTGCTGTGGCACCATTTCTGTATTTTCAGTCTCTCTCTCTCTCTCTCTCTTTCATCTTGGCACAAAAGTAGACCGCAAATTACAGAGGCCTGTGTGTGTGCCTCATTGCAAGAAAGATCTTCGTCTAATTTCTCCTATTCACGATCTTTCATGATCCGTGAACCGTTTTTGATGAATGCTTCTCTACTCGACGTTATGCTCTTGCAACGTGCTTATTGCGCCCTACGTTACGTCTATATATATATATATTATGCAGCTTGTACACGAGTGCACAGCTCGTCATGGATGTCCGGAAGATGGACGATGAAACGGCGAAGAGAGAGAGAGAGAGAGAGAGAGAGAGAGAGAGAGAGAGAGAGCTAAAAGCGCCGAAGAATCGGCCTGGGCTTTGTCTGCGTGTGTTCGTTCGACCAACTCTGTTTCCGCTTTTCCTTTTCATCATTTTTTCTCTTGCGAACCATCGGCAAAGGAGCGCGTCCAATATTGCACGCGATGCTTTGCCCACGGGAGACAAAACTAGCGCGTCAACCTGTACACTGTACATACTATATATATATATATATATATATATATATATATATATATATATATATATATATAGAGAGAGAGAGAGAGAGAGAGAGAGAGAGAGAGAATGTGTGTCTAAAGGAAGATCTGCAATGTGCGGCAAATTCACTCTAACCATGTCTGCCACGGCAGATCCCTTTTCTCTCGTGAACCATTAAACTCTGTCAAAGTCTCTATGTAACTGGCAAGCACGCTCTTCCGTGCGGATCTCAGTGGACCAAAAGGGGACATGAAAGAGCAGGACTGGGAGCGCGTTGCGCGTGCTCTGCATTTAAATCCTTAACGAGAGCGTTAGCTAGATCCTCGGGTGTACGAGATTGTGAGGTACAAACTACACGTGATAGGTTATATATATATATATATATATATATATATATATATATATATATATATGTAGAGTTAATCATATTAGTTACTATATCATATGGGATATAATGAGATAATATATATATTTTTGATGTTTTTTTTTTTTGACAATTATTCAAGTTAATATATATATATATATTATTCTTACCGTTAATGACGTGGACTTTGACAGTCGCCATTTCCGCAACTGTTGGTACGCAACTGTAATTACCCGAATCACTGAGCTTTGCATAAATGATCCTCAATCTGTCAACAATAAAGAGACACGTTGATCAAGATAATATCGTGAGCTAAAATTCATAGGGTATTGAAATTATTATTAAAGTATTTTATTGTCGAAAAATTTGACCTCCAAAGTTATCGTGCGGTATGATATATACTTTTGCATTACAATTGATTTTTTTTTGTTTTTAATTGTTTTTGAGTGGTTCGAATAATTATGAAATTCGAAATAGTTTTAAATTCCACGCAATTGGGACTTGTCGCGAAAAATAAATCGTTATAATCGCGTTTTGTGATGAGGTGAGGGAAAAAAAAAAGGTCGCCATGTTATTGGTACGAGTTTCGTTGGGTATGCGTATGGGGAATTTTTTTTGGACATACCTTGACGTTAGAGCTTCACTCCATTCCGTCTCGACGGTTATACGAGGTTCGCTGTCAATGTCGTTTTCCGATCTCGGCGATGTGTCGAGAGGATGATTCTCGCGATACCAGCCAACCGTGCCAAGATCGTGAGGACCCTGGGACATGAGACACGTCAGTGTTAGGCTGCTGCCCGTTTTCACGTAAATGTCACCGGGCCCAATTATCCTCGCTCTGGCCTCTAAAAATTGAAAAAATAAAAATAAAAAACAGAAACAAAAACGATCCCAATTAATTTCACAAAATGAGTGGCAATTACAAAAAATATAAGTGAAGATTCAACGAGAATAAATTGATCAATTATTTGATCAATGAAATATACAAATATTTGTATATTTATTCATTTGACAGTTTGTTAGTTTTGCATTTATTGCAAAAAAAAAAAAAAGAAAAAAAATAATATGTCACTTTAACAAATAGTTGTGAATGAATTTACACATGAATTATTTTCAATTGAGAAAATTTAACAAATATTTTCTACTGTGCAGTTTGCTCTTCTTTGAAAATGTTCTCTCCAGTAGAGCACATATTCAGCGAATATTCGACAACCGACGAGATCTGAAATTCCACCGAGTTTTGCATTTAGTTGCTGTCCTCATTCTGTGCTATAACATACACATATATATATATCTATATATATACGTATCTGCATTGAATTGTCGACTATTAGCCTGCGAGCTGAATACTTGAGAAAACTTTTTCATTCTGTCGTTCACCTATTGTTTATTATTCCGCATACATATACAGTATTTTAATTTTATTTGTCTATTTCAAGTCTTTCGTCGCATCGAAAATGATGATGGTTGGTGATAACACGGCGACAATTATAGCTGCTGCTCGTTAAAATGTTTCACTTTTGTGAATAAAGCAATTTCTCTATACACTTTAGCCATAATAATAATAATAGTAATAATAATAATAAGAATAATAATAATAATAATATCGATATAAATTCTATAGACGTCAGTCGTTGAAAGTAGCAAGAGTGACACGAGAATTTCACGAACGAACACGCGTATTCTATAATTCGATGTAATCACATATTTTGGATAACTTTTCAAAGCCCCCAATTATTAATGTGACTTTTGACACGAGTTGACACAACGATGACATTCAAGTAATAACGCAAGCTTGACGCTGTATTTGTAATATTCAAATATACAGATACAATACGATGGGCGATTGGTTTTTGGTGAGAACAATCAATGATTGAATGGGCAACGTCAGCGAGTGAAAGAGGTTAATCAAGCTCTGCGACGAACTTAATAATAAAAAAAAAATATTTAGAAAAAAACGAGGAGAAAAAAAAAATATCGAGGACGCGCCGTACGTGCTATAGAAAATGTTGGCTATCTCGCGATTGGTCCTGATTTTTCAGATTGTACAATGGAAAAGCGTACAGATGAGAAAAAAAGGAAAAAATAAAACGAGGTCGAGGCAATTTTTTCATCATTTATTCTCTATTCTTTTTATCATTCATCCCGAGAATCGACGTCCTCGCGTGACCTTTTCTGACGAACAAAATTTTCTCTCGATTCTCAGACACCTATCGAGTCGAATATAACGTGATTGTTGAGTAAAAAAGTGGAGCGAAATAATATAATTTATAATATTTTCTCTCTTTCAGTTTGAGCGTCAAGAGAGATGAGTCGTTGAGTGACATCGAGCGTCAGCCAAAGAATCGTGAATCGAGTGTATAATGAATTTATATATTTTAATGAAGAAGGGGCTCGGTAAGTGCAATCCTGTTTCCTTTTTGCTTTACGTATGTACATCGCTCGATTGTACGTGTGTCCTATATTTAACTTAATATGAGGCACTAAATTTATGAGAGTACCAGAGGTACTCTCTGCATCGCGCCTCATATTACACAGGATTCCTCTCTGTTGAGAATTTTCGTCGCATCTGAGGCGTGAAAAAATTATTATCTCAGTCTTTTTCTTTTCGTTCGTATTTTTTTTATTTTTTTTTCACAGCAACATTTTCATATATAAAAATGTCAGTGTGGAATCATGAGGATTTAATGAAAATTTGTCGGGTAGTTATAAAAAATAAGTTCATGCATACTTGGTGTTTTTTTTTTTTTTTTTTCGCGAACAGCTCACGCTGTTGCAGGGAGATATATTTTTTTCGAGCAAGAAACAGCAGCAGCGACGAGCATAGCAATGGGAAAACGTTCACGTTTGCCACAGGTGTACCAATCCGATAAGCCTCTGGCGCGCGAATGCTCGCTCGGTTTAAGCTTTTCTTTAGCTCGCTCCGCTCCACGCAATGCCCTGGAATATCGGGGTCGAGAGCAACCGACGGCGAAAAAAGGGCAACGAACGAACTAAAGAAAAAGAGTTAAAGAACGTTTATATTTAAAAAAAAGTAATGAAAAAAAATCCTTGGAGAAAACTCGATTAGTTGGGGCCGATAGTTAGCATTTCCAAGAGTTGTTACGGGACTAATCTTTGTTTATCACTCATACGCCGATGGCCATTGAACTTTTGCATTTGAAGAGAAGCAACTAATTTTAAATCGAAAGGAATTTTTTCACTGTGCTAAAAAAAACGTCAAACAGTTTCGTTTTTTCTCAGTTTTCCCATGAAAATTTTGTTTTTTTTCACCGAACGAAATTTTGATACAATGTCCGAGAAATATCGACTTGTATTCCTGAATTCGCTAAAAAAAAGGGTTTTCGTGGAGAATTTTTTGAAACTTTATCGCCTTTATCATTTTTCCTTCATACTGAAAATATATCGAAAGTTCGAGCAGCTATTGCGCATCGAGTGACCAAGAACGAGCGAGACTCGAGCAGGAAAAGAGCGTAAACTGGTCTGACCTTATTATGCCTATACTACTGCAATGCTGTGGCTCGAGACGAGCGAGAAACACTCGTCGTCGACGTTTTTGCCTCTTGCCAAAAGGGAAAACACATCCATCTATGCTCCTATTCGCAATATACATATAGAGAATTTTTATATGTATGGGGCATTCAACCTCAACTCGAGCAGCTTTTGGCCCTGAAGCTCGAGGATTTTATCCATTAGTTTTCGCATTACTCACTGTCGTGTGAGTATAGAGCGTATTAATTTTTTTTTTTTAAATCTTTTACATTTTCCTTTCGAAACTTACAAAATTTTCATAACTACCTCAATAAGGCGATTAATTTAATTTGATAATATTCACCGCCATGATTTATAATTTATGATTCACGAACTATTCAAAATTAATTGTATATAAAAAATTTTGAATATTCGTCACTCTGTGGGCCCAAATGGTAAAGAATGTTTAAAAAAAAATTTAGTATCATCCACTAATTGTGGTAATTAATATAAAAAATAATGGACGATATCCGAGAGTGCTGGTCGATTTGAGATGAAATAAGCCAAATGCTTGTATATCGACTCGCACATCGGTTTTTACTGTGTATACCAGTATATCCGTGGGTGAATGTTTGTGTGTGTGTGTGTGTGTGTGTTATTTGCACTTCTGTCCTATCTATCAAAATGTATACAGCGAGGGAAGATTCCTTGCTCATAACACCCCCGGATTCTCCATCTGTTTGCGCCCTTTAAGATGAGAGAACGAGAGAAAGAGAGAGAGAGAGAGAGGGGGAGGATCCGTCGAGAGAAATCGAGGCCGAGTGCATGTCTTATTCATCGTGAACTCGTCGAGAAAAGCAAAACTACTCTCGTCGTCGTCGTCGTCGTCGTCGTCGTCGTCGTCGTCGTCGTCGTCGTCGTCGTCGTCGTCGACGTCGTCTTCGTCGTCGACGTCGTCTTCGTCGTTGTCCCCATCGACTCCCTTACGTACAAATGTCACAGAGAGAGTGTTGCTCGTGTATTATGGTACAACTTTAAATGTCTCCTATATATATATATATTTGTATATTTGTATATGTATATATACAGTGAATATTTCATTAGTCTAAAGCGATTAGGACGTATGTGCTGTGTACAAGCATATAATATACGCCCTTATGGTTTCAAGCAAGCGGTGTGTGTGTGTTTTTGGGCTATACACGTGTGTCAACTAGACTCTCGGTTCCGCGCTCCTAGTCACGTCGACGACATATTCGACATAATATAAGCTTTTTGTTTCATTATTATTTTTTTCATTTTCATTCAAATTCACATAAACCATGCACATAGTCTTTGAAACAAGAGTTGTCTCTTGTTGATACAAATTCTTTAGAATAAAAGAAAAAAAGAAAATTAGAGAAATAAAAAGATCGTTAAAAATAAACGAAAATAAATGTGAGAAAAATACATTTAAATCAGACATTTTGTTGTATGAAATATAAAATAACAAAAAAATACGTGCATTATAATTTTTTTCTATGAGGTTCGGTCTGTAATGATTGAAATAAATGAGGGAATATATGACAGGTGAGCGATGTCTCTAAGCCGAGGGAAAAGACTACGACTAAAAATAATTCTGTATTCGTTTTTTTTTTCTACCGGGACAAAATATACGATGAAACGTCGCTAGAGCGAGTATGCCTTTGTGGTCAAGCACAATCTCCAAAGTTTATATTATGGATACAAGCTCCCCTCTCCGTGAAATAATAATAATAATAATAATAATAATAATCATTCTTATTATTAAAATTACAAAAAAAGGGTGTACGAAGGGAAAAAAAACTACGCATGCATAAAAGACACGCATACACACACACACACATACACACGTCATGAAGAAATAAAAAAAAGGGGCTAAAAAAGAGCTCGCAAGCTCGGGGTATGAGGACCATCAGCAGCAATGGGCTCAGGCTGCCGCGATGAATCGAGTTTCAAAAGGCCTTCCAGGTCATGCTCACGGCGTGAAAAGAGCGCTCTCCCCGTGAACTTGGCGCATTCTATGCGTATGTACGTGTTGCGTCCATTCGTGCGCGCCCGCGCGCGTGTATGTGTGTGTGTGCGTGCGTGCGTGTGTGAGGGAAAAGGTGTAAGCGATGCTGCACCGCCGCGAGTTTGCACATCACTTTCATTTCGTCTTGGTCGTCTCTTGTTCTTCTTCTTGCTTCCTTTCTCCCTCTTTGTATATATATATATATATATATATATATATATATATATATATATATATATATATATATATATATATATATATATATATATATATATATATATATATATATATGGCCAAGGTAGCGCATGGCACGTCTCAACTTATTACAAACCCACCAGAGATATATCTTTGTGAGGTATTGTACTTTACCAGAAATGAGTTTCCGTATGCATGTGGTCGTCCAGGTGTGGCGCGATGTCGCTCGCCCATCTCCCCAGCCCCTATTATATGCCACCCTCTTTGTACAGAGACCCACTCATCCTTTATTCTCTTGTGCTCTCGCTCTCCACGAGCTTCTCCTACCCGACATCACGACACTCTGAGCTCAGAGACTTTTCGTATACGTGTATATAAATTCATACATATATATATATATATATATATATATATTTCTATTCCCTCATGGAGCTTTTCTCGCATTCTGATTTTTCCGCATTGTAAACTCGAAGAGATTTATATATATATTTTTGGAGATTACAAACACGCCATGTGCTTCTTTCGTTTATTTTGTACAATGCTGAGGACTGTTTTTCAACGCGCGTGTTATATATATAATAGAATATACACATGAATTTTTTCGCGCATGTTAAATTTCGGAGGATGACGAATTTTTTTTTATTTTTTTTATTTTTAGGAAAAAGATTACGGAAAAATAAGGCTGGCTTTGTTTCAGTGATAAATATTTCGCGATTTTACATGAAATTATTTTCTCTGGGTATATTCTATAATGGCTCATAATGTTGTGCTTGAGCTTTATTGGAGATTGTCGATTTATTTTTGTTCAATAAAGGTGAAGATTTTTACGATCGTTAATTATTATTATCGCGCTCTGGGAATTCTAATTAGGAGATTATACGATTCTTCGTTTTACGTTCTTCAGAGGGTAATTTCGTTGCTTTTGGGTTGTAGACCATTTCGCGCTTTATCTCTTTTTCTCTCTCTCTCTCCTCTCTCTCTCTCTCTCTCTCTCTCTGCTTCTCTCTCTCTCTGCTTCTCTCCCTTTCTTTGGTCTCGGGGCAGTTCGCTCTGTGCTGCTCTGCTTATTGGCTGAGAGTCATTTGTCTCATGGACTTGTACATGGAATTACATCGTTATGCAAATCGAATGATATCCCTCCGTGCTTTTCTCTATATTCCACGTTGACAGTGTGCGACGAACTCTCCTAGCTGTTACCCCCCGTCCCTCAATCCCTCCACCCCTATCCCGTCGTCCCGCCAGGGTTCTCGTCGAGTCAAACCAATGCAGATGCACACCACGAGAAAGCCAGAGTTTAATTGAGATCCTGACTTCTCTACTGCCTTGATAATATATACAAACCGGAAACTGAGGACTGTATACTCGAGAAATCGCACGAGTATTCCTCACTGTTTTTTACGGAAACTTTTGATGCTTGTGTAGAATTTAGTTGGTGTCGATGCACTGCCTGCGTCTCTTGACAAATAAATACACAGAGAAAAAAAGTCTGTTAAAAAATTAATTATATAATGATAAAGTTTACTCGTTATTTTTGGTCCAATAGATAGCAGTAGATTGCCTGGAGAATTTCATAATATGGATTATACTTTCTTATTTGAAAAATCGAAGAATTTTCCATTTACGATATCCCACACGCAAATAGGAATAAAATATATTTTGTTGTCGATAAAACGGTTGAATTAGAAAAATAATAATTTCACAAACGATGACATGAAATAATATTGTTCGATATATTCAAATCACTTTTTTTGGTCCAATAGATAGCAGTAGATTGCCTGGAGAATTTCATAATATGAATTATACTTTCTTATTTGAAAAATCGAAGAATTTTCCATTTACGATATCCCACACGCAAATAGGAATAAAATATATTTTGTTGTCGATAAAACGGTTGAATTAGAAAAATAATAATTTCACGAACGATGACATGAAATAATATTGTTCGATATATTAAAATCACTCACACACATATTTGGACCAATACCAAATGGCAATTAAGGGATGAAAAATTAATTGTATTCAATATTCGTTTGTAACGATTAAGAATTTTACATCGAATCGGTACATAAATCTCGATTGACACACACACACACACACATATACACAAATTAATAAACAATATGAGAATCAGCGAATGTCGGTCAAAGGTTCGTTCGCGTAATTGCATGAGTGAGGTCTGGCAATGTTTAACGGGTCAAGGATCTGTCAAACACGATGAAAATAAAAAAATAAAAAAACTCATTTAACTCGCACGTGACGAAAAAATAAAAAAAAAAAAAAAAACTAAACAAAACGAATTCTGATATTTGCTCGTTAATTAGTGATGGAGGATTGAATCGATAAATAATAATTAATTGAGGTTTGAGTCATCAAAATTTCATTTCCAAATGGGAGGTGCGGGGAGTGTAGAGCCAGAAAGAGAGAGGGAGGAAGAGTTAGAGCGTTTGAGAGTAAAAAAATGGGGGTGCGGTAAGCGAAAACCTAAATCGAATTTATCGTTTGCCCGCCCACGCTCGAGCCTGGACTACTGGCGCGGCGTTATATCGCCCTGTGGCCGCCACCACTGCCGCTGCCTGGTCGCCTCTGCAGGTGAGAGTGATTTGCAGGTCTGCGAGTTACGTGATAAATGGCCATGCGCGAGGGGGCTTGTACGTATTAATACGGCCACACACCCGGTTTTCAACCGATTTATTTATATATAATACATACAATATATGTATATTATATCTCTATATACATAGAAAATTCCAGTCGTGTCATACGTGTACGTTGGGGTGAAAGTGAACATTTGCTTTTTTTTTGGCTTCATATATGTATATTCTATAATACGATTGTCTCCGTATACATACATAGCGTTTACATACACATATACAGGTACATGTATATATATATACATATTTTTCTCAGCCAACTGGAATGTGGCAGAGCGAAACATGGATGGGATTTGTTTCACACAGGATTTCGAATACGGACGAAATTTTTTCTCGTTGATATTTATTTTATTCTACCAAATATTCGACCTCGATAGCAGCTGTTATCAGATTTTTTTCAAAATCAGCTTTTACAATCCAATCGAGCGTCATACACTATCCGTGTTAATAGCAATTCGTATATCTCTGCGCAATATCCCCAAATATCCTGATGGGTATATGCGTGTCCATGAAAAATCCCGAAATCACGAGTAAATCTCTCTTTCTCTCTTTCTCTCGGTGCACCGTGACATTTAATCTCCTGCATTCACTGCATATTCCTTTCCATCTCAATTTTGTCATTTCAATGGCTGACCGATACGTTGAGTACTCGAAAGAGAAAACAAAAATATCATTCAGGCATATTTTCGTTGAATGGGGAGCTATATTTATAAAATATCATCTGCGTTCGTATATGCGCGTTTTTGGTTTCAATATAAAGCAAATGAAAAATATTTCAAGAGTGATTGGAAAACTTTTCATGCGATCAAACCTATATACATATATATATTTGCGCACTAAAAAATTTCTCCTTAGAATTCAATTATTGTTGAAGATTTTTTTTTCTTTTCTTTTTCACAAAGGTGTACACAAAATTAAGCAATAAATAATATTATTCGAAATTAAAATGATGAAGAGGTAGAGATAGATGAAAAAATCTTTCAACTCGATTTTATGAATCACGAGGGTATTTATCGAGGAGTAGACTGTGAGAGAATGTTTAATTGGAACAGCATGAACGATCTAATTTGTTTCAAAGAGAGTAATCGATATATATATATATTTTATAAGCGTATGCAAGTTTATATTTACGGGAAAAGCCCCAGTTTATTTTTATATTATATAATGTATACACGAATCTCACAGAGTCTATTAATAATTCATGACAATGATATGTGAATGTAACTAATACACGCACACAAACATTATGTATCATTGGCCGCTGTTCCTCCCCACTTTTCCTCCCTCTGGCGGTGAAGACCTGGAACGTTGCCCGACTCTATGTGGGTTAAGAGTAGAGCGAGAGAGAGAGAGAGAGATTGACCGCTTGCAGCAATACAACGTAAACGATGGTGGCTACATGGGGGAGGTTTGTATGAGGGAAGATACACGTCATGATGCAACAGCGCCAAATCGCGTAGTCACGGGTGCGGTACCCGTTTTCGTGCCTGGTGGTGAACACATATCCGTTTGCGTGTTCTCTTCCTCCCTCTCTTTCTCCATCGCTTTCTCTGTCTCCACTCTGTGTATATTCCGGATCGATCGTTTATGTGCTTCTCTTCTGCTCCTCCTCTATAACTAGTCGAGATATATGTTTACCATTTGACGTTTCCTCTAGTTTTGTACCATATACATAATTTGCGTAGTGTATCTGCTTCATAAACCAGCTAGTATCAGCCATGTGTGTATATTATAATGGCAGATATGAAGGCATAGACCGTGAACGAACATGAGACATTGGTAAAGATCAATCTGAAAGAAAAACCGTAATAATTCAATTTGCACTTGAGCCTCCATTTTGTGAAGAATGTTCACCGAATGGAGGCTTCACGACAGCGAATCGTTGCGCTACGCCAAACCCCCACCACAGTCCTCGCCGTCCCCCACTCTCGCGAAAGAGAATTCGTAGAATTGAAGTACATAAAATCGATGTACTTGGCCAAAAGGCATAAAATCCCGAAAAAAAGAAAGAGAGAACTAAAGAAAGAAAATGAAAATGAAGAACAAGGTCGAGCTTCTATATAGTTTATGTGGCTTTTAAACAAAATTCTTTTCAGCTAAAAATTTATTTCATTTAAACTAAAATCTATTCGAGCAATCTTCTCTTCTTTTTGTAAAAAAAAAAAAAAAAACAGTCAGGGATGAACTCGAATGTAATTGTCGCACAAAAAATAGAGCATCGTAAAATCAGTAGTCGAGAGAGAGAGAGAGAGGGGGGGGGGGGCGAAAAGAATTTCTTCTCGATGAATTGGAGTTCTTGGGAGGGAATAAACTTTTGCCTGGAGTTTTGTCGAACGAGGATTAACGATCTGTAACTTTGGGTTATATATACAGTTTACGTAGGTACGTATATTGTTACTGTATAGAGGTTACGTAATTGAGAAGCATTGAGCGAGAAAGGAACGCTGGCTCGTGTCTCGCGTCACGTGAAAGAAAAATCGTCGCTGCTTTACGAGCGAGACGAGGATCAGCCAAAGGGAGAAACCGAGAGTGTGAGAGAGAGAGAGAGAGATGAGAGCCAAAAGCGACGATTTCACAAGTTCGTCGAGTGTGTGCCCCAATATATATATATATATATATATATATATATATATATATTACGTGTGTTAATAGCTGGGTATAACTTTGCTAAGGAAGGAACAATCGTCGGTGATGAAAATCACTCCGGGGTGCCTTTGGGGAAGGGAACAATGGCCCAAGCACGCTCGAGTCTGCACGTTTTGTGACGGAAACTTGCTTTTGCGTCTAGAGAGAGAAAGAGAAAGAGAGAGAAAGAGAGAGAGAGCAGACGATCTCAGCGGCCGCTACAGAACCAGCGATATATCCAGGGCACATGCCAAGCGCCATTTTATCCCTCCTGCCACCCCCTTGCCAATTCTACTCGTACGAATGCTCGCACGAGTCTGCCCGGTTACCCCGTGAAATTGCACCGAAAAATGGAAAGCAGCAACCCCACAAGCCCGATTATGGAGATTTCCACAGGCCCCCTCCCCCCTTCCGTTTCGGCTTCGACCCCCTTCCCCATTACTGTATGGATACACGTGGCTCACCCTATATTATCTATTCATATACATACATGTACATATATATATATATATATATATATATTTATTTATTCTCGTAGCTCATAGTCAAAATATATGCGGCGCCATTGCCGTCGACTGCTCTTTGGCACGAGCGGAAATTCCAAAATGTCAGGACTTTTTTCTCAATATATACATGATGAGCCGTGAAACATTCAAATGATCCGCGTATATTGTTTGATTGTTTTATTTATTTATTTTATCCGCTAATTTTTTTTGTTGATTCGACATGATCGTCGCGATTGTTGGTATCGCGAAGCTTTTTTCCCATATCACGGAGAGAAAGGATCCGGTAACAATTATCTGACATTATAGTAAAAAATTGACTGGATGGACTTTGGAGAGCCACCGTCGGTTTATCGCCAGTAATTTGATAGATTTTTACCATACATTATAGCAAAACTTACCAGCTTTGGCGTTTTACTATATTGCATGGTAATATATTTATCATGTTGTGTAATGATGGTGATTCTCGTTTATCATAATGCTCAGGCAATTTTTACCAGTCCCTTTTCTCTCCGAGTAATTTTCCCTCCGAGTGATCTGGAAAAACTGGCACGAGAATAGTCACATGTAAAATGGGGTGGGAAATTTTCATCAGGAGCGGTGCAAAATAATTGGGGCCAAAGCCCAGCGGTGCATCAATGAAAAGAGTGAAGAAAAAAGCACGAAATAACCAGTAAAATTTCGACAGGGCAAAGAAAACGCTGAAAATGCATATGACGGAGAGAAAGGATCCGGTAACAATTATCTGACATTATAGTAAAAAATTGACTGGATGGACTTTGGAGAGCCACCGTTGGTTTATCGCCAGTAATTTGATAGATTTTTACCATGCAAAATAGTAAAACGCCAAGCTGGTAAGTTTTGCTATAATATATGGTAAAAATTTATCAAATTACTGGGGATAAACCGACGGTGGCTCTCCAAAGTCCATCCAGTCAATTTTTTACTATAATGTCAGATAATTGTTACCGGATCCTTTCTCTCCGTGATATGAATTTTCAGCGTTTTTTGTGCCCTGTCGAATTTTTACTGGTTATTTCGTGCTTTTATATTTTATTTTAATATATTTATCATGTTGTGTATTGATGGTGACTCTCGTTTATCATAATGCCCAGGCAATTTTTACCAGTCCCTTTTCTCTCCGAGTAATTTTCCCTCCGAGTGATCTGGAAAAACTGGCACGAGAATAGTCACATGTAAAATGGGGTGGGAAATTTTCATCAGGAGCGGTGCAAAATAATTGGGGCCAAAGCCCAGCGGTGCATCAATGAAAAGAGTGAAGAAAAAAGCACGAAATAACCAGTAAAATTTCGACAGGGCACAGAAAACCCTCGGGAGATACTCGTTCAAAGGGGTAAGTGAAGCTTGAATCGCGTTACTATTGTAAATTACTACATTGTACGACATGCAAGGAGAGAGTGGCAGTCGAGTTGTTATGAATGAGGAATTTTTACTAGGTTTCCGTAGCTAAACATGGAGGCATGAACTGGGCAAAGGATGCGCGGAAGCGTCAAATTCGCGTAGTCCTCATGGCGACCCAAAATTTCATAGTGAACGATCCAGAATAGCATTTGCGGTTGTAAATACAAAGAGATAGAGAGAGAGGGAGAGACCGAACTCTACACATTTGTGTGTACATATATATATATATATATATATATATATATACGCAACTGTCATTCTTCCTGCACAGTGTCAAGCAAGCTCGCGTGGGTGCAACGAAAAAGAAACGTGAAGTGACCGCGACCGCTGCGTCAGAGATTAATAGGGATCTAGAGGACTAGAGAGAACAAAAAGCAAAAACAAAAAGTCTCGTCCGAACACAACCGAGAGAGAGACAGTGAGAGAACGAGGGGCGGGAGGGAGGGACGGAGGAGGAGGGGGGGGAGAGAATGGACGTATTTTTTTTCAGCGTTAATTAAAACTTTAATGCAACCTCGCGGCAAGTGTATATAGCATTACTACGGCTTTTCTCTTGAAGTAAAATTCACTTTTCTACGCTCCCTCGTTATTAAAAGTTACACGAGAGTGTTCGTACATGCGAAATTATCATAAAAATTATGGTTGAATTAATCCTCTCTGTTATTACGTCGTCCCAAGAACAAAAATTCGTGTGTCAACTGAAAAAAAAAAAAAAAAACAATTTCATCCAAAAAAGTTGATTTGTGTCTTGCCAAAAAAAAAAAAAAGAAAAAAAAAAAAAAAAAAAAAAAATGATATTCCATATCGAATGGATGGCAATTGAAGGAAAAATAAAAATAAGAGCCAAATGGCGTTATTTGGCGTTGGTGTCCTTTTGCTCTCGTGCCCTCATCGAGCTTCCCTGGCGCTGTCATATTGTACAGTGGCAATTAAGTCCGAGCGTGCCCATAGGAACGCGCGGAGCAGATCCGTGAGTTTCAAGCATCAAACAGAAATTGAATGGTCTTGAAGGGCCACACGAGGGGAATAGCGTCACATATACATATATATATATATATATATATATATATATATATACATATAAATATACAAATGATTCGTGCGCGGTGCAGGACCAACGAATTTGGAACAAAGAGAGAAACGGTGAACGCCCATGAACAATGTATTTGTCGTATAACGACGACACAGAGATTCTGCCTGTACAGCGACAGAACAAGAGAGGTAGACGCCAGAATGGTGATGGAAACAGCACCAACAACAAGCACGAGATACACATAGATTGGTACACGTATGCACTATAGTGGAATACAAGACCAGAGGGAGAGACCCTGTACAATTTGTTGAGTTGGACCCGTGGATGGAGGAGCTTTGCAGAGCACAGTAGAGAGAACGCACGCTTCGTCCGGCACGTTTGCGAGAGAGGACCAAAATGTGCGAGCGAGTATAGTAACAGCAGCAGAAGCAGCAGCAGCAGTAGCAGCAGCAGTAGCAGCAGCAGCAGCAGCAGCAACGTCAAGAGCGGGGCACACGACCCCATCACCCTCTCTCTCTCCAATCCTTCCAGCTTCATCCCTTTCTCTCACTCTATGTTGTATACGGCAATGCCAGGGCACACCATAGTAACAACCCCTTTCACCCCGCACACGCACATACACTTATATATATATATATATATATATATATATATAAGCGGTGAATATCTACACATATATATATATATATATATATATATATATGTAGATATTCACCGCGTCCAACGGTCCGTGTATTAATTGTCTTGTTACGGCACGCGCTCTCCTCGTATCTAATTTATGCTCACCGTTCGACTGTCACACGTGCTCACACGGCCTAATCTCCATTTGTGATGCGAAAACCGTCTCTCTGCTCTGTGAATTCTCGTCCAAAGGGGGCTCCTCGTCTCACTCCAAGCTGTGCGAGGAGCTTTCATATTTGTGGCTATTTCTAGCATGCTACGAACACAGATGGAGAGAATTTCCGGACCGATGGACTTTGACGAAAAACATTTTTTTTTTATTATTTTGTTTATTTCCAATTATATGAGTCCAATGAGGGCGCCATTGCTAAATTAAGCTGTGCGAGACTGGAGCTTTCATATTTGTGGCTATTTCTAGTATATTCAATGGGCACAGATGGAGAGAATTTCTGGACTTTGGTGAAAAACGTTTTTTTTTTTTAAGTTATTTATTTTCAATTATATGAGTTCAATGAGGGCGCCATTGCAAAACTAAGCTGTGCGAGACTGGAGCTTTCATATTTGTGGCTATTTCTAGTATATGCTATGGACACAGATGGAAAGAATTTCTGGATAGATAAACTTTGGTGAAAAAAGTTATATTTATTTTCAATTATATGGATCGAATGAAGGCATCATTGCAGGACTAATTGTAAAAGCAGTTGTGGGCTTCTATATTTGTTGCTATTTGCAGTTTGCTATAGGCACATATGTGGAAGGTTTCTCAGGATTGATGAAAGACGTTTTTTTCCCCTCAAATTATATGAATCCAATCATAGGGTTGTTGCAAAGGGTCATGGGAACTAGTAATATGGTTGATGGCTGATTGTGATTCCTGAAATCTTTATTAATGTTGATTTCATACGACTGTTTTTATATTTTATTAATCAGAGTCATGTAATTTCTGATATTTTTGGTTTACTCGCTACAGCGATGTGTTTGCCTCTAAATCAGAGCATCGGCATGGCCACCGTTTGAGTCGTCCTCTCGTATATTCTCTGAGAAAATAAACATATGTATATGGGTCTCTGACTTATTAGCTCAATCTATATATATATATATATATATGCAAGTCCATTAATATTACGGCAGATAGATCAATGTTTACATTCTCGATGATAGCCGAGCGCGGTACTAAAGTTGGTTCGCTCCGTGAAGTGAACCAAAAATCGGTTGTATCGATACAGAATTTTCGCAGTAATTTCCCATTGCCCAGGCAGGCCCTGCAGTAAGCGTTATGCAAATAAATAAATTAATGAATAAGCAAGTACACTGATGAGAAAAAAAGTTTTTCTTCATTTATCGCCATTTGAATTTTGGAAATAAAACCGTGAAGTGAACCAAAAATCGGTTGTATCGACACAGAATTTTCGCAGTAATTTCCCATTGCCCAGGCAGGCCCTGCAGTAAGCGTTATGCAAATATATAAATAAATGAATAAGCAAGTACACTGATGAGATAAAAGTTTTTCTTGATTTATCGCCATTTGAATTTTGGACGGCAAGCGAACATTTATCAGAGAGCTTAGACCAGAGTAAACGACGAGAAAGCCCTCTCTCACGTTCGCCCTTCTCATACTCTGACGTTGGCTCTCTCGAATGCCCATGCGGTTAGGGATATCCTGGGCTGATGCCACTAGAACAAGAGCTCAAGTGTGGCTTCTCCCTCCCTCTCTCTGCCTCTGTAGTACCAGCTTTGGAGGCAAGCTAACGCCTCAATTAACAAGCGAGCTTATACCTCACCTGACTGATACCTGGCACTCTCAGTATAGCTCAACTCTGTTCTCTCTCTCTCTCTCTCTCTCTCCCTCTCTATTTTCCCCTCCCTCGTCTATATAAATTTCCTCGCTCACTCAACTCTCTTGTTCCAGTGCAGCTTTTCTTCCATTTTCCCTCGGTCGTTTACACATTATTAACGTGACAATTATAAAATTAAATTCACACCAAGTTGACTGCCGAATTAACTTTATTCTCAGCTCGAATAATTTATCAATCGTTTTGACGAAATCGTTCAATTGAGGAAACATTTCTTCTGTCAATGGCAACATTATCAATGGAGGAAAAACTACATTTTGTTGATGCATTAAAATTTACATTTTATAATATGAAGAAAACTACTATAGGATTATTGTTGGAAAATGTATATTTTCTTTTCTTCCCATTTGTACTCGTGCGTTTGGCATCGGAAAATAAGATCCACTCGTGGATGCATGCTGCATTTTTTCTCTGAATTTATTCCTGTCGTGATGCTGTGGTTTATCTACATATACATATATATATCTGTATGTATTGGTGGACGTGGAGAGTGCAAGCGAGGCACTATTATCGTGCTTCGTGGATGTTTTTCGTGAAACTGTCGAGACCGTGGTTTCATCGCTGGGGTCTCTCATTCTGAGCTGGCGGTGAAGGCTCTCTCGCTCGTGACCCGAAACCTGAAAGACCATCGCACGAGCCGAGAGAAAAAGAGAGAGAAAGAGAGTCTGCTTCTCTCATCGCGTCTCTCATGTCGCCGTTACTCTGCCACAAGCTTTTGCCCTTTTTCGTTGCTATGAGCATGGCAAGCAAATAAAGCCACAATGTGCTGGGATACCTGCGAAGAGGAGCGCTAGAGAGAGGTTGGCCTTTGAGCCCAAATGAAAAAGCTGGAGGACAAAGACGAAAAAAAAGAAAAAGAAAAAGAAAAAGTTACAGAAATATAACACCAGCATCCTTTTAGCGTTGCATGTATAGATGAGAGACAGCGGTACGTTTTTTTATCATATTAATTTCCATTTTATGAGTGAGGTGCATTGAACTTTGCTCAAGTGTCAGATAATAGGATATTGGGCTAATTTATCATAGCCGTAAATAGCAACTGTAATATACGCAAATATATAGACATATTTATTTATTTATTTGATTATTTAATTATTTATTCATTTATTTATTTACGTTGATATAGATATTTTCCAGTGTATAGTTTCCTACTCGCTCATACACTTCTGTAGATATCAATATCCTATGTAATAAATATTCTAAGTATATGTCGAATTTTATGGCTAATCGTAAGATCCGGAAATATCCGGTCATATAACGATAGGGGAGTAAAATTTAACGAGCTCTCCGAGCCTCGTTTCGATGCACATTCACCCATCAAGAGCCTCCACGATATCATTTCAACGCGAGCTTGTGCTTTGTCTCTTTCAATGCGTCTGTGGGGGAGGTTTATGTTATCTGAACACGCGCATATAACCCCATATAATGGATCATGAAATTTTTCCAGGCTATGCAATAATTCCCAGCATGGGTAAAATAATATCGTTTAATCGTGATAATTATACAAATTACGGTTTTGAATTATTACGATTAATTCACAAGCTCATCGAGTGTTCTCTCGCCGCACTCTCATAAACATTTTTTTCCCTCTCTCATGCCAAACATTTTCATCGTGGAGAATCATTTTTTTTTTTCCACTTTTTAAGCTGTAAAGAGAATTTCACACACGAAATTTGATGGAAAAATTGCTGGAAAATTCGAGCTCTCGCGTTCACGTTAGCGCGCGGTTTTAATATTCATCATACCCGACAGTTTTACCCGCACGTAAATTTAAAATCACCATTTTTTTTTTCTTTTTTTTTTTTTCTCGTAGATTGAAGAATTTTGCGTCAAATTGATAGTTAAATTTCGGTCCTTCGTAATATGAACAATCCAGCATCAAGGGCAGCAAAACGCTCATAGCGCGAGAGACAGCCAGTTGTTCGACATACTAAATTTTCAATTATCCAAATAAACCATTTTTACAAAATTTCCTTCAACGAAAATACTTTTCTGTTTAAATAAATAAATCTCATGTCGCAATAGCTCGAGCAGTGCATATCAAACTAGAGTATGACTGTGACTCCGCTGTAAAGAAATACAAACAATTTCGGACTGAATTGCAATGACGCGAGTTTAAAAAAAAAACATATTTATTTCGACCAAAGGACCAAAATAAAATATACGTGTATGCGCATATTGCTATTTGATTGAGCCATGCATGCTTCATACGTTTAGCTTTTCCGAAATTCATTACTTCCAAGTTGAATAAATATTAACAGAGATCCGTGAAAAAATATACGAATATACGAGAATTTTTGACCTGGTGGTACGCATATAAATAATAATAATGATAAAAAATTGCTGGTAGTGGTTAGTGAGAAATCTCCAGTAAAAAGGAAGCGGGAGAGAGAGAGAGAGAGAGAGAAAAGCACAGATTGTCCATCGGGGAAAGTGTGCGTATATGTATAGTAATATTCGAAAGAGAATATCGACAACTGCACGCGCACACATGGGACGAGTGTGCACCAGCACAAGTTCACAGCTACAGAGATATCGGGCATACCATTAACTATTTTTGTTCCCTACACGCTCCAAACTGGGTTAATGGTCAGCATTAGAGAAAATTATCATAGCGCTAATTACACTCACGTTGGCAATATTCCAATGCGCCGGCGCCGTCCACTCTTTCTACTCTCCTTCCCTCTATCGTCGTGCAATTGTCGTTGCAAATGAAATCTCGATTGGCGGAAGTCATTCAACGTATATATGAACTTTCCGCTATGTGTATTATTACACATTGTTTTACCTTTTATTCTCTCTGTCTCACTTTTTTTTCTGCCTGTCTTTCTCTTTTCGTTTTTTTCTCTCTCCCTCTTTCTTTCGATTGCGCAATTCCGTAAATTACCTCACAACAGTATAAAATGTGTATGTGAGCAATATCGAGGCACTTTGGAAAAGTTCACTGAAAAACAAAATTGGTACTCGAGCCACAAGAGGAATTTAAAAAAAAAAAAAAATCTCCTCATACACATGAAACGTGAAAAATTTATCAATTTTTTGTCCCCCATTTTTACAAGTTTAAATATAATGTGTATAACCTATGCAACCTATGAACTTTCCGCTATGTGTATTATTACACATTGTTTTACCTTTTATTCTCTCTGTCTCACTTTTTTTTTCTGCCTGTCTTTCTCTTTTCGTTCTTTCTCTCTCTCTCTCTTTTTCTCTCCCTCTTTCTTTCGATTGCGCAATTCCGTAAATTACCTCACAACAGTATAAAATGTGTAAGTGAGCAATATCGAGGCACTTTGGAAAGGTTCACTGAAAAACAAAATTGGTACTCGAGCCACAAGAGGAATTTAAAAAAAAAAAAAAATCTCATACACATGAAACGTGAAAAATTTATCAATTTTTTGCCCCCCCCCCCCCCATTTTTATAAGTTTAAATATAATAATATGTATCACCTATGCAACTTATTTGGGCATTACTTTTTCCACAGTTTTAAAACCGATGATAATAAAACTGACAATTGCAAAATTTGTTTAAACAAATTCTCTAAGCGGAGACACTGATTTTCTGTATAAAAAATCAATGTCAATATTGCCCCCAATAAATTTAAACCATAGAGAATTCTTTGTGGGTTGTCGAAGAATTGACAATTTTTCCTATTGCCCAATGTTCAATTTATTCCATCTTGATGGTACATTTTCATCATTACTAAAAACATGTTGTGAACAAATAAATATCTTCTGTAAATGGAATGATCCATTTGGTTCACATCAAAAGGTCTAATACGGCTTATTGAATTTCTACAAGATCCTGCTGATGGACACGGTGTCCGGAACTTCGAGGAGTCTCCGTCACCAAGCAAAGCGCAACCTGCACTTCAGCCGTGGCTTCGAGAGTGCATCGTAGGATGTTAGTTTATATACATATGTACATATATATATATGTATGTATATATATATATATATATATGTATATATGTGTGTATGTAACATAAGGGGTCAAGGGTCATCTTATAGGGGACGAAAGCAGAGATTGCCATCGGACTGCTTGACGATGAGGAGAATATCATCCCTCTCTGGCTCATATATATAGAGACATGAGATATATATATATATATATATATATATATATATATATATATATATATATATATATATATATGTGGGTACATATAGCAGCAGAGATACGTATATGGCCTTACTCATGTATACATACCCGGTACCAGTTAAACATGGCACAGAAGCATCCAAGAGGACTTGTCATCTTCGTCCGGGCTTCCTTGGGGGCGTTATATATACCATAGCTAGTTCAACTTCTCTCTCTCTCTCTGGTCGTCTCATTCCGTGTGCCAGCTCAGCTGCGTTTTGGTCTCGTTGTCGAGCCATTGCTTGAGAGACCCGACAATCGACGTGTATATAGAAGTCTTAATATATATATATATATATATATATATATCTATATATATATATATATCTATATATAACCAGCATGAATGCCGTAGTATTGGGAGTCGTTTGCACTAGTCTAGGTCTGAAATCTCGTGACCACTGTTCTCGCTCTGTGATTTTGTTACCAACGACATCGCCAAGTTCCTTGTCCAATGACCCTTTTGCCACACCAGTTTACTACGATGCCAACTTTGCACGCCTAGATCCAATTCATTCTCTCTCTCTCTCTCTATTTTTACTTTTCTTCGTCGCATCTGCACAAAGAGGACAAAAAAAGCTTTCAACATCATCAAGTTCACCACACAGGGGAGTCTTTCAGACTCTCATACTTGTACCACAGAACTCGTATATTCCATATACGTACATTGACAGTTTTGTCTATTGTCTGGTAAACTCATGAAGCTCACAACGGCCAACTTACTCCGGAACAATATGTGAAGACTTTTCCTTCCAATCTCTTCCATATGTGGCAAATGCAGCAACGATGAATGCACCGGTTGCAGGCCATTGTGTACAGAGTTGTTGTTGATTTTTTTTTTTTTTGTCTTTTTTTATTTTCGGTCAACCGACACAAACTGCAAAAAACCGCTGAGAGTAAAAATGGCATCGACACAAATTAATTTGTGTCAGATTTGAGTGAACGTCATTGGGATGAAATACATTTTTTTCTTGTAGAAATTTCGTTAAATTTCACGATGGATGTCGTTAAATACCCTCAAATGAGAATATAGACTATAAAACATGGAAAATATATGCACAATCGTTAATTCAGATTTTCCGCAAAAAGATACAGAGATTTTTAGAACTATTATTATTATTATTTATTATTCATGTGACACAATCGTTTAAAAAAAAAAAATTTACTGTATTTTGTTGTATGCACGACAATCTACATGGCATTTTGCATATTGTCTGAATTTTTTTGCATACTCCTATATACCATAAAAAAATAAATTATGATGAAATAGAATTAATTTTAAAGCGCAGAAATGAGTATAATTTTAAGGGGGCTGAGCAAACATTAAAATTTATTCGCTTTTAGCCATGCAAAACAATTATTTAGGTACAAACTGTCGTTAGATGTGTTAAGTGCAGAGTTTTTTTTTTACTTTGTACACGTCATTAGTAGTATTTGGAAATAGACATTAGAGCAAAATATTTATGTGTGTGTGGCTGTGTGTGTTCGTGTGTGCTCAAACACTTTGAAAATTCCTTCGTCGAAATTCGTAACAAAACCATGCCGAGAGAGGGTTCTCTCTGAAACGCTCATTTAAATGGCTAAATGTAAATGTGCGATAGGTCGCCTCATCTTGATGGGCAAACGTATTTTCCTCCCAGTTGAAAACAGCTCACACAGACTCGCTAAAGTCTGTACATTACGTATATATACATATATATATATATATATATATATGTATATATATATATGTGTATATATATATATATATATATATGTATATATATATGTGGGCGTTCGTTGTCTACTCATCCTATACAGTGCAAAGCGCTTTTGCCCGGGAGCGAGAGATGCGCTTACAGGCTCATTTGCTTCCCGGTGATGTCTCGATGCGGCAAGTCTCTCTCTCTCTCTCTTTCTTTCTGTTTCTCCCTCTTTCCCTCTCATTTCAGCAGTGGAAATTCTCACCCTCTCTCACAGCTTGGTATAAACCTGCCAGCCCTTCTCTGTTGTACTTATTCGTTTGCTGTATTATAACGGGTGAGTTTTCAATTACGCGCTACCTTTGAAGCACATTTTACACATTAGCAGAGAACGGGGAAAAGAAAAAGATAGAAAATTGATGGATTGATTAAAATTCACTTTCCAATTGATCACTTTCTCGAAATTTAATTTCTTGCTGATATATATATAGTGAGTAATACATAATGTAAATGTAAAATGTGATCACTGTGTATTAAGAGATGTATACATATAACGTGTGTGTGTGTGTGTGGATAAAACCATTTGTGCCGTTAACAAAGCTGACACAGTGGAGCAAAATGCCCATTGGCCAAAATTCTCTCGCATCCCAAACAACGTCGTTCAACCAAAAACTTCATGGATCTCATCCATTGTATATTATATACCATACATGTAATAATACATACGTGCATGCTGGGCTCAAAGCATATATTCAATACTCCACTGGCTCATGCAGTTACGAAACTTTCGTCTATTGAGCAAAATTCAGTATCGACTTGTGCTTATGTAAATCCGTTTAATAATTATAACTGGTAACGTTCACGGTTTGAGATGTTTCGGATTTCCGTACATAAGTGTGTACATCATAACCGTTTCATTTTTTCCATTTTCCGAGAATGAGCTTTAAGCTTTACGAACTTACATTTTCATTTAATGAAAATATTATATTTTATTTTGCTCGGATTATTATACGAAAATTTCGTCCATTGTGCAATTCAGTATCGACTTGTGCTTATGTAAATCCGTTTAATAATTACAACAGGTAACGTTCACGGTTTGAGATGTTTCGGATTTCCGTACATAAGTGTGTACATCATAACCGTTTCATTTTTTCCATTTTCCGAGAATGAGCTTTAAGCTTTACGAACTTACATTTTCATATAAAGAAAATATTATATTTTATTTTGCTCGGATTATTTTACGAAAATTTCGTCCATTGAGCAATTCAGTATCGACTTGTGCTTATGTAAATCCGTTTAATAATTACAACAGGTAACGTTCACGGTTTGAGATGTTTCGGATTTCCGTACATAAGTGTGTACATCATGACCGTTTAATTTTTTGCATTTTCCGAAAATGAGCTTTAAGCTTTACGTACTTACATTTTCATTTAAAGAAAATATTATATTTTGTTTTGCTCGAAATATTTTTCTTTCTACTAATCTCGTCACGCAGTTTCGAAGACAACTCATTAAAATTGCAATGGAAATTTTGTAAATCTAAAATTAAAGATAAATATTATTCATAGCAGTTATTATAATTTTACTTTGTTCTAATTTTCAAATATCTGCATCAAACAAATTTGGCTTTGCTCAAATTAATTTTCCTCAAAATAAACACAACATTTTTTTTTCAATGTACTGCAGCACAATCGAAAAAATGTGTAGCGTATAATGATCGAAGAATTTTTAAACGGGTCTTTTCGTCTACGCAATTCCACGATGAGTGATTTATAAATTGCATCCAGTCTCTGATGTCATCGACGAGAAAAACTGATTCTATATATATATATATATATATGCAGTACCAAGAGAGCACAAATTGGAAGCTGTATAAGCTGACAGGTGTAAACATCTGAACGTAACCGATGTTTTTTCCATTGTTCGCGGCCTCTCGGCGGCTACGTGTATGTGGACCTCGTGTCCAGCAAGCGAGAATATATATATATATGTATACAAGAAAAAAAAAAACAGGAGGATAAAAAGAATTTGTCGTTCGTGCAGTCGGTGCTGCGGTACAGACTGGTGGCAAGAGAAAAGGGGATTTTCAATTAAAATAAATCGTTTCATACATTGAATATATGACGGACAGTCCAGAATGATGGGGATGGCGGGTGGAGGGGGGGGGGGGGGGGGGAGAGCTTCCATTATTGCCGGCAGTTTTCAATCAAAATCTGTCCTACGCCATTTTTAGTGTTTTTACCTCACCATTTGTATTTGTTTAATAACCTCTGTCTCTTCATCTTCTTTTTTTTTTCTCGCTCTTTTATGATCAATTTCGTCTCTTTTATGACCGAAAAGTCAGACTTAATCGAAGGAGTTGGGCACTTGAGTAACTTTCGATTGTTCGTACATAGTCAAAACCTTTCCATTGTACGAAAAAAAATAAAAATAAATAAATAACAACGATTTCTTTTTCTCACAAGCTCAAAGAGAAAAATATTATAAAAATAGGCGTGGAATAATTTTATTGCCAAATATAATCTCAGTGAGTGAACATAAAATAGATAATTCTACGATGAGATCAAACGCAATAGGCACACGTGATGCTTATAAGTTAAACTTTCGTTTTAAATTCATTTTGGCTTGGAGGCGATTTGATACAACTTTTAGCAAACATCGAGAACTTGATTTAATTAATAAATTAAAAATATTAATTTTAATTCCTTGAAAAATTTATCCCTATCGAAGATGATACATTCCAATCAATGGACAATTGATTAGTTTTTGCATCTGTCAAATTCTCAAAATGACCAGATAATTTTTATTTCAATATAAAAATTAAAATTTGTCGAGTCTCGTCTATCGAGGGAGCAAAAACTTTCGAGTATTTTTACGACGATTTTATCTGTGCCATTCTGGTTGATTTTTTCCTATATTAAAAGCTCAAAGCAGACTCGAGGAATTCTTTTCGGTTAATCGGATTTTAAAAATTTTGACAACGATCCCATTGGTCTAAGAACTTTTCAGTTCGTTTTAACCCCAGAGGGAGCCACCAGTTGGCCCATGGATATATATCGTGACGTTTCTATCATCTCCGGGTATAAAAGGAAGAGAAAAAAGAGCGCGAGAATCAAGGACTGTCGAAGCATATGGAACGGCAAGTAAAGAACTTTGTAATAGCAAAGTCTGCGAGTCGAAAGCGTTAGCGTTTGCTAAGCAGATAAGAAGACTTATGAAAGAAGCTACTTTTTTCCCATATATAATACACACACAAACGCACACACACACACACACACACATATATATATTGAGTGGCATGAAAAAGGTGTATGAGAAGCACCGAGAATGAAGAGGCTTGAAGAAAAATCTCGTACAACAGCCGAGAAGACAAGATGGCCGAGAATGTAATATACTTTCGGATCATTTTTATTATGCATATATACATAGCTACCTATCCTCCTATCCTTTGTCCCTCTTGATCGATCCTCTTTTTTCTCATTTCCCATTTTGCTTCCTTTCTTTTTTCTCAATTTTTCCTCTCCATTTTCTGTCTCCATTTCACCGCGATGTATGTAAAAACACTTGCGACCCGTGACAGGTAGATGGTAGTCGGCAAATATCGGTTGAAATGTTTGCCCTCATCAAGAGATTTTTATCGGTCATGCGGGCAAAAAAAGGGTTGAAGAGGGATAAAATTTTCCGAGTATGAAAGTGGCGGTTTGTTTGCCGGCCAGGCCAGCGAAAGGAGCAAAATGTGACAATGGGATGACTAGGTTACATATATATGTATATATATATATATATATGTATATGCATATAAAGAGTGTCCTTCTGATTGTGAGCAAGAGAATTTCACTGTGGAAAGCTTAAGTCTGTCTAGCCTGTGCAGTTATGAGACATCGGTATAACTACATAAGACTCTCCTCTTTTCTTCTCGACGTCGTCGTCCGCGTCTTTATTACAGTTGAACGACTTTGAGGGATTTCAAAGCCTACAAATAAGAGCTCTCTATTGCTCAAAGCCTCGATTATAATGAAAAATCACCGAAAATTATTATGTTAAAAAATTATTCATCGTCTTAAATTGTTTGCAATTGTATGAAAAAAAACTGTTTAACTTTTTATTTATTCACAATTTGTTGTTTGAAAAAAAAGTTTATAATGGCTGTTTTTAAAGCGATACGGATACGATTATTGAATAATTTTTAAATAATGTGATGAGTCTCGCCAGTTGGTCGATTTGCATCAGAGATAAAAAGAGAGGGGGGGAGAGAGAGAGAGAGACAGAGAGAAAAGGTAAAGAGAGAAAGAGGTCGTGAGTAAGAAATTAAATTTGCTCTCGCAATACGTGCAACGCCAGCCGGCGTTTGCTCGTCCGTCTTCGTTAAATCTTTCCCTCTACTCTATACAATAATTCATCACTCCACACCATGGTTGGAAATATATATATATACAAATATATATATATATATATATATATATAATAGCTTCAGTATTGTACTGAAAAATTTAATTATTTTTGCAATACTAATTTTCGTTTCATCCATTGTAAGAAAAAAGTGTAAATGATGCCATTTTAGTTGCATTGTATCGGATTTTAAACAATTTATTGTCGTTGATAGGACAATCACGGGAGCGAATTTGGTAGATTAAACATTTCATTATACGCAAGAAAGTATCTCAGTCTGATCAGGAGGTGGAAAGCGCATTGTGGAATTATGATGAATATGCGGCCACCGGGGAGATTGTGGGTACTCTCGACGTTGATTGCACCGAATGCCCCCATTCCCACCCTCTCTGCCTCTCTCTCTCTCTCTCCCCTGTTTTATCTTTCATGGAGAGCTTAAATCGCAAAAGAGTCCGGAAGTTGGAGTGCCGACATTAATTATCCAGTTTGCACAATGCTCTCTTAACTTTAATCAATCAAGCTGGTTGAGAGCATTTTTAAATTAAACAACGCATCAACCCGGACGTTTCCGCCAACATCGAACGTGGCGTAGAAAGCATTTTTCGTTTATTCTGCTTTTACAATTTTACGAAGCTTCGCTTTTTCATATATAACGATTCCTTTCAAGTTTTACAACCTCGTACCTTTTTGCCTTCATAATTTTCATATACTGTTTCGAAGCTCACTCGGCTCTGTTACTCAAGAAAATTTCCACTCTGACGTTTGATCAGTCCTGGAGAAAGCGCGTAATGCTCCCCTGACGTATATCGCATCAGGGGATTATGTAGCTTTTTTTTTCTACATTTTTTTTTCCTCGATAAAGGTCGGTCGGGAATAATGAACTGTCGATAAGAATGGCACTAATTTTATTCACTCATTCTTCGGTGCTAATTTTTAATGGATGAATTAAATTCCATTGTGTGCAAGAGAGATGGAAAAATAGATTTCCATGGGAATAGAGAAATGGAGAATATTCTTTAATGATGTGATTTTTTTTTTTTTTTTTTCTTTCTTGAACTTCCCCATAGTTTATAAATAATTATCATCTTCATTAATGTCTACTTGATGTAGTAATTATCACGAGACTCGGTAAAGTCTCGGGGTAAGAACATTTCTTCCTTATTACTGACTAATCTGGTAAGTAATTTCTGTTGGATGAATTAAATTTAAGTATGTGCAAGAGAGATGGAAAAATAGATTTTCATGGGAATAGAGAAATGGAGAATATTCTTTAATGATGTGATTTTTTTTTTTTTTTTTTCTTTCTTGAACTTCCCCATAGTTTATAAATAATTATCATCTTCATTAATGTCTACTTGATGTAGTAATTATCACGAGACTCGGTAAAGTCTCGGGGTAAGAACATTTCTTCCTTATTACTGACTAATCTGGTAAGTAATTTCTGTTGGATGAATTAAATTTAAGTATGTGCAAGAGAGATGGAAAAATAGATTTTCATGGGAATAGAGAAATGGAGAATATTCTTTAATGATGTGATTTTTCTTTCTACTTTAGTGAACCTACACCAGTTTATGAATAATTACGATCTCCATTAATATGTACTTGGTATATTAATTATTGCGAGACTCTGTAGAGTCTCAAGACAAGTAAATTTCTCCTTTATTACTGACTGGCAGATATAAGGCCCTCAGCATTAAACGAGTTATATTTTCGCGAAACAAAATGGCTTTCCAGGATGAAACGAGACGAGCATATATTTTCTCATTACAAAAGTCATACGCGAAATCATACGCGATGATCGATTATTGATGTTGAGGTTGGTTCTGGGACTGTGTATGATGGTTTCAATTGTTGGGGCCTTTTTTTAAATTTATGTATCGAGTTCGTTTTGTGAAATGATATATGAGATCGAAGTTTTACTTGTCCATTTATTTTTCGTCGAGAGGTTATTTTTGGGAGATTGTACTGTACCGCAAGTACTCGAATGATAAAGCCAATTAGCGGATTCTTAAGCTCTTAATTGGTTCGTTAAGCGAGAGCTCGGTCCGGTTCGATTCCTCCGTGGCTTCTGCAACAACATTTCTCTTTCTCCCTCTCTCTCTCTCTCTCTCTCTCATTGTCTTATCGGGGCTCGCATTACGACGAGAGAACGAAGTGGGCCCTGCAGCATAAATGCCGCGCTGCTTCTAATTACCATTCCGATTCCCGGCCAACTCGAGGAGCGGATTGTCCGCGTGCAAAATCTCTCTCGTATTTTCGTGGAGGCACCGCAGTTTCAAGATCGCGTTTGTATAGCAAAATTATCGAAGCGAACAAAATGTTTATGGACATTAGCATTATAAATGCTGATTAATGCTGTAAATTTATATAAATTATTACGTAATCATCAGCATCTTTCTTTCTCTCCTCATTCTCTTACGTGTTTGTCTCTTGGGATCAACGAGGCGATAAGTGTCAAGCCCTTTAGCAATCTTTGAGAACGTGGTGGGGGGAGCTTTTTCACCCCCTTCACAGGCTTAATCCATGAATTATTAATTGGCTCGATGTGGGAGGACAAATATATATATATATATATAAATAGCCACGTGACGTTAAATGTATTATCTAAAATTGAGCGCAGTTGTTTATCTTTCCCTTAGAAATTACAAAAGTATCATAATGATTTCGACTCAGCGTTATTCAATTAAAAAAAGTTTTCTTTTTTTCGTTTTTGCTACGCTTTTGCAAGTTACATGTCGACAGAACTTTAGGCAACTTCTATCATGAGCTCATTATCCTATGAAAGAAAAAAAAAAAAAAAAAAATTCGTTCCTTCAGCATTAGAAGAAAAAAAATCTTTAATTTATTATTTTTTTCTTTATCGGTCATTTTTACCAAAAATATATTTATTGCACGCATCGCTATAGAGAAAATAGAGAATAGAATCGATCTATAAAGGGTTAACAAAAAAAATGCCATCACTGTTTTGTGCGTATGCGTGTGTATTTGTCCGAAAATTCATTCCAAATGGAGTAACAGGTGCTCGGGGATTGTTATATACCCGTTGTGCGGGCATGGGTTTTACGTTAGCTCTTCGAGAGGAAAGTCCCTTTCGTGTGCCAGTTAGAGGCAAACATCCACTTCATTCTCTCGTTTGCCCAAGCTTCTCTCGGCTTATCTCGTGCGCAACGCTCGATCCTGTATACCCTCTCGCGCGTTGATATTGCGAAAGTATTCTCTCTCTCTCTCTCTCTTTCTCTCTCGATATATCTGTCTCTGTTTTCCTGTAGCGAAGGTACCGGATAAAGGGATTACACGAACGGTCGGAAATTTGCTCCCACTTTGCAGCTTTTTCGTTGCTACTTTATTTTTGTCGTCGTCGTCGTCGTTGAATCGTTCGCAGGGCTTATCCCGACATCGTACTTGACACACAAACACATACATATAGTCTAGTTTATATATATATATATATAATGCACGAGCCATCGTTAGAGAGATAGTCGATGATGTTGACATTTTTTAAGACAAAATACAATGAACTTTATTCGATCTCCCAACATGTATATATATATATAATAGTCCTTTGGCGTGACTGCAACGTTGATTATCGAGATAAGAGCCTCGATATATTGGCACATAACTCGAGTTATTGAGAAAAATCACGTAAGAGTAAAATAAAAGTATTTGTATGCGTGAAAAACGAAAAATTAACGTAAAGATCCTAAAGTATTTTGTACAAAATAAAATTGTATTTAATTAGCATTATCGCGAAGGAAGATTGTCCATAAAACTGTTCAGTTAGCTGACCATATAACGAATGGGATAAAATATTTCGAATAAATTTGATTGTTCATATCACATGTGGGCGGAATTGCCGGACATCGTTTCCGTCGATGATTTCCGGTCTGGATGTATTTGGCGTGTCGTGTAGAGAAGAATTATCTTTGTATATAGAAATCGAATATTTATTATTTGCCGGATATGTCGTGGAGTTTTTAACGTGAATGTTTTTCCCTCGAGATATCTTGACATTTGCTCTTCTGACTCTTTGAAAAAGAGACTATTCTCGATAACGGAATACATTCCAAATAGAAAGAAAATTTTTGCGTCTACCTTCTATACCATAAATGTGTGTGACAACTCTATATAGAATTTATATATATATATATATATGTGATGTATAGAAGGAAAATGGGAAAACGTGGACGATACGCCGGCGTTTCTAATTGACATTTTCGCGCATGAAATTTTTTCTCACGAGTTGTGGAAATATATTTCCGCAACCCATGGCGAAAATCACGAATATCCGTCCTTACTGACTCTCTATGTAGGATTCAATCAAGCTCCAAAAATAGTGTTGATGCTGGTGCATATTGAAAATCATCGGGCAATATCAACATGACGAACCAGCACAATAAAAAAAATAAAAAAAAAATAAAAACGAATTCAGATTTTGAATACATAAAATATAATTTATCGTCTAATCTAGTTTAGTCTAGTTTTGCCCTGGCTGTTGGACTTTAAACGTCCCTCATATACCAAGTACACGAAATTTTTTTCTTCACTCTCGGAACTTGTGTATTTCGATCAATACGTCGATCGAAATACATCGAAGCGAAAAAAAGAGGTCAAAATTTCTACTTTTGTACAAAAAAAGTACCATACTGTTAGGCTCTTTGAAAGCTTGGATATATTATTGGGTAATGTTATGTTAATT